>OX465276.1:106134748-106734748 GCA_949987645.1 Tachina grossa | reverse complement strand
AAAATTTAAATTTTTTGTGAGATTTTCTTGCTCTTTTCTTTAGCTATATCTAATGTTTTTTTTTCTTATTTTTATTAGCCCAACTACTAATTAGACTTGAATATTGGAAATACCGGTGATCTTTCTTTTTTTATAGTATCGACAACAAACGAAAATAGAGTTAGCTGGACTCTTAAATATTGGCACACCAACTGCGTACTCAATTGTAATTATAACTTTAATCAAATACCAATATATATACAAAAATCAAAATTTTATGACTTACGACCCATACTAGAAAACGGCTTCTCTCCCTCTCTTTGCTCCATGTCAGTTGTAGATACTATAGGTGTTGTAGGTACTGTAGATCTTGTAGATGTTGTTGGTGTTATTGTTGAGGCTATTGTAGATGTTGCTATTGAGGCTATTGTAGATGTCGCTATTGAGGCTATTGTAGATGTTGCTATTGAGGCTATTGCAGATGTTGTAAACACTGTAGGTGCTGTAAAGGTTGCTGTGTGGTAGATGTTATAGAGGTTGTATGTGTTGTAGTTGTTGTTATTGCCGAGGTGAAAGTTTCAGTAGAAGTCATTTGCTGAGGTGGATGTTTTAGTGGCCAATCATTTCGGTTCGGCATAGGCGTCAAATTTTCCGGTGACAAATGTACCACTAGTGCTTTGGTCTTGAATAAAGCCACTGTGTTGACGTCGGCATCCGATGAAACGGACCTTACCGCTCCTGCTACGCTTTCACTTTCCTTGGGAACAACCGGGCAAGTATTGCTCCACAAATTTAGCTGCTACTGGACGTCGGCCGCGGTCTATGGCAGGTGTTCTTGCTTGTTTTTTTTTCTGTACCACAAATTATGTATCCAGTTCCATCTGGTATTCTGGTTCGGCCAGGACGATCTTTCCAGCTTTTTCGTTTTGCTTAGGCTTTTACACTTTTATACCCTCTATTCTTTTTTTATAGTTTCAGTATTTTGTTTACTAAACGTTCACGTTTACCAAACTAAAGCAAAAAAATTTTTTTTTTGTACTTAGCTGTCCGCTGCCACAACCGTACTCGTCAACCACCCAGATAGAAAAGGCCGGATCTAGCCATTTGCACAAGAATGATGGCCGCCGATCATCATATCCCTACTGCAGCCACCTTCACTATCCTTTGTTGATTGAAATGGTAGCACTAAGGACGAAATCGCGAGTATTTTACCAACTTTTGCCATCTGGCATCCTCACGTCATTTGTTGGTAAAGTGTCAGGCTCAGGGCTGCACTTATCAGCCAAGGTTGTCAACACGGCACACATCCTCTTACGTGGTCTTAAGTTTTTATCATATTAGCAAATTAAATTTGCTAATATGATAAATCAAAATTACTCTTGAACTCATCATTTCATGCTTTCAAATCCTTGGCATGGTACACGCCTTGTACCTTCCCTTGTAAGTTTTCAACCTCATATAAGTTATTCCCCACCGGTCTGGTGATTCTGCATTTCACGAACTTTTTGCATAGTTTGGCCGATATTTGCTTTGCGAAGTCAGATAATTGAAAATTCGCCGAAATACTTCTTGACCGCTTTTAAATTTGGTTACTCGGCATTTTAGATTGTAACGTCTAGCGTTAGTTTCATAGCTTTTGTGTAAGTTTTGTTTAACGTTGTCTTACAAGCTCCATAAATTCGCCTCGGCTTTCTAAACGGTTTTCGGGTTCTTCCAGCATATCCAATTTTCTGGCTAATTTATACGCAGACGCGTGTGTAATCATATTTGTACCGAAGAGGACAAAGTAAGGTGTTGCACCGATAGCCGAATGTACTGCTGATCTTAGCGCACACTCGATTTCGCATAAATGCAAGTCCCAATCAGACTGGTTCGTGTCCAAATACGATCGGATAGCCGCTAGAATCGATTGGTTCACCCGTTCGGATGCATTTGCCTGGGGTGCGTAGTTTCCTGTTCGGATATGCTCTATTCCGAAAGTTTTTATTAAGTCGGCAAATTCTTTGCTTACAAACTGTTGGCCGTTATCTGAAATTAATGTCTCTGGACAACCGAACTTGAAAAATACTTCTTGTATTAGAAAACTGACAACGTTTTTCGTGTTCGCTTTCGTCATTGCTTTCAACAACACATATTTAGAAAAGTAATCAAGAACAATCAATATGAAACAGTTTCCTCTTTTTGAGCGTACGTAAGGGCCTAAAAAATCTATATATATCCTTTGGAAAGGAGTAGTAGTAGAATCTATGAGCCCCAGCAATTAAAATTGTCAAATTTGGGTAATTAAAATCGAAATTTTGTAATTTATGGGCTAAAATTTACATATTAAGGTAATTACTGTCAATGGTGTGAAGTGACGAGGGTTATGGACGGTTTGTACGTAGAAAAGGGTAGTTTGATGTCGGCCCGTCGATGTGTGTTTGTTTTAATTTTATGGTTTGATGTCCGTTCGCCGATGCGCATAGTTAATTATGTAGGCACGTGGGGCTTGTTTGTACGTAGTATGTTTTTTCGTTTGCTAAGCGGTTGCAGCAGGTTTATGATTTTATATTGTGTGTGCGTGTGTGCATAGTTTAGTTTTTTGTAATATTCTTTTGTTTGTACCTAGTATGTTTTTTCGTTTGTTAAGCGGTTGCGGAAGGGTACTTGAGAAAGAAATTGTGTGGGAATCTATGAATGTTTTTTTTTGTTGGTTTTATTTAGTTTGATTTTTTATTTATTTTTTTCCTATGTTTAAAGAGTACGAAGACATGAATAAAATATATGGTTTGTGAGATAAGCATGGTTTGATATCCGTTCGTCGATGTACATAGTTAATTATGTAGGCACGAAGGATTTTATGTAGGTTTTTGTTTTAATTTTGAATGGAATTTTTTTTTGTTTGTTAAGCGGTTGAAGCAGGTTTATGATTTTAGAGTGTAAGTGCGTGTGTGCATAGAGAAAAAATGTTGCTTTTGTCTCTTTGCAATATTCTTTTTTTAGCTGGTGGTCATGGAAGATTATTTTAGAAAGAAATTATGTATGCTTGTGGGAAATCTATGAATGTTTGTTGTTGTTGGTTTTATTTAGTTTGATTTTTCAATTTCCTATATTAAAGAGTTTGAAGAGGTAAACGAAATATGTAATTTATGAACTTATTTGAAGGTTGGAAAAATTGAAGAGTAAGATATTTATGATTGTCAAAGGGAATTAGAGATGCGTGATCATGGGAGCCAACGTTGTGCTCATACGTGTGTATTTGTGTATGTTTTTACAATAACTTGAGCGTTGGCAGATGGGTAAGTAGTCGTATATGTATATGTGCAATGCCGAGTACAAATCTGGCATTTTCTTGTGTTCTAATCATTTTTTAAAATGTGTGCAACACATCGAAATAATTAAACAAAAATTTCATATATTTACGTGCTGCAAATGCACGTTCGTTTTCTTTCATACTTTTTTTAATTACCGATCCTTTTTCCTGGGGAAAGCTATAAAATATGTGTAATAAAAATAGCCAGATAGACAGAGGAGACAAACGATCATAAAAATTTCATTTTAAACAAAAAAATAATAATAATAATAATTCAAACCAAAAATGTGCACTAAGAAAAGATTTATATATCAAGTGTTCTAAATACTAGACATATATTTAACATGTGTTGAGATTTTCCCATATACGGCATACATTTTCGTGCTGCAAATGTATGACGTTCCTTTTCTTTCATCCTTTTTTTAACTACTGTTCCTTTTTCCTGGGGAAAGCTATAAAATATGTGTAATAAAAATAGTCAGATAGACAGAGGAGACGAACGATCATAAAAATTTCATTTTAAACAAAAAATAAAAATTCAAACCAAAAATGTGCACTAAGAAAAGATTTATATATACAGTTCTATTAATAACAATAGAACTAAGCAATGCACACAAACACACACATTTGTAATAAAAAGAGACAACAACAAGATATGTGATATAAAAACACAGTTAGAAAATTATAAAGATACGAAATATTTAAAAAATTCCCCTCAACAAAATTTTCATCGAAATATAATACAATTTCCTAACGCACACAATAAACAATAGAAATGTATTACTTGTAAGTGAATAAAATATAAAAAGATAAAATAACGATACGAAATATTTAAAAAATTCCCCTCAACAAAATTTTCATTTCAAATTATCTTCCCTTAAAAATAATAGTGATGAAGGAAAATAACAGAACGGCAATACCTAGCAAGAAGAAAAATACCACTTTGGCAACACCTTGCATGATGTGCACTTTTACATTGATCCTTATGGCACATTTTGGCCCCCGAACCCCATAAACACACTACTAGTGTAGTAGTGAAGACTATAAACATGCACAAAATGTTTGGCAAACATTTAACTGCAACAACCTTCTTGACTATACGGAGCTCTACGTTAAAAGTGACACTCTAATGTTTGCAGATATTTTTGAAAACTTTAGAAAAATATGTAAAAGCATATATGACTTAGACCCATGCCACTATTACACTGCTCCAGGTTTTTCATGGGATGCTATGCTCAAAACAACGAAAATTCGTTTAGAGCTAATAACGGATATTGATATGTATAACATGATCAAAAAAAGCATAAGAGGTGGGCTGGTCCAATGTTCATTGCGGCACACTAAGACTAATAATAAATATATGACTGATTATGATAGCTCAAAACCATCAGATTATCTTATGTACTTAGATGCAAATAATCTTTATGGATGGGCAATGTCACAATATCTACCATTTTCAGATTTTGCGTGGCTTAGCAATGATGAAATTAGTTCATTAAATATCAATTCTATTGATGATGAGTCTAGTGAAGGTTATATATTAGAAGTGGATTTAGATTATCCAGACTATTTGCATGATCTTCATAATGATTTACCCTTTTGTCCAGAAAACAAAGCTAGTTTTCCTATGAAAAACGAAAAGTTAATTGCAGATTTAGCAAACAAAAGGAAGTATTCGATTCATTACCGAGTACTGAAGCAATGTATTGCCAATGGCTTAGTTTTAAAAAATATACATATGGTATTAAAGTTTCAGCAAGCCCCATGGCTGAAAACTTACATAGACTTAAGCACTCTTCATCGAACAAAGGCAACTAATGATTTTGAAAAAGATTTTTTCAAACTATTAAATAACGCCGTATACGGAAAGACAATGGAAAATGTGGAATTAGGAAAGATGTTTATATTGTGATAAAGTGGGAATCAGATAGAAGAAATCATCAGAAAGCTCGAGCTCTAATTGCTCAACTTAACTTCCATAGCTTGTCCGTTTTGATTATGATATGTATGCAGTTGAATTACAGAGACTGAAAATAAAGTGTAACAAGCCGATGTACTTAGGATTTTGTGTGCTGGAACTATCCAAGTGGAAGTTGTATGACTTCCACTATGGTTATATGAAGCCTAAGTTCAAAACTGACTTACATCTAAATTATATGGACACTGACTCCTTCATTTATACTATTAGAACGAATGACTTTTATAAGGAATGTGCCAAGGATCTCCAAGATAGATTTGATACGTCCGGTTATTCACCTAATAACATATATGATTTACCTTTGGTAAACAAAAAAAGCAATGTGAGTCCGATCACAGAGGAGATGTGTAAACATCTAGGAATGAAAATTTTTTTTTAAGTTGGAAGTACTTATGCTTTTAGTATCTTTCTTTAAATTAATTAATTAAAAGTTGTCATGTTTCTAGCACATTTTCCTGTAAGTAGCAACATCACTTAACTCGGCCTCGCCACTGGCTTACCTGTTCTACTCTAATGGCTAGTCTACCTATTGGCAACTTGTAGGTTTTTGCTCGGCTAGGGCTCGCGGCTGGGGTGGTCCGTTGGAACACGCGAAGTGGAAGAGACAAATAATTAGTTGTACCAGTGTAACGTTTATGAAACTTGCAGCTAGTCGTGGGCCTAGGTCTCGTTACCCACTTTTACCCTCCCCTATACCTTGGTATTCCTACCGTCTCCTGTGGAATACCCCTAATCACACCACCACACGACACTTACCTTATTGATACATTCCCTAAAAAGATTTATTCAGCCATAGCAATTCAAATACTTGTGATTTCAATCTTTAAAATCCGTTAATTTATATTTAATCTTCATATTGTTAATACAAATTCATTTCTTATTATTTATTCCCTTCTCAGAAAAATTTTCACCACTCAAAGTTCTCAATTAAAAATTTAACTAATTCAATTAAACTTTCAATTGTATTCATTAATTTGAGGGAAAAATCTAAATGTTATAATCAAACGGCTTATAGGTTAAAATTTAATTCATTATTTAATTAATATTACAAATATTTTAATTGGCAGTACAAAATTATTCATATAATTGTTTTTTTTTTTGTTGTACTCTTAGTTTACCCTACGTTCAAACATTTACACTGAATCTAAAGCAAGTATAGTTTAAAAAATTTTTACAAATAGTGAATCCTTATTTTTTTTTATGAATCTAGGTGTAAATCAATTTGCCAAATAAAAATTTTATTTTTCGTTTTATATATTTTATACACATTATTACTTTGTTTTACTCTCTCTCTCTTTAGATACAACCGTACATTCTTTAGACAATATGAAAGTTAAATGACGTTAGGCAATTAATCTTAATTAATTCAAATCACGATTGTATTGCACCATGCCTATGAAATACATTAACTCGAATAAATTTCGCTAAAATTTTACATAATTTTGTAGCCTGAAGAAATGCTGCAATATTCACTGCGGTTCCGAAAAAAATACATATTCGTCATCAGAATCAGTTTGTTAAAATTTAAATTTTTTGTGAGATTTTCTTGCTCTTTTCTTTAGCTATATCTAATGTTTTTTTTTTCTTATTTTTATTAGCCCGACTAATAATTAGACTTGAATATTGGAAATACCGGTGATCTTTCTTTTTTTATAGTATCGACAACAAACGAAAATAGAGTTAGCTGGACTCTTAAATATTGGCACACCAACTGCGTACTCAATTGTAATTATAACTTTAATCAAATACCAATGTACTAGAAAACTTCTTCCCTCCCTCTCTTTGCTCCATGTCAGTTGTAGATACTATAGGTGTTGTAGGTACTGTAGATCTTGTAGATGTTGTTGGTGTTGTTGTTGAGGCTATTGTAGATGTTGCTATTGAGGCTATTGTAGATGTCGCTATTGAGGCTATTGTAGATGTTGCTATTGAGGCTATTGCAGATGTTGTAAACACTGTAGGTGCTGTAAAGGTTGCTGTGTGGTAGATGTTATAGAGGTTGTATGTGTTGTAGTTGTTGTTATTGCCGAGGTGAAAGTTTCAGTAGAAGTCATTTGCTGAGGTGGATGTTTTAGTGGCCAATCATTTCGGTTCGGCATAGGCGTCAAATTTTCCGGTGACAAATATACCACTAGTGCTTTGGTCTTGAATAAAGACACTGGGTTGACGTCGGCATCCGATGAAACGGACCTTACCGCTCCTGCTACGCTTTCACTTTGCTTGGGAACAACCGGGCAAGTACTGCTCCACAAATTTAGCTGCTACTGGAAACTTGGCTTTAAATAAATTTTCGCCTGGCGGTGGTTGACGTCGGCCGCGGTCTATGGCAGATGTTCTTGCTTGTTTTTTTTTCTGTACCACAAATTATGTATCCAGTTCCATCTGGTATTCTGGTTCGGCCAGGACGATCTTTCCAGCTTTTTCGTTTTGCTTAGGCTTTTACACTTTTATACCCTCTATTCTTTTTTTATAGTTTCAGTATTTTGTTTACTAAACGTTCACGTTTACCAAACTAAAGCAAAAAAAAATTTTTTTTTGTACTTAGCTGTCCGCTGCCACAACCGTACTCGTCAACCACCCAGATAGAAAAGGCCGGATCTAGCCATTTGCACAAGAATGATGGCCGCCGATCATCATATCCCTACTGCAGCCACCTTCGCTATCCTTTGTTGATTGAAATGGTAGCACTAAGGACGAAATCGCGAGTATTTTACCAACTTTTGCCATCTGGCATCCCCACGTCATTTGTTGGTAAAGTGTCAGTCTCAGGGCTGCACTTATCAGCCAAAGTTGTCAACACGGCACAAAGTATCAAAACTTTCAATATTGTAAATACATATGAATTTGTTGGTTTTTGTTTGTTTTGTTAAGCTTATTTGGTTAGTAAATGGGCACACTTCAGTATATGTATATGTACTGCATTCAAAATTGCAGTAAGCAGTAAATGTACTGATTACTAAAAAAAATTCAGTAAATTTTTACTGCTAATGAAATTTAATTTGCATTACCAGTAAAATCTTAGGGCCGTAATCATAATAAAATTGTAGCAAGTGGCAAAGTTTTTTCATTCAAATTTCGAAACTTTTGTATTAAAAACATTTAGCCACTTGGTAGAATTTCAATATGAATACGGGCATTACTGATTACTGAAAATTCAATGCAACTCATCATATAACAAATCATTTAGGCAATTTATAAAAATTGTAGAAAAAAATGTTAGTAATCAGTAAAAATTTACTTGTTAAAAATTTTTTATTGTTTTTACCGAAACTTTAGTGGTACTGCAGTGCTCATCTATAGTAAATGCCTTTATTCTTACTTTTTAATTTTTAATTCCTGTTGTTCATCGCTTAGTTGTTGCTGTTCTTGTTGTTGTGTACCCATTGCAATTAAAATAAGTTCAGTAAAGTGCGACTTTGACTCGCGCACATTCGGTTGTGATCATTTTTTTTGATTTAGCTTTCTTCCTTTTTTAAGTTTTTTCAGTTTAAACGATTTTTTTTTCAGTTTTATCGCTTTTTCTTCTTTTTGGCGTTTTTTTGTCTTTTTGGGTTTTTTTAATTTTCGCAATTTTTTTCATTTTGGCGATTTTTTCATATTGGCGTTTTTTTTTGTTTAAGGATTTTTTCATTTTGGCGATTTTTCCGGTTTTTCGCGATTTATTTTAGTCCTAGAGATTTTTTTTAATATGGTGCTTATTTTCGTTTTGACGATTTTTTTTTTGTTTTTGGCGATTTTTTTATATTTGGCGATTTAATATTTTTTTGATTTTTTAGTTTTACCGTTTTTGAAAATTTCAAGAGTTTTGCTCTTACGGTTTCCAAGATACAGCAAGTTGTCAAAATTACAAAGTCAAAATTGCATTAACTGATGGAACACCTTTTAATTTAAGTTTTTTAAATTTAGTGTTAATTCTTGTAGTCTGTATAAAAATACACTAACTTTTAAAATTTCAAGTGTATATATGTACATACAATTGTATGTATATTACATGGGATTTTAACATGTTTCGTTGCTCGTTTTGGAACACCCTTTAGTTCTTAACTCTCATGTATTTGTTGTTGTAGTGGCCAAATGTCTACAAATTGTGTCCAAATTTCAAGTCCGTAGCTCTTACCGTTCATTTTCACCTTTGGTGTACGGAAATATACAGAAAAATAACCGGCGCCGGCGCACCGTCAGCTGCGAGCCGGTCGACTTGTTTCTCTGCTTGGTATTGCTTCTTTCAAACACTAATACACTCATACATAGCTCACACCGATTTGACAATGCAAAGAAATATCAGCAAAGAAATCAAAGTCAAAAGATGTTTACCCCCTAGCGTATAGATGTTTACACATCAAAAATATTAGGAATGATGAAGGATGAAAATAATGGAGTTATAATGAAGGAGTTTGTGGGACTAAGAGCTAAGATGTATGCCTTTAGAAATGAAGCAAACATTGAAATAAAAAAGTCAAAAGGTGTGAAAAGAACTGCCTTAGAAAGAGTTACTTTGTCTGACTATAGAAACTGTTTGTATTTAAGAAACGTTTATTCCGACAGCATGTACATATATGTTCCGAACATACAAACATCAAATTTTTACCCTATATGTAAATAAAATAGTTTTGAGCCACAACGATGACAAGAGGTACATTAGGTATGACGGGTTACAGACATATGCTTGGGGGCATTATAAATTAAAACGGGAAGACATAGATTTACATGACATTGTTGAATATATGATTGAAGATGATTATGATATCAACACAGACTTGACAAATTCTGACGATGATGTTAATGAGGTAATGCCTGTCGAACTGGAAGATAGGGATTTACATGACATTGCTAAATATATGACTGATTATGATGACTTGACAAACTCTCACGACATAGTAAATTTGTCTGGCTATGACATAGAAAATGCAATGGAAATTGAAGAATAAATAAAAAATAAAATCAGAAGTAGGTTTTAATAAAATAAAAATAAAAAATATGTAAATAGTCTGTATAAAAAATTTTGTTTTATGATAGTAATGATCATTAGTTTATGAATTTGGAATATCACATTAATATACTTTTAAAATTAATAGAAAACCATTGATAATTATTCGATGTAAGTGTAATTAAGTTATTTGAAATTTATTATGATATTTAAGCTCAGATTCTGTAAATTAAACTTTTTTCGTTTTGAAGAGTTTGAATGAAAAAAAAATATTTTTTTAACGTATTTTGTATTCCTTTTGGATACAAATTGTAAACGTTTAGAAATTAAATGTTTTAAAGAAATATATCTTAGTTTTCAAGAAATAATATGTACATACATACAAGCATATACATGTGTATGTATGTAAATATTTATAATTAAATTTTATTAATATATTTATATATATTTTTTTTATGTATTTTTTTATGTATTAAAACCTTGTTATTTTGGAAAAAATAAATAAAAAATTATTATCATATATACATACCGATAAGTTCTTTGTTTTATTAAAGTCCCCTGTGAAGAAATACAAAATAAAAATCATAATATATGTTTTTTAATAATTTATTTATTTATTATCCATCCTTAAATAAAATTTATGTATTTTCACATCTGTTACAATCTTGTGTTGCATTTTTTCTCCAATCTCATAACAAAGTCGTGTTAATTCAATCTTTACATCCCTTTCGTGTATTCCTTGTATTTCATTGATTTGAAGTTTTGTTTTGTTTAAAGCGGAGCAGGTTGGTATATAATATTCATGATAGAAATGAAGGATTTGTTTTCTTAGAATGTTGTTCAGTAGTAGGGAACTCCCACTCCTGCCCCACAGTGGGTCGGTTCGCTAACCTGGCAGGTCAAAATTATTTGATGGTCAGTCTATACGGTTTTGAGGATGCTGAGTTCGACAAAAATAATTAAAAAATTCTAGCTCAATTTGTTAGGAAATATTACAGAGTTTTGCTATTGCGAACTTCGGTAGTATTAATTTTTCATGTAATATTTTCAATATTTAATTTTTCATATAATATTTTCAGTACTTTTAGAACAAGTTCTTAGCTGTCCAGAAATCCTTTTATTTTTTTGATATTGAAATGGTAATATTTATGGTTTTAGTCCAGATAAATTAAGCATTCATTCCACTGTGCACCCCCAAATTGTTAAATTTGGGTAATTAAAATTTGAAAATTGTTAAATTCTTGGAAATTTGTGTTTTTTTGTTTACATAAGGAGTTTTTTGTTTATATAAGGAGTTTTTTGTTTACATTATGAGTTTTTTGTTTACATTAGGAGTTTTTGTTTACATTAAGTGTATGTCTGTCTGTCGGTCTGTCTGTCTGCCTGCCTGACCGTGGGAAGTTTGTGTGTGGAATATTTTGTGTGAATGTATTAAGGCGGTTCATAGTTTGGCGGTTTTTATGTGTGTATGTGACGACGGGGAAAATCATGAAAATGGTTTTTCCTAATGCTGACGGAAAATCATCTAATGATTTTTCGTAATTCCGAAGGCAAAACATGATAATTTTTCGTAATACCGAAGGCAAAACATGATAATTTTTCCTAATGCCTACTGCAATACTTGATAATTTTTCCTAATGCCTACTGCAATACATGATTATTATTTTTTTCAAATGCCGACGGCAAAAAATGAATATAATTTTTTCAAATGCCGACGGGAAAATGATTTTTCCTAATGACGACGGGAAAACGTGAAAGTTATTTTTTCTAATGCTAATGTAGGTGTTGCTAGACTGTGGGAATTTAAGGCTGACCGTGATTTGAGTGGACGGCGTTGTTGCCGTAATATGTAACCATAGGAATTTGTGGATGTGTCTGTCTGTCTGTGAGAATTTAGGTGAAGGTTTGATTGGCAGGGGGCGGGGTGTAGTTGAGGTAGATCGATTGCGTGTGTAGTTGTGTGTGAATGTATGTGTATGTGTGTGTGTGTGTGTGTATGTTTGTAGGAATTTCAATGTGTGTATTTCTGTAGGAGCTTAAGGCTGATTGTGATTTATGAGGGGTGAGGTGTTCTAGTAATATGCAACCGGGGGAATCTGTGTGTTTGTATGTCTGTAGGAGTTTAAGGCTGATCATGATTTGGGTGGGCAGGGTTGTTGACGTAATATGTAGCCATGGGGATTTGTGAATGTGTCTCTCTATAGTAGTTTAAGGTTGATCGTGATTTGAGGTGGGTGAGGATGTTGTTGAGGTAAATTGGTTATGCGTATGTATGTATGTATGTATTTTTGTAAGAATTTAAGATGATTGTGATTTATTAGGGGCGAGGTGTTCTTGTAATATGTAGCCGTGAGAATCTATGTGTATAGACGTCTGTAGAAGTTTAAGACTATCTGTAATTTCAGGTAGGTGAGAGTGTTGTGTTGTTGAGATTAATCTTATATATTGTATATGTATGTATGATCATGGGAATTTGTGTATGTATATCTGAGGGAGAATTTAAGGCTCGTCATGATTTGCAAAAGGTGGGGTGTTGTTGAAATTTTCTTGGATATTTCTTATATGAATTCTGCTATGTGTGTGTATTTGAGCTCTTATTTATATGTAGGTAGAAATAAATTGTTTTCAACATCGACATTTGGTACTATAAAATACTATCATATATCTGGACTTCCCTAATCCTAGTATGCTTTTATACTTACGATTGCTTTATATTTTCTCATGCTTAAATTTGTCTCGCGTTGAAGTCGGTCTGTGTGAAATTTGTTTATATTACAGATTTTGTTTATTTAACTACATTCGTCTTCTTTGACTGAAAGAGTTATCTACACACAGAGAAAAACCAACTTGAAATCAGTAAGGACCATGCTGAATTAATAAGAACCATTAGCGAAGGTTTAGTCATATTGAAATTTCTTATTTCAATATGGACAAAATATTAATTTACAGTATTCATTTATTAAACTCATTAGTTTGTAGATATCTCAATATACATTTTCTATTATATTAAAAATTATTGAATTAATGTGATGAATTCTTATTTTTAAGCTGCAGATTTTCCCTAAGTGTATGGATTGTTTATATTTGCATTGTGCTTTAACTAAACGACGCTTCATATATTTTCATGATGTAGATCTAATAAATACTTAAGCATTGATAAGAAATTTGATATGTATACATACAAATTGATTTTATGTGTGTATGTATGTATGTATGTATGTACGTACATACAAATAAGAGTACAACTCAATCTTTGAATTCATTTTTTTTTTGTCTTGTGATATCTTTTTGTTGTGTATTATCTGAAATTAAAAACGTTGTTTTATCTGCATTTACTTAAAAGTTTGTGAAGATTTTCTGTTTTAAGTAAAACTGAATTTCTGAAGATACATACTCCATAGTAATAGTAACTATAATAGAAATATTTCTTATACTTAATTTACATTTTTTTACGCAACGTTAGTTAGTCAACGTTTGACATTTTTGGGGGTATGCAATTTTTTCTAACTATAGCCTTTTTTCTTCACTTTCTACATTTATTTTGGAAAACTTGTTTTGCTTTTTAAAAATGTATAAATATTTTTAAATGAAACTGATCCGGCACTCCAGCTTAGGTACTGATAGTTTTTTTTTTTTTTTTGTTGTTAGTTAACTTACTTATTTTTTATTTTTTATTGATAAACATTGGAAATCAAAAGGGAGTTTTATATTGTAATTATTATTTTCATAATTGTTGAAAACAATCGCTGCTTTTTGTTTGTTTTTTGCGATGAAATCATTTGAATTACTTTTGCAACCTTACGCGTTTATAAAAATTATGTTATTTTCTATATTTCTTAATTTATAAGACTTTTAGACTTTGTCCTTTAGGGGTTATATATTCTATTATACGATTATGAATAAGAATGCAGTAAGCTGATGTATTTGCTTACTGCTTCAAATTAAAATTTTATTAAATTGAATAAAAGGAGTTTTTTTTTCTTAAACTCTGATGCAGTTAGAAGCGCTGGAGATTCTTTCATATAACAGCTTTTTTGAAATTTTTGATACATAGTATAATATAGAATTGGATAACATTTATTTTTAATTTTTATGTTAAGAAGTACGGGTATGAGACTGAATTTAAATGTACTTTTAAATTAGTTAAATCATAATGAACAAACATATTTTCTTCTTTAATAGCGATCAACAGAAAACGAACTCGTTTTCATATAATTTAGGTGTACCCTATCGACGGCTCCGCTAGGATACAAGATGACTTTGTATGACGAAATTTCTGTTGCTTTATACTGATAATATGTTTACATTAATAAGATACATATACATATGTTTATTTTATGAACGGTGAGCACCTATGGCTTTTATTTAATGTTCTATATGACTTTTTTTTCATTTTATTAAAGTTCAGCGTATTATATATATATTTCTGAAATGTTTAAGTGTATTTTGTGTGCCCATCGGGCAGAGTGTACGTATTAGTTGGTCAGTCAGTCTCTATTTTTATTTATTTTTTTTTCTTCTAATGTGCCACTCCTTTTTCAGATTTTACTACTTGGAATAGAGAATTTTTGTCTAATTTTTTGGTGGGTATATACATTAGGTATGTAGAAATTAGTTTAGATACAAAGAAATGCATGTTTAATATACAACTATTGTATCAAATCGATCTCAAATAACTCAGTTACCTCTACCAGCAATTCACCGTTGGTGTATTCATAAAGTGTTAGAAACAATGAAATATCTATGTTTTGAGAGAATTTTTCCCCTCAAGTATTTCTACATGAGGTTTGAGGGGTCAATCACTGTCGCATTCATATGTAATGATTATTCACTTAAAAAACGTCATCATCACCATCAATCATCTCCGTATACAATACATTCATGAGTTGGGTTGATCCAGATAGAATTGCTGTCTCATCACCTTCTAACAGCTTTATATATTTTGCTAGTATGCATGCTTTAGCATGCTTCTATCGATAGTGACGTAAGAGTCCGAGATGTAGAGTGTTACAATTAAAAATCTTTACTATTAGAATTTACCAGTTCGCTCTTTTGAATTTTTACAAAGTAGATACATATGTATGTATTTCATTGACCACAAAATCATAAAATTTCTTTGCTTACAAAATTGTATGACGTGAGGATTTTTTTTTTTTTTTTTTTTTTTTTTTTAAATTATACATGCTTCGGCATGCTTTCATTTTTTTTTCTATAAATTTATGTAATACTCATACAGATACAGATATAAAGTAAGATCTGTTTACTGTACATCTTAAAATTTATGCATGCTTCAGCATGATTCTAGTTGAAGCGTATATTCATTCACTAAGTTTGTTTGATACTTATTCATACACATGTACATTCTTAAAGATTGGATATCAAAGTCCAATTTCCGTAGTTTATCTATATTTTCTAAAGATCTGATAGCTAAAGAAATAAATAGAGTGAAGATCTTCTATAATAATCCCATTTTCATATTGTAAAATTTTGCGTGCTAGCGCTTTCGATGGGAAAATATACATACAACTTTATAAAAAGTGATAATATGATGTGCTGCTGAATATTGCACTATGTTATAGTTCATTTTAAACCCTGAAGTTTTAGCAATATTTCATTCAGACCAACAAGTTTAGAGAATTCCACTACATTTAGTTAATTATCTTTCTTAAGACTCATCATTCCTAATCAATCCTACAAAAAACAACACAAACTAGATTTTTCGTTTTAATTTTATTTTTATTAAATTCAACATTCATTCTTCAAATTACTTTATACTATATTAAGTAGCTTTTCCTCATTTGTTGAGTTGACTTTAATAGGAGACATTTTAATGGTACGATGAACTTTTCTATTGCATGCATTGAGTAAATCTTTATAAATACATACCAATCCACTTATATGAACCATTAAAGCTAATTCTTTTCACATCATACCTTTCAATGATCTATTAAATCATTCTAATATTGATGCTTTCATATTAAGTAATGTTTAATCTTCTATTTATGTATGAGTTTTCCCAAGTATTTATTAAAAAATTCTTTAGAATCATCTGTTTGTAAGTTTTTGGTACCCGTACCACTTCAAAAATATTTTCCATTGCCTTGGTTTTTAGAGTGCAGCTTTTATTTTCAGCTGTACTTTGAGAATGTGTCAATTAAAGTCTTCCAAATCCACAATTTCTATTTTCTGTAGAATAGTTCTACATTTCACCTAACTTAGCTCCATAAAACATCATATATTCCTGTCATTACATCTCTACAAGCACAAACAGTTGTTGAAATTTAATATGAACTTCGTTAACTAAATTCCTTTTTAAAGACATTGAATTGTTTCACAGATTTTTTCGAAAGTGTTGTGATCTACATCTTGCACTTTCAGCTATTTATACTAACATGTAGTTAATTTTCTAATCTATATATTTAACCGTAAACTCTTCAATTTGTTTTTAATTATTTACTTTTTAGAATTGCTTTTTCAATTTTATAACTGTCTTCTTTCTCTAATTTTATTTCACGTTGTAGTTCCTCAATTTGCATTTAAATATATTCTTGAATATTAATGCTTTAAGCTATATTATTAATTTGTCTTGTATTTTATCTTCATTCAGTTTAATGTAACTATCAACAATAGTTTGTATCTAATTCATTTATGCCTTCCAATACTGATAAGTCAGTATAAATGTCTTCAGAATTGGAAGTCTATGAGTAAAATCATCGTCATCATCATTCTCAGTATTAGCATCATTAAATATGATGGTATTATCAAATATTGTTCCTTCTACTAGTTTCTTTTGGGGTACTTGTCTATATCTTGAGTGAAGGTTTCTCAGGCTTTAAACTTGTATATTTTCAACTTCTGTCTTGATTTTACTTTCTTCTTTCATAAGAATTCTTTTAATATTTTTAGAACTATTTATGAATTCTTCTGCTATAGGTTTAAATGTATCTTGTAGTTGTTCACTTGTATCTATTTCACCAGTTTTTATACTACGAAGCTTTTTCTTTAACACATTTCTTGTCAACACCAACTGTTTTAAAATTTTCTCATCCAGGGCAAATAACAGGTATCAGCAATCATATCAGCTTTTCAGGAGCTGGTCTGGTTTTCAGATCAGCTTTTCAGGACCTGGTCTGGTTTTCAGATCAGCTTTTCAGGACCTGGTCTGGTTTTCAGATCAGCTTATCAGGACCTGATCTGGTTTTCAGATCAGCTTTTCAGGACCTGGTCTGGTTTTCAGATCGGCTTATCAGGACCTGGTCTGGTTTTCAGATCAGCTTATCAGGAGCTGGTCTGGTTTTCAGATCAGCTTATCAGGAGCTGGTCTGGTTTTCAGATCAGCTTATCAGGAGCTGGTCTGGTTATCAGATCAGCTTATCAGGAGCTGGTCTGGTTTTCAGATCAGCTTATCAGGAGCTGATCTGATTTTTAGATCAGCTTATCAGGTAACAGATCAGGCTATCAGGAGCTGTTCAGATTTTCATTTCAAGATATCTGAGTCAGATTTAGTTATCAGTGTACAAGTAGCTAGCCATTTATAACATTTATATACATGAAGTTTAAAGTCAGATGAAATACGAAAAAGTAAAGTTTTATCTAGTAAAATTATTTTCTATAACGATCATCGTTTAATTCACTATCTTTGCTTATAATCAAAAATCCATATTTATCCTTTCAACATGCTTTTTATTTTTCTCACCTAACTTAAACATTAAATATACATTATGATGATCTCTTATTAAATGTTTGGTGATTCTGGTGTAAGTTTTACATAAGTAGAATGAATCAACATTCTTATCTCTCCCCATACAAAAATATGCTTTCCATACGCATCATCGTTAAATATCATATTGGAATTACTTTGGACTGAAATAACAGATTCACTATCGGTAAATTTTGTAATATATTATTATTTTAATTGATGTAATTAATTTCTTCAGATATTTAAATCTGGGGTGATATAAAGATTTTGAGTATAAATAAATGTTCTCAAAATTTAAGTCCATTAGGACTTTCTAGCAAGCCAATCATAGCGTTTTTTTTTTCGTAATTTGACAGGTCAACTATTGTTGCACGAATAGAATTTGATATAAAGGAACTATGATTTATTTTTGAACTATCATTCGATGATTCATCAATATTTCGTACCAAGAATTATTTATGTTGTTTTGACTAAGGGTATGAGTCAATATTTATAAAATCCATTTCATAAATATCAGCTCATGCTCATAGTCAAAACAAAGTATGCTTTAAGTGTTTAAAACCGCTATTACCATAAAAATGGTGGTTTTAAACTCTTAAAATATACTTTGTTTTACTAACCGCATTTTATAACTAAATGCATTTCATAAATATTGACGCATACTCATAATCAAAACAGCATATAAATATCCTTGGTTTTGACTATGAGTATGAGTCATTATCTCTTATTATAGAAAAATAAAATAGTATGATTATATGATATCAGAAATCATGTTTTCTAATATCATATAACCATACTATTTGATTCTTTCTATAATAATAGATAATATTTATGAAATGCATTTATTTACAAAATGCGATTAGTAAAACAACATAAATATAGGATGGTATGAAATTTTGATGATTCATCAATATTTCGTACCAAGGTATTTTTAGGTTGTTTTTACTATGAGTATGCGCCAATATTTATGAAATGTATTTCATAAATATTATCTCTTATTATAGAAAAATTAAAAATGTAGCTATACGATATCAGAAAATATTTTCTGAAATCGTATAGCTATATTATTTTATTTGTCCTATAATAAGAGATAATGGCCCCTACTCATAGTCAAAACAAAGAATATTTTAAGAGTTTCAAATCAGTATTATCATAAAAAATACTGATTTTAAACTCTTACAGCCTTATTTATAATACTTATTAAGGCTTTGGAAAGGCTTTTTAAAACAAATTTTTTATAAAAATTTTTTTTAAAAAGTCTTTATAAAGCCCTAATAAGTGTTATAAATAAGGCTGTTAAAATATACTTTGTTTTACTAACCACATTTTTGTAACTAAACGCATTTCATAAATATTGATGCATACTCATAGTCAAAAAAAGGATATTTTTATGCTGTTTTGATTATGAGTGTGGATCATTATCTCTTATTATAGAAAAAATAAACTAATGCAGCTATACGATTTCAGAAAATATTTTCTGATATGGTATAGCTGTATTAGTTTATTTTTTTATAATAAGAGATAATATTTATAAAATGTATTTAGCTACATAAATGCGGTTAGTAAAACAACCTAAAATACCTTGGTACGAAATATTGATGAATCATCGAATGATAGTTCAAAAATAAATCATAGTTCCTTTATATCAAATTCTATTCGTGCAACAATAGTTGACCTGTCAAATTACGAAAAAAAACGCTATGATTGGCTTGCTAGAAAGTCCTAATGGACTTAAATTTTGAGAACATTTATTTATACTCAAAATCTTTATATCACCCCAGATATAAATATCTGAAGAAATTAATTACATCAATTAAAATAATAATATATTACAAAATTTACAAATAGTGAATCTGTTATTTCAGTCCAAAGTAATTCCAATATGATATTTAACGATGATGCGTATGGGAAGCATATTTTTGTATGGGTAGAGATAAGAATGTTGATTCATTCTACTTATGTAAAACTTACACCAGAATCACCAAACATTTAATAAGAGATCATCATAATGTATATTTAATGTTTAAGTTAGGTGAGAAAAATAAAAAGCATGTTGAAAGGATAAATATGGATTTTTGATTATGAGCAAAGATAGTGAATTAAACGATGATCGTTATAGAAAATAATTTTACTAGATAAAACTTTACTTTTTCGTATTTCATCTGACTTTAAACTTCATGTATATAAATGTTATAAATGGCTAGCTACTTGTACACTGATAACTAAATCTGACTCAGATATCTTGAAATGAAAATCTGAACAGCTCCTGATAGCCTGATCTGTTACCTGATAAGCTGATCTAAAAATCAGATCAGCTCCTGATAAGCTGATCTGAAAACCAGACCAGCTCCTGATAAGCTGATCTGATAACCAGACCAGCTCCTGATAAGCTGATCTGAAAACCAGACCAGCTCCTGATAAGCTGATCTGAAAACCAGACCAGCTCCTGATAAGCTGATCTGAGAACCAGACCAGGTCCTGATAAGCTGATCTGAAAACCAGACCAGGTCCTGAAAAGCTGATCTGAAAACCAGACCAGGTCCTGATAAGCTGATCTGAAAACCAGACCAGGTCCTGAAAAGCTGATCTGAAAACCAGACCAGGTCCTGAAAAGCTGATCTGAAAACCAGACCAGCTCCTGAAAAGCTGATATGATTGCTGATACCTGTTATTTGCCCTGGATGAGAAAATTTTAAAACAGTTGGTGTTGACAAGAAATGTGTTGAAGAAAAAGCTTCGTAGTATAAAAACTGGTGAAATAGATACAAGTGAACAACTACAAGATACATTTAAACCTATAGCAGAAGAATTCATAAATAGTTCTAAAAATATTAAAAGAATTCTTATGAAAGAAGAAAGTAAAATCAAGACAGAAGTTGAAAATATACAAGTTTAAAGCCTGAGAAACCTTCACTCAAGATATAGACAAGTACCCCAAAAGAAACTAGTAGAAGGAACAATATTTGATAATACCATCATATTTAATGATGCTAATACTGAGAATGATGATGACGATGATTTTACTCATAGACTTCCAATTCTGAAGACATTTATACTGACTTATCAGTATTGGAAGGCATAAATGAATTAGATACAAACTATTGTTGATAGTTACATTAAACTGAATGAAGATAAAATACAAGACAAATTAATAATATAGCTTAAAGCATTAATATTCAAGAATATATTTAAATGCAAATTGAGGAACTACAACGTGAAATAAAATTAGAGAAAGAAGACAGTTATAAAATTGAAAAAGCAATTCTAAAAAGTAAATAATTAAAAACAAATTGAAGAGTTTACGGTTAAATATATAGATTAGAAAATTAACTACATGTTAGTATAAATAGCTGAAAGTGCAAGATGTAGATCACAACACTTTCGAAAAAATCTGTGAAACAATTCAATGTCTTTAAAAAGGAATTTAGTTAACGAAGTTCATATTAAATTTCAACAACTGTTTGTGCTTGTAGAGATGTAATGACAGGAATATATGATGTTTTATGGAGCTAAGTTAGGTGAAATGTAGAACTATTCTACAGAAAATAGAAATTGTGGATTTGGAAGACTTTAATTGACACATTCTCAAAGTACAGCTGAAAATAAAAGCTGCACTCTAAAAACCAAGGCAATGGAAAATATTTTTGAAGTGGTACGGGTACCAAAAACTTACAAACAGATGATTCTAAAGAATTTTTTAATAAATACTTGGGAAAACTCATACATAAATAGAAGATTAAACATTACTTAATATGAAAGCATCAATATTAGAATGATTTAATAGATCATTGAAAGGTATGATGTGAAAAGAATTAGCTTTAATGGTTCATATAAGTGGATTGGTATGTATTTATAAAGATTTACTCAATGCATGCAATAGAAAAGTTCATCGTACCATTAAAATGTCTCCTATTAAAGTCAACTCAACAAATGAGGAAAAGCTACTTAATATAGTATAAAGTAATTTGAAGAATGAATGTTGAATTTAATAAAAATAAAATTAAAACGAAAAATCTAGTTTGTGTTGTTTTTTGTAGGATTGATTAAGAATGATGAGTCTTAAGAAAGATAATTAACTAAATGTAGTGGAATTCTCTAAACTTGTTGGTCTGAATGAAATATTGCTAAAACTTCAGGGTTTAAAATGAACTATAACATAGTGCAATATTCAGCAGCACATCATATTATCACTTTTTATAAAGTTGTATGTATATTTTCCCATCGAAAGCGCTAGCACGCAAAATTTTACAATATGAAAATGGGATTATTATAGAAGATCTTCACTCTATTTATTTCTTTAGCTATCAGATCTTTAGAAAATATAGATAAACTACGGAAATTGGACTTTGATATCCAATCTTTAAGAATGTACATGTGTATGAATAAGTATCAAACAAACTTAGTGAATGAATATACGCTTCAACTAGAATCATGCTGAAGCATGCATAAATTTTAAGATGTACAGTAAACAGATCTTACTTTATATCTGTATCTGTATGAGTATTACATAAATTTATAGAAAAAAAATGAAAGCATGCCGAAGCATGTATAATTTAAAAAAAAAAAAAAAAAAAAAAAAAAAAAAAAAATCCTCACGTCATACAATTTTGTAAGCAAAGAAATTTTATGATTTTGTGGTCAATGAAATACATACATATGTATCTACTTTGTAAAAATTCAAAAGAGCGAACTGGTAAATTCTAATAGTAAAGATTTTTAATTGTAACACTCTACATCTCGGACTCTTACGTCACTATCGATAGAAGCATGCTAAAGCATGCATACTAGCAAAATATATAAAGCTGTTAGAAGGTGATGAGACAGCAATTCTATCTGGATCAACCCAACTCATGAATGTATTGTATACGGAGATGATTGATGGTGATGATGACGTTTTTTAAGTGAATAATCATTACATATGAATGCGACAGTGATTGACCCCTCAAACCTCATGTAGAAATACTTGAGGGGAAAAATTCTCTCAAAACATAGATATTTCATTGTTTCTAACACTTTATGAATACACCAACGGTGAATTGCTGGTAGAGGTAACTGAGTTATTTGAGATCGATTTGATACAATAGTTGTATATTAAACATGCATTTCTTTGTATCTAAACTAATTTCTACATACCTAATGTATATACCCACCAAAAAATTAGACAAAAATTCTCTATTCCAAGTAGTAAAATCTGAAAAAGGAGTGGCACATTAGAAGAAAAAAAAAATAAATAAAAATAGAGACTGACTGACCAACTAATACGTACACTCTGCCCGATGGGCACACAAAACACACTTAAACATTTCAGAAATATATATATAATACGCTGAACTTTAATAAAATGAAAAAAAAGTCATATAGAACATTAAATAAAAGCCATAGGTGCTCACCGTTCATAAAATAAACATATGTATATGTATCTTATTAATGTAAACATATTATCAGTATAAAGCAACAGAAATTTCGTCATACAAAGTCATCTTGTATCCTAGCGGAGCCGTCGATAGGGTATACCTAAATTATATGAAAACGAGTTCGTTTTCTGTTGATCGCTATTAAAGAAGAAAATATGTTTGTTCATTATGATTTAACTAATTTAAAAGTACATTTAAATTCAGTCTCATACCCGTACTTCTTAACATAAAAATTAAAAATAAATGTTATCCAATTCTATATTATACTATGTATCAAAAATTTCAAAAAAGCTGTTATATGAAAGAATCTCCAGCGCTTCTAACTGCATCAGAGTTTAAGAAAAAAAAACTCCTTTTATTCAATTTAATAAAATTTTAATTTGAAGCAGTAAGCAAATACATCAGCTTACTGCATTCTTATTCATAATCGTATAATAGAATATATAACCCCTAAAGGACAAAGTCTAAAAGTCTTATAAATTAAGAAATATAGAAAATAACATAATTTTTATAAACGCGTAAAGTTGCAAAAGTAATTCAAATGATTTCATCGCAAAAAACAAACAAAAAGCAGCGATTGTTTTCAACAATTATGAAAATAATAATTACAATATAAAACTCCCTTTTGATTTCCAATGTTTATCAATAAAAAATAAAAAATAAGTAAGTTAACTAACAACAAAAAAAACTATCAGTACCTAAGCTGGAGTGCCGGATCAGTTTCATTTAAAAATGTTTATACATTTTTAAAAAGCAAAGCAAGTTTTCCAAAATAAATGTAGAAAGTGAAGAAAAAAGGCTATAGTTAGAAAAAATTGCATACCCCCAAAAATGTCAAACGTTGACTAACTAACGTTGCGTAAAAAAATGTAAATTAAGTATAAGAAATATTTCTATTATAGTTACTATTACTATGGAGTATGTATCTTCAGAAATTCAGTTTTACTTAAAACAGAAAATCTTCACAAACTTTTAAGTAAATGCAGATAAAACAACGTTTTTAATTTCAGATAATACAAAACAAAAAGATATCACAAGACAAAAAAAAAATGAATTCAAAGATTGAGTTGTACTCTTATTTGTATGTACGTACATACATACATACATACATACACACATAAAATCAATTTGTATGTATACATATCAAATTTCTTATCAATGCTTAAGTATTTATTAGATCTACATCATGAAAATATATGAAGCGTCGTTTAGTTAAAGCACAATGCAAATATAAACAATCCATACACTTAGGGAAAATCTGCAGCTTAAAAATAAGAATTCATCACATTAATTCAATAATTTTTAATATAATAGAAAATGTATATTGAGATATCTACAAACTAATGAGTTTAATAAATGAATACTGTAAATTAATATTTTGTCCATATTGAAATAAGAAATTTCAATATGACTAAACCTTCGCTAATGGTTCTTATTAATTCAGCATGGTCCTTACTGATTTCAAGTTGGTTTTTCTCTGTGTGTAGATAACTCTTTCAGTCAAAGAAGACGAATGTAGTTAAATAAACAAAATCTGTAATATAAACAAATTTCACACAGACCGACTTCAACGCGAGACAAATTTAAGCATGAGAAAATATAAAGCAATCGTAAGTATAAAAGCATACTAGGATTAGGGAAGTCCAGATATATGATAGTATTTTATAGTACCAAATGTCGATGTTGAAAACAATTTATTTCTACCTACATATAAATAAGAGCTCAAATACACACACATAGCAGAATTCATATAAGAAATATCCAAGAAAATTTCAACAACACCCCACCTTTTGCAAATCATGACGAGCCTTAAATTCTCCCTCAGATATACATACACAAATTCCCATGATCATACATACATATACAATATATAAGATTAATCTCAACAACACAACACTCTCACCTACCTGAAATTACAGATAGTCTTAAACTTCTACAGACGTCTATACACATAGATTCTCACGGCTACATATTACAAGAACACCTCGCCCCTAATAAATCACAATCATCTTAAATTCTTACAAAAATACATACATACATACATACGCATAACCAATTTACCTCAACAACATCCTCACCCACCTCAAATCACGATCAACCTTAAACTACTATAGAGAGACACATTCACAAATCCCCATGGCTACATATTACGTCAACAACCCTGCCCACCCAAATCATGGTCAGCCTTAAACTCCTACAGACATACAAACACACAGATTCCCCCGGTTGCATATTACTAGAACACCTCACCCCTCATAAATCACAATCAGCCTTAAGCTCCTACAGAAATACACACATTGAAATTCCTACAAACATACACACACACACACACACACACACACATACACATACATTCACACACAACTACACACGCAATCGATCTACCTCAACTACACCCCGCCCCCTGCCAATCAAACCTTCACCTAAATTCTCACAGACAGACAGACACATCCACAAATTCCTATGGTTACATATTACGGCAACAACGCCGTCCACTCAAATCACGGTCAGCCTTAAATTCCCACAGTCTAGCAACACCTACATTAGCATTAGAAAAAATAACTTTCACGTTTTCCCGTCGTCATTAGGAAAAATCATTTTCCCGTCGGCATTTGAAAAAATTATATTCATTTTTTGCCGTCGGCATTTGAAAAAAATAATAATCATGTATTGCAGTAGGCATTAGGAAAAATTATCAAGTATTGCAGTAGGCATTAGGAAAAATTATCATGTTTTGCCTTCGGTATTACGAAAAATTATCATGTTTTGCCTTCGGAATTACGAAAAATCATTAGATGATTTTCCGTCAGCATTAGGAAAAACCATTTTCATGATTTTCCCCGTCGTCACATACACACATAAAAACCGCCAAACTATGAACCGCCTTAATACATTCACACAAAATATTCCACACACAAACTTCCCACGGTCAGGCAGGCAGACAGACAGACCGACAGACAGACATACACTTAATGTAAACAAAAACTCCTAATGTAAACAAAAAACTCATAATGTAAACAAAAAACTCCTTATATAAACAAAAAACTCCTTATGTAAACAAAAAAACACAAATTTCCAAGAATTTAACAATTTTCAAATTTTAATTACCCAAATTTAACAATTTGGGGGTGCACAGTGGAATGAATGCTTAATTTATCTGGACTAAAACCATAAATATTACCATTTCAATATCAAAAAAATAAAAGGATTTCTGGACAGCTAAGAACTTGTTCTAAAAGTACTGAAAATATTATATGAAAAATTAAATATTGAAAATATTACATGAAAAATTAATACTACCGAAGTTCGCAATAGCAAAACTCTGTAATATTTCCTAACAAATTGAGCTAGAATTTTTTAATTATTTTTGTCGAACTCAGCATCCTCAAAACCGTATAGACTGACCATCAAATAATTTTGACCTGCCAGGTTAGCGAACCGACCCACTGTGGGGCAGGAGTGGGAGTTCCCTACTACTTTGTTCCCACATAAAATTGATGTAAAAAATACTCGAATTTGAGTTAGTGATCTCCAAGAGTCACGAATCGATTTTTATTTTAAAGTTTCCTTGTATGATAACTAAAAAACAAACACCTCTTTTATATTGAAACTTATATTCAACATCTCTCTCACTTTCATTATCAATTATATTTATAGAATTTGAAAAATTCCGACGATTAAGCATATGAAGAATATACTCCTTATAGCACATGAGATGTAACCACTCTTCTCGATCCAGTCCAATGTATTGCTTATTTTTATAATTCAACCATATCATTGGCTTAAAACCAAAAGCTGTAGAAAATCCACATGCAATCTTCAATTTCCAATTGAGCAAGTATTCAAACTCAAAAACCAAATCATATATTTGAGGTTTTCGTTCTTGATTGTTGTGAAATATATTCTTTAAAGTACGTTTATCCATCATCAATGAAAATAATATTTAAACTAATAGCTTTTTCGGTCTATTAATCTATATATATACATAAATATGTACATCGAAGCAAAAATAAATAATTCATCATTTTGTATTTATTCATAGTTTTTTTTTAGATACATTTTTGTAAGTCTCAATAATTTTAAAAATAATTTTTTTTCTTATGTGGAACAATGTATTGTTTCCTTATGCTCATATAGCAATAAGTATCCAAAGGAATGAAGGAATTCAATCAACGTCTCACGTATTTGGCTCATTTTTAATTTAATTTTATTTTTTTTAAAGAATTTTGTTGAATGCTATTTGTACACTAATATTCTTGAAAGGTTTACGTACCTATTTATAGTAAAATATTCTTGTAAAATCAAAATTTTACAAACAATTTTGAGTTCTTTTGAAATTTTTTGTTTCACTTACACTTTAGAACATTAATATAACTATCTCTCTGATCTTTGTTTTGAAATTTTTTGTTTCAGTTACGTTTTAGAACGTCAATATAACTATCTCTTTCACTACAATTCTATCAGTGACAAAACAAACAAAAATTTACATAAAAATAATTATAATATGAGAAAAAGAGATAGCTACGATACTGATCTTTGTTTTTTGATTTTTTTTGCCTATATAAAGATTGGTAGAAATTTTCAATACATCAGTTTACAAAAACAGATTGAGCAATCTGTCAAAAAAGAGAAAAACAAACACATAAAAAAAATTAAATTTAATTAATTAATATTCTGATAATGAATCCACCAACTTTGATAACAAAGTTCAACAATTTAAATAAAAAAACATTAATCCATATAAAACAGCTCCAGGACTCAACTAAATATACAGTTAAAAATGCTAAACGGGTGACAAGTAAATACGGCACCACAATTCAAATTGAACTAGAAAATAACATAATGTTTTTACCAAATCGGTACAACACGCTATCGGATGATGATATAATAGAACTAGCATCCGGGATATATTGCATATGTAAACAAGGAGAAAATTCCCTAAAATTTAATACTGCTGCTGAAATAAGTATATTTCTAACAAATGCTCAATACCCACAGTGGGAATACTATGTAGAAACTATATTTTATAAGCTTTTTTATTAATAAAACAGTAAAATTTAAAAAATTGTTCGTGTGTTGTATTTATTTATTCTTTTCACTTATTTTGTAAGAAATTGAAGACATAAATGTCCACATTTAAATGAATCGTAATCTTGATATTGATTGTAATTATATTTAATATTTTTGCCTAGATATTTAACTAATTCTAATGGAGGTTGTAAATTTCCAAAACTGTCGAAATATTCTTTATGTTCATTGTTTTTATAATATACTACCCAATGAATTCCAGGTCCTCTTGATAAATTCAGATTAATGATTCCGCATTCTATTTTTCTCGATCGTTTTGGTAGTATCCAACATGAAAACTTCTCTGAAGTATGGAATGTTTGTTGAGAAGTTTCTCAGATCAACATCAGATAAGGGTTTATTGGGTAGCTTTACGAAAAATTAGGTTTTTGTTTTTTTTGACAAACCAATCCATATCCTTTGTTATATAGTTTAAGGTAAAAACCTTTCCCCATTGCTACTGCTTCCATTGTTTTATTATGTCTAGTTGCTTCATAAAGTTGTTGTTTGGCATTCTTTGCAGCACTTATTGCTTTTGCTATAGCTGCTTCGCCAGTAGAAAGACTACCAATTGCACTCAGAGCAGTAAGAATAGGTGCCAAAGGTAAGAAGCCACCAATCTTTGGAACATTAATTATGCGTGGTATTATAACTTGCAATTTCTTCTCCCTTAACGACTTGTTGATAACCTTACGTGCAATCCTAATGGCAGAGTTAATGTCTTGAGGTTTTTTTCTTCTTCAGTATTTTTGTTGCATTTTTAATTGATGTACTGAACAGCTTTTTTCCATTTTGTTCACTTTTTTTTGCAATCTTCTTTAATCCCATACCAAATTTTCTTTTGGCTTTTATTGCGTTAGTAACCATATACGCAAACGATTTTTCTGCAAGACTGCTATCTTTTGAAAGAACTTGTTCCCAAGCTTTATTTTCAAGAATTTTATCAGCTTGATGTCTACTATTTAAATCATTTGTTTTGGAATAAGCAATGTCGTGATTTTTACATGCAGCATCTAATAAATTTATTCCTTTGTCACTGCGATCTAAACGTTTTTGTAATTTTGTTCCGGGACCACAAAACTGATATCCAAGAAGGTGTAGTTCAACAGGTAGAGAGTTTATTACTCTATTCACTAAACCTTTTCCAACGGCTGGTTTTGTATAACTAAACGTTTTGTTATAATGTATAAGCATCTTATTTAATTTTTTTTTCTTCTATAATAAAAGTAACATTTATGAAATGCAATCAGCTATAAGAATGCAATTAGTAAAACAACATAAAAATATTGTGATTCGCAATATTGATGCTTCAACGAACATCAGATCTAAAATAAAACATAGCTCTCTCTTACCAAATTCTATTTGTGCTCTAATAGTTGGACCATCAAGTTGTGGAAAGACTAATGTTATGATTAGATTCCTAGAAAGTCCTAATGGACTCAAGTTTGAAAACATCTATTTATACTCAAAATCCCTTTATCAACCAAAATATGAATACTTAAAGCGATTAATTTCACCAATTAAAGGGATGGGATACTACACATTTACAGATAATGAAAAAGTTATTCCTCCTGACGAAGCGAAAACTAATTCAATTATGATCTTTGATTATGTTGCATGCGAGAAGCAAAATAATATACGAGCATATTTTTGCATGGGACGACATAAGGATGTTGATTCATTTTATTTGTGTCAAACTTATACGAGAATTCCCAAGCACTTAATAAGAGACAATGCAAATGTGATTATAATGATTAAACAAGATGAGACAAACATGAAGCACGTTTATAGCGATCATGTTGCCAGCGACATGAGTTATGAAAATTTTCATGAAATTTGTCGAGAGTGTTGGAAGGATAAATATGGATTTTTGATGATAAGCAAGGATAATAACTTAAAAAATGGTCGCTATAGAAAGTAATTCGACTATTTTATAACGATATAAATTACTCTACATAAAAGTAAAACATTAGTACTTAATTTGGCTTTGCACATAGTACATCTACTTATTTCCTAAAGTATTTAACGTGTTGGATCTGATAGCTGATCTGTTACCTTATCTGATAGCTGATACCTGATCTGATACCCCCTATACCTAATCTGACAGCTGCTCAAATACCTGATCTAATACCTGATCTGTTAGCTGATCTAATATCTGATACCTGATCTGTTGCCTAATAGTTGAAAATGGATGAAAAAGTTTTAAAAGAGCTAATAAAGACAAGAAATGTTTTAAAGAAAAAATTTCGTAGTATAAAAGTTGATGAAGCAGATACACATGAGCAATTCAAATATACATTTAAACCCATAATAGATTCTTTAACAGAATTTGTGAACAGTTCTAAACATAATAAAAGAAGTATTAAAGCAGAAAAAGATGAATTTAAAACGAAAGTTTCTAAAAAATCAAATTTTCCATTCAACGAACAATCAGTTAAGTTAGAGACAAGTACTCCAAAGAAGTTTGCTGAAGAAACATTATGCAATAAAAATATCTCACTTAGTAATCGAAACGCAAATAAGATTGATAAAGTTGATACTGATGATGATGCCGATAATGACAACAATGATTTGTACTCTCAATCGGAAACTCTAGACAATTCAGATAATAATAACAATAAAAGTTATACTGACCTAGCGCTTTTGGAAAACAGAAACGAATTAGATACTCTCTACGGTTCACATAAAGATTTTAATAATGAATGGAAGTTTGGCAATAGTAGTATTAAACTTACTGAAGATAAAACAGTGATTGGAAATCAAATATGGGCTTTTACACCAGATTTATTTTCTTTACTGTTTCACAAAATACCAAAACATTACGATAAACATGAATTAGATATATATAAAAAAATTTTAGCAAGCACAAATACATACAAAAGAGAATATAGACCTGATGCACAAATCAAAGGAACGAGAGCATATAAATATAAGTATATTATCAGCAAATTGTTTAAGAAAGAAAGTGAAAAGAACTCATCAACTTGATCATCACTACATAAAATAAAAAGTCCTTACAAGGGCGAGGGTTTGATGCAACTAAACACATACAAACCTAACTATATATACTGGGACGATCCTAATGAGTTAGTAGATCGCCTTAGGCTATTGCTGGCATCACAAGCTGCAGGTCATACTAATCACAATAACGAAATTGTCTCAATTATCGAAGAATTATATGAGGCAAACATTATATAATAATATTTATCTGCATAAATCATGTCCATCGATAAGTTCGGGCACTATCTTAATGATACAAGTGGTACTGTTTTTGTGAAAAATGTTTCTAAGCTGGTGGGCTTCGTTATGGATAAAACTAACAACATTGACGTTCAAAACAAAAGAATAAAAAATGTGGCAAAAGCTTTGCAGGAAAACGATGTTGTTAATAAATTGCTTCTACAAAGTCAAATTCAAGAGGTTCGAGATGAAATCAACATGAGCTTAAGTCAAAAACTCAATGAAATTCAGGAAAAAATTTCAACTATGAAACTATTTTTTGAAAAAGAAATTAAAAAGATAAATGAGTTAATTTATGGGTATGTAAGAAATACGATGATCGACAGTACTTAAATGAACTCACTCTGAACTCAACCCTTAAAATTCAAAATACGCTAAATAATGACTTCAAAAAGAAATTTAGTAAATGAATTGCATAAGCAAGCACGAAAAAATTTTCCACGTCGAAGAGTTGTTATGAAAGGAATAGATGATCTGTGGCAAGCTGATTTAGTTGAAATGGGGAACTATTCTACAGACAATAGAGAATATCGATTTTTGCTAACCGTAATTGATACATTTTCAAAATTTGCTTGGGCAATACCCTTGAAAAGAAAGACTGCATTGGAAACAAGCCAGGCTATGCAGAATATTTTTCAACTAGGACGAATACCAAAAAACTTGCAAACAGACGACGGTAAAGAGTTTTTCAATAAACACTTTGGAAAATTGATTAATAAATATAACATTATTCACTACTCAACATATAGCAGAATGAAAGCATCAATAGTAGAACGATTTAATATAACATTAAAAGGAATGATGTGGAAAGAGTTTAGCTTTAATGGGTCTTATAACTGGATCGACATTTACAAATACTTGATTAACACATATAATAGAAAAATTCATCGTACCATTAAAATGCCACCGATTCAAGTTAACTCTACAAACGAGAAAAAATTATTAAATACGGTATATAACCTTTTAAAACTTTTCAAATTATCAAAGTTCAATGTTGGAGATCATGTGCGCATAAGTAAATATAAACATGTTTTTTAAAAGGATATACAACAAATTGGACCACAGAAATTTTCACGATTAAAAGAGTTCAAAATACATATCCAGCCACATACATATTAGAAGACTATCGTGGTAATCCTATTAAAGGTGGATTCTATGATGAAGAACTTTCAAAAACTAGATATCCAAATACATATCTAGTTGAAAAAGTTCTTATAACTAAAGGAGAGAAGACATATGTTAAATGGTTAGGATTTACAAATCAACATAATTCTTGGATCAATAAAAATGAAATATTGTAGTTAAGTTTATATATATATATACATATATATATATATATATATATGTGTGTGTGTGTGAGTGTATATATATTTGTATCTAATATATTAAATGAAACAAAATTATATATAAATGCTTTGTATATAATGCTTATACAAAGTATTGTGTTTAATTTCACTTATTTGTAATCAGACAAGCATAACAATAACAATAACACTTACTCTTGGCTCAAACTCATCTGAGTTATCTGCTAATTACTTTCCCCCTATTGGTTTGGATGGTGAATATGAATGTTCTCTAACTGATTTTCATTCATATAATAGCATTCCTAATGTATATGATTATAACAATATATTTCATATTGGTGATCTTATGAATTGAATGATATAATTGATTATTAAACGTCACTATAAGCAGCATTGTCCGGAAAATAAAATTGATATAGAAGATAATAACAATACAATGCAAGTTGAGAGTTAACAGCTCTAAGGATCCCATATACTTTAACAAGGATAACACAATAGGAAAACTTTATGGATTCAATAAGAAAATTCTAGCTCCTAACCAAGACCACTACTCAGACCTACCGGTCAATATTTTCATCGTGAATATCTTACGTGTTGAATGTAGTATAGTCGTTAACACGAATACGAATTACTCACAAGCACACACATTACATGAATTTGCGATCAATGTCCCCCCAGGGTATAAAATTGTTGAGAATTCTCGAAATCTTATCTATTTGCCAGTTAACTGCCGAGAGATAAGTTCTCTAACTCTACGCGTAGTTGATCAGAACGGTGATTTAATTAATTTCCGAGGAGAGGAAATTACAATACGAATACATTTGAGATCTAGCAAAAAATGATAATATATAACGTCAAGCAATCTAAGAATAAAATTGGATACACTTATAAAACACTCTTGCAAATTAAACCACGATTAAAGAGATCATTACACAAAAAACATTTGACACAACGAAATAAAAAGTTTTTGAAGTCTCTTAATTTAAAATTGACAAAGAAATGAGTTACATACTAGATGTTTTAGAAAAACCTCAATCAGACGAGAGTATAATTGAAAAAGACTACCACACATATACACCGTACCTACACTCCTTCAACAATAATGATGAGATTCGAATTTCAATACAAAATCAAGACTTATATGTGCTACCAAGCGAAAGCTACATATATGTCGAGGGAAGTGTTGTAGATGATAATAACAGCAAAATGTCTTCTTTTTTAAATCTGAAATTAAAAAATAACTTTGTTGCACATCTCTTTGACGAAATTCTAAGCCTAATGGCATAGAAATAGATCATACAAGACATTTAGCGATTACAAGCAGCCTAAAAAACATTGTTTCCTTATCACCTACGGAAAGTGTTGGATTGTACAATGCTGGATGGAACAAACTCGATGATTTGGATATGCACACTTTAATTTCTTTGTGCCGCTAAAACTATTTTTAGGCTTTGCTGAAAACTATAATAAAACTATACTCAGCGGTAAACATGAATTGGTTCTCTTACGTAGTAAGAACGATGAAAAACTCGTATACTCAACTGTTGCTACTGACAAACCAAAAATTAATATCTCAAACATCTCATGGAGAATTCCGCATGTACAATTAGCCGATCTGAGCAAATTGAATAATTATTAATAGTGGTGCTTCTATACCGATGGCATTTCGTAGTTGGGATTGCCACATTAATCCTCAACTAAATACAGGAACTACCTATATATGGAATGTTAAATTGGCTGCAAATAGAGAACGACCCCGTTTTTTGTTGATTGCTTTTCAACAAGAAAATAAGTCTGTTCACTGTAATCTAAACAATTTAAAAGTGCATTTAAATTCCGAATCGTACCCATATGATGATCTAAATATAAAATTTAAAAATGATCGGTATGCCATCCTATATGATATGTATGTATCTACGGTTTCAACAAAGCTACTACATGAGAGAATCACAACCACTTCTAACTGCTCAAGAATTTAAAAATAGTGTGCCGATAGTGGGAGTAGATGTCAGTCATCAAAACGATGCTCTCTCTAATGGTCATATTGATATAAAAATTGAAATTAAAACGGATTCCAACATTCCTACCGATACATCAGCTTTTTGCATTCTCATCCACAATCGCATAATAGAATACATACCCTTAAAAGGTCAAGTTCGTAAAATAATGTAAATAAAATATAACATGATTGGGGATAAAGTTTTCATCGATATGCAAGGATTTAAATCTAATTTAAACATCTTCATTGCAAAAGAAATAGCAATTGTTTTTAACAATAAGGAGCACATGAATTTTATTATTAAACCACCGTTTAACTTCAAAAGATTATCAATAGCAAAACAAAGAGAAGCGAATTGGCTAACAAGAAACTTTCATCATCTGAATTGGAATGACGGATCAATATCATTTAAGAGTGTTGTAAAATTTTTAAAATCCAATTTAAAACATTATTCAATCTATGTTAAGGGTGTGGAAAAGAAGAAATGGTTTGAAAAACTACTTTAAATTAGAGGTTTTAACATCGAGGATATTGATTGCATCAACTTTAAGCAAATACAACTTAAATATCCGGAATATTTTTACTGCAGCTATCACAATTATGGAGTATGTGCCTTAAGAAATGTATATTTACTTTATCAAGAAAATAACTAAAAAATATATTTTATTTTTCTATTCCTACATTGTCACCACATATATTTACGATATTTTTTTAAATCAATATGTAGATTAAAATAATAAAAAAATTTTGTTCAATCATTTATTTATATGTATATGGTATGTACAAAAACACAGAGAGAAATGTCAGCAAGCGGTGAAAATAACAACCAATCTTTGACAATCCTCAATATCACAAACTTCAATTTCTTTACAAAAGAAGTGAAAAGAATGAATAAATACAACACGCATAAATTGTATATTTTATTAATTTCTTCAAACTCTTTACACATAAAAAAAATAAAATCACACAACAACAACAACAAAAACAAAACATTGATATCTCACCAGCATACATAATTACTTTCTGAAATACCCTTCCATGTCCCCAGCTAAAAAAACGAATATTACAAACAAAAAAAAGTAATGCCGAGTGCACACTATGATATTTTGTGACATCGCAACAGTGTGTCCTAGTGGTAACGTTTATCATTTCCGTTTTGTATTCCATATAAAAAAAAAAAAAAAATAATGTGAAAGGCGTTGCACACATTTTAAAAAATGATTAGAACACAAGAAAATGCCAGATTTGTACTCGGCATTGCACATATACATATACGACTACTTACCCATCTGCCAACGCTCAAGTTATTGTAAAAACATACACAAATACACACGTATGAGCATAACGTTGGCTCCCATGATCACGCATCTCTAATTCCCTTTGACAATCATAAATATCTTACACTTCAATTTTTTCAACCTTCAAATAAGTTCATAAATTATATATTTCGTTTACCTCTTCGAACTCTTTAAATATAGGAAATTGAAAAATCAAACTAAATAAAACCAACAACAACAAACATTCATAGATTTCCCACAAGCATACATAATTTCTTTCTAAAATAATCTTCCATGACCACCAGCTAAAAAAAGAATATTGCAAAGAGACAAAAGCAACATTTTTTCTCTATGCACACACGCACTTACACTCTAAAATCATAAACCTGCTTCAACCGCTTAACAAAAAAAAAAAAAATTCCATTCAAAATTAAAACAAAAACCTACATAAAATCCTTCGTACCTACATAATTAACTATGTACATCGACGAACGGATATCAAACCATGCTTATCTCACAAACCATATATTTTATTCATGTCTTCGAACTCTTTAAACATAGGAAAAAAATAAATAAAAAATCAAACTAAATAAAACCAACAAAAAAAAACATTCATAGATTCCCACACAATTTCTTTCTCAAGTACCCTTCCGCAACCGCTTAACAAACGAAAAAACATACTACGTACAAACAAAAGAATATAACAAAAAACTAAACTATGCACACACGCACACACAATATAAAATCATAAGCCTGCTGCAACCGCTTAACAAACGAAAAAACATACTACGTACAAACAAGCCGCACGTGCCTACATAATTAACTATGCGCATCGGCGAACGGATATTAAACCATAAAATTAAAACAAACACGCATCGACGGGCCGACATCAAACTACCCTTTTCTACGTACAAACCGTCCATAACCCTCGTCACTTCACACCATTGACAGTAATTACCTTAATATGTAAATTTTAGCCCATAAATTAAAAAATTTCGATTTTAATTACCCAAATTTGACAATTTTAATTGCTGGGGCTCATACATTCTACTACTACTACTGAAAGGTCTACATGCATTTGGTTCTTTTCCCATTGGTGGCTTTAGTATGTTGTTGGCTTGTTTGCACTCTTTGCAGACGACACAACGATTTATAAATTCTCTCACTTGCACATTTAGGTGAGGCCAATAAAAATATTCGCGTAGCCTACGTATTGTTTTGCCAATGCCGCCATGCGCTACACTGAGTGGTTCATGAGCCTGTGCTATCAGCTTGTCCGTCAACCCACTCGGAACCTATAATTTCCAAGCGTGATCTTCTTTTTCGACGTTTCCATTATAATAACTCGTTCTCTTATACACGAAATCATCCACAACTCTTATGTCTGCTAGGCTTTGTTGGTTTTTTGTTATCGTCGTCAACAGTTCTTTATAATCTGCGCTCTTAAACTCTGGTGAATCTAGGTCAATTGGCATGCCGTTTGATACTTCCAATGCGTCGTTTGGGAACCTTGATAGGGTGTCAGGCACGACATTTTGCGAACCTTTTCTGTGTTTTATTTCAAATGAGAAACTTTGTAACTGTAAGCTCCACCTCGCGAGACGTCCATCCAAATCTCTTTGCGACATAAACCACTTCAAAGATGAGTGATTTGTGACCACTATAAAGTTCATCAACTCCACATAAGGTCTAAAGCGTTTTATGGCTGCTACTACGGCGAGACATTCTCGTTCGTTGACTGAGTATCTTTTTTGGGCTGGCGTAAACTTCTTCGAAAAGAACGCAATGGGATGTTCTCCGCTCTCTTCATCTTCCTGAAACAACACTGCTCCCATTCCTACATCTGACGCATCGCATTGTATATAAAACAGCTTGTTAAAGTCCGGGTGCGTTAAAACTGGACTAGCAGTAAGACATTGTTTCAATTTGTCAAAAGCTACCTTAGCTTCCTCGGGAAATTCGAATTTTCTGCCCTTTTTTAAGGTATCACTTACTGGTGCCGTAATGGTGGCGAAATCGGCAATGAATCTTCTATACCAGCCGGTGGTGCCTAAAAATGATCGAAATTGTTTGGTGGTCTTAGGGTATGTGAGATTAACAATCGCTTGTATCTTCTCGGGATCTGGCTTTAATCTTCCTCCGCCGACTAGATATCCGAGGTACTTAAGTTCACTACAGCAAAACTTAGACTTGCTCACATTTATCGTCAATCCGGCTTTATTGAGGCAACTTGCGACTTCCGCTAACAGTTGGAGGTGATCTTCGAACGTTGGCGATACCACCAGCAGATCATCCTAATAGACAAACACTTTCTCTCTAAGTCGCGCTGGGATGACCTTGTCCATACACAACCCAAAAGGCATTACCGTAAAATGGTACAAAGGCCTTCCAGGTACTGTGAAAGCTGTTTTCTCTCGGCTTTGATCTGCTAGGGGTATCTGCCAAAAAGCGTCCTTCAGATCAATACTCGAGATGTAATGAGTATCTCCCATTTGGCTTAAAAGTCCCTCTATATGTGGCAGGGGGTATGCGTCTTTGGTAGTCAGGGCATTCAATTTTCTGGCATCTAAACAAATCCTTACTTTTTCTCCCTTTTTTTACCAATGTCACTCGGTTGTTCCACGGGCTTTCGCTGGGTTCTATTACTCCTAGTGATGTCATTCGATCTAATTCCTCATACATTAATTTTTGTACGGCTGGCGATGCGGGGTAGTATTTTTCCTTCACGGGAACGTTTTGCCTAAACCTTTGCGTGTGAAACATGGGAACAAATCTATTACCGTGTGCAATGCCTTTTGCTGCGTGTCGTTCAAAATATGTAATTTGGGTAAAATATCACTGGCTTCAATGTGGTTCGCATCTATGCTGTCTAATTCAAACCTGATTAAGCTGAAAGCTTTTATAAAGTCGAGTCAATTGGGTTTAGTCTTCCATCCGCTGTTCTTATATCTGCCCTGTATGGGTATATCGGTAGTTTAGTTCTCTCCACGAAGTCTAAGCAGTCTTTACCTAACACCGTGACAGAAGCGCCGCTGTCCATTAATCCTTGTATATCACATCCATTTATTTTAATGCTAGCGTAAATCCTTGTATCTTCCCCTTCATAAATATTTGCAGCAGATATCTCGAATCGCACTCGTTTTCTTTCCTTGTACCTTTTCCGTGTCCTCAAAATATTTTCAGTTGGTCCAAAAATTCTTTTCTTAGTTGCTTCGTATTCCCTTAGTCGAATATGCAATGGTTTTCTGGGATAAATAGTTTCAGCTTCTATCTTCTTTTCTCTTTGCATGATACGTACAGGTGTCTCTTTTTGACTATTAGTTGTTATTGCCGTAATTAGTGTTATTTCGGATGCATTGTCTTTGAACGAGTCTCCATCCCAACATGAGCCACGTTCCTTTTCTGGTTTCCCTGGCATACTGGACATTTCGGGGTAACCGTATCTTCAAGTCCACATTTGTAACAAAACAGGTTTCTTCTTTCCTCTGCACAATCCATAAACGTGTGTCCCTCCACTTTGCAGTTCCAGCATATTAGTTTTCTCGGTCCCGCAGCCAAAGCATTAACGTCTGGAAGCTCCTGCCTTTGTTCGTCTTCACAGGCTAATTCATGTACTGTCCAATGCTGGACTTTGCTTGTCGTGACACGATTGCTGTTCAGTAAGTTTTCGGCTCTCCTACACTCTTTCGCAAAATGTGCTAAGCCAGATACTTGCACAGAAAATAACAGCTGCGCCATAGCCGGTTTTAAATTTCCCTTCATTATGTTCATCAAGTCTTGCTCACTTATGGGACTACGTAATTGATTGCGTAAACGTATAATCGAATTATAAAACTCATCGAAAGTTTCTTGGGCCTGTTGACGCCTATCCAAAATCTTTCGCTGTATCTCAAAGTCGCTGTCAAAACGGTGGAATTGTGCTACTAATGCTACCTTGAAATCTACCCATCTCGAAACACTGTTAAATCGGCGGTGATTCCAAAACCAATCTAGTGCTGGGCCTCTTAATAAAAGGTGAATTGACTTCAGTATTTCTCTCCACTCGTATTCGTAGTCGGCTTGGAGCGTCTTTACTCGGAATACGAAATCTTCGATGCTTATTGAGTGACTAGTCCCATCAAATATCAAGCCCCATTTATCAATACGAATGTTTAAGCTAGACATAGGTGAGTCTTGATCTGTCCTTACTGGTGGATTTAGATCCGGTCGGTTCTCAAACTCATGGTTAAAATTGTTAAAATTGTTCGCTGTGTTTGGTTCTATCTGCGAATATATTTGCCTTCGAGGTGGATGAGTAACCGATGGTGGTGGCTGACTCAAGTCCGGGAACTCAACGAAATTCCGCATTTGTGGCTGTTCTAATGTTGGTCGCTGCCCCTGTATCTGCATAGTCTGTTGCATTATCCGGGGTAACATATTCATTAATCGATCTTCTAAATTCCTCAAATCGGCTTGTGTTATACTTGCTTCCGTTGTTGTTTGGTTTACACGTTCCCTAAAGCGATGTTGTGGTCTTACTGAAGCACCATGTTGTCGCATCGCCTCAACTATTCCGCGTGCACTAATGCTACTATACGGTGGAGTGGCTAACGAACTGTTGTATGACTGGCTTCCCTCACTTACATTTAACTCTTCTTGCCTGTTTGCGTCGGGGGCGTTTGTATTTGACTCTGGTGCTTTCGGAATTGTTCCCGTGTTACTAGCAGCTCTGCTCTCCGTGTTACTCGCTATATTACCTGTTGTATTATCTACAGTATTACTTCCTGCGGCATTACTTGTAGATGCTGTGGGTTCAGTAACCACATTTGTCCCTCCGGGAGCATTCTCCTTACTCTGTGATCTGGTATTATACATGGCTACAATTTTTTTAGACTTTCTTTTGTAGATATAGATAAAAAAAAAAATTAGAAGGTGCTTCCTATGCAACCAGTTTATTGAATGACTGTAAAATTACGAATATAGGGTCTTGCTTATTGCCGGAACTACAGTTCGATGAATTTCAGTTGTTATATTAAAGTTTTTTTCTTTTCAGCTAATAGGCCAATATAAGGTACTAAATCAAAAGTGTATTCGAATGAAAGTTAGCAAACAATGTTTTAGTGAAACTCAATTTTAAGTTGCTAAAAAAAAATTCTGTAAATCAAGTAAATGTCTTGTAAAATCTCCAAAAATGTGAAATAATGTTTTAAGTATGGCTGATATCTAAGTATATTTTCGAAATACTAATAATATTTAATATATCAAATTTAAAAAAAAATATTATTATTTTTTTTTGGTATGATTGAGCTCTAACGATTTGTAGTTCGAGATCAAAAAAAATAAAATGAGTTTTAAATTAGATTTATTTAAGATTGGATTTATACTAATAGACTTTAGCTATTACTATTAATTTGCTATCATGACCTTACAACAATATGGATTCTTAACCGCATTAAAATTTGGCAAACAATTATTCTTTTTAGAAACGATCAAAAAGGTGTGTCGAGTGGTGTCGAAAAAATAAAAAACATTAATACAAGTCTTCAAAAGAGACAAATCCTGGGCGATTTCTAAGATCAGAACAAAATATGTATAATTCAGGCGACTAGAAATAATCAACCTGTGGCAACATGAGTTGTCTCACAGCTTCATGGCCTCACGGGTTAGTCATTCCTTACACTACAGCCAAAATTGTCGCAATCAGGGTTCTTCATACTTATCGCCTGAGACTTACAATTTCTCACTGACTTACTAAGTTGACCACTAATGGGTATCAGTGGCGAACGGTTAAACTTTTAAGCTTTCGCCGTGACTCACTAACATTCACTAAGGTCCTATCCTTCAGAAACTCCATATCTTGTCTAAACTCTTCAAACGCTTCGAGCTATATTCTGTGGTAGCCTTTATCTATTCATTAATTTGAGGGAAAAATCTAAATGTTATAATCAAACGGCTTATAGGTTAAAATTTAATTCATTATTTAATTAATATTACAAATATTTTAATTGGCAGTACAAAATTATTCATATTATTGTTTTTTTTTTTTGTTGTACTCTTAGTTTACCCTACGTTCAAACGTTTACACTGGATCTAAAGCAAGTATAGTTTAAAATATTTTTACAAATAGTGAATCCTTATTTTTTTTTATGAATCTAGGTGTAAATCAAGTTGCCAAATAAAAATTTTGTTTTTCGTTTTATATATTTTACACACATTATTACTTTGTTTTACTCTCTCTCTTTAGATACAACCGTACATTCTTTAGACAATCTGAAAGTTAAATGACGTTAGGCAATTAATCTTAATTAATTCAAATCACGATTGTATTGCACCACGCCTATGAAATACATTAACTCGAATAAATTTCGCTAAAATTTTACATAATTTTGTAGACTGAAGAAATGCTGCAATATTCACTGCGGTTCCGAAAAAAATACATATTCGTCATCAGAATCAGTTTGTTAAAATTTAAATTTTCTTTTGTGAGATTTTCTTGCTCTTTTCTTTAGCTAATGTTTTTTTTCTTATTTTTATTAGCCCGACTACTAATTAGACTTGAATATTGGAAATACCGGTATCTTTCTTTTTTTATAGTATCGACAACAAACGAAAATAGAGTTAGCTGGACTCTTAAATATTGGCACACCAACTGCGTACTCAATTGTAATTATAACTTTAATCAAATACCAATGTACTAGAAAACTTCTTCTCTCCCTCTCTTTGCTCCATGTCAGTTGTAGATACTATAGGTGTTGTAGGTACTGTAGATCTTGTAGATGTTGTTGGTGTTGTTGTTGAGGCTATTGTAGATGTTGCTATTGAGGCTATTGTAGATGTCGCTATTGAGGCTATTGTAGATGTTGCTATTGAGGCTATTGCAGATATTGTAAACACTGTGGGTGCTGTAAAGGTTGCTGTGTGGTAGATGTTATAGAGGTTGTATGTGTTGTAGTTGTTGTTATTGCCGAGGTGAAAGTTTCAGTAGAAGTCATTTGCTGAGGTGGATGTTTTAGTGGCCAATCATTTCGGTTCGGCATAGGCGTCAAATTTTCCGGTGACAAATATACCACTAGTGCTTTGGTCTTGAATAAAGCCACTGTGTTGACGTCGGCATCCGATGAAACGGACCTTACCGCTCCTGCTACGCTTTCACTTTGCTTGGGAACAACCGGGCAAGTATTGCTCCACAAATTTAGCTGCTACTGGAAACTTGGCTTTAAATAAATTTTCGCCTGGCGGTGGTTGACGTCGGCCGCGGTCTATGGCAGATGTTCTTGCTTGTTTTTTTTTCTGTACCACAAATTATGTATCCAGTTCCATCTGGTATTCTGGTTCGGCCAGGACGATCTTTCCAGCTTTTTCGTTTTGCTTAGGCTTTTACACTTTTATACCCTCTATTCTTTTTTTATAGTTTCAGTATTTTGTTTACTAAACGTTCACGTTTACCAAACTAAAGCAAAAAAAAAATTTTTTTTATACTTAGCTGTCCGCTGCCACAACCGTACTCGTCAACCACCCAGATAGAAAAGGCCGGATCTAGCCATTTGCACAAGAATGATGGCCGCCGATCATCATATCCCTACTGCAGCCACCTTCGCTATCCTTTGTTGATTGAAATGGTAGCACTAAGGACGAAATCGCGAGTATTTTACCAACTTTTGCCATCTGGCATCCCCACGTCATTTGTTGGTAAAGTGTCAGGCTCAGGGCTGCACTTATCAGCCAAAGTTGTCAACACGGCACAAAGTATCAAAACTTTCAATATTGTAAATACATATGAATTTGTTGGTTTTTGTTTGTTTTGTTAAGCTTATTTGGTTAGTAAATGGGCACACTTCAGTATATGTATATGTACTGCATTCAAAATTGCAGTAAGCAGTAAATGTACTGATTACTAAAAAAAATTCAGTAAATTTTTACTGCTAATGAAATTTAATTTGCATTACCAGTAAAATCTTAGGGCCGTAATCATAATAAAATTGTAGCAAGTGGCAAAGTTTTTTCATTCAAATTTCGAAACTTTTGTATTAAAAACATTTAGCCACTTGGTAGAATTTCAATATGAATACGGGCATTACTGATTACTGAAAATTCAATGCAACTCATCATATAACAAATCATTTAGGCAATTTATAAAAATTGTAGAAAAAAATGTTAGTAATCAGTAAAAATTTACTTGTTAAAAATTTTTTATTGTTTTTACCGAAACTTTAGTGGTACTGCAGTGCTCATCTATAGTAAATGCCTTTATTCTTACTTTTTAATTTTTAATTCCTGTTGTTCATCGCTTAGTTGTTGCTGTTCTTGTTGTTGTGTACCCATTGCAATTAAAATAAGTTCAGTAAAGTGCGACTTTGACTCGCGCACATTCGGTTGTGATCATTTTTTTTGATTTAGCTTTCTTCCTTTTTTAAGTTTTTTCAGTTTAAACGATTTTTTTTTCAGTTTATCGCTTTTTCTTCTTTTTGGCGTTTTTTTGTCTTTTTGGGTTTTTTTAATTTTCGCAATTTTTTTCATTTTGGCGATTTTTTCATATTGGCAATTTTTTTGTTTAAGGATTTTTTCATTTTGGCGATTTTTCCGGTTTTTCGCGATTTATTTTAGTCCTAGAGATTTTTTTTTAATTTGGTGCTTATATTCGTTTTGACGATTTTTTTTTTTGTTTTTGGCGATTTTTTTATATTTGGCGATTTAATATTTTTTTGATTTTTTAGTTTTACCGTTTTTGAAAATTTCAAGAGTTTTGCTCTTACGGTTTCCAAGATACAGCAAGTTGTCAAAATTACAAAGTCAAAATTGCATTAACTGATGGAACACCTTTTAATTTAAGTTTTTTAAATTTAGTGTTAATTCTTGTAGTCTGTATAAAAATACACTAACTTTTAAAATTTCAATTTCAATACATACAATTGTATGTATATTACATGGGATTTTAACATGTTTCGTTGCTCGTTTTGGGACACCCTTTAGTTTTTAACTCTCATGTATTTGTTTTTGTAGTGGCCAAATGTCTACAAATTGTGTCCAAATTTCAAGTCCGTAGCTCTTACGGTTCATTTTCACCTTTGGTGTACGGAAATATACAGAAAAATAACCGGCGCCGGCGCACCGTCAGCTGCGAGCCGGTCGACTTGTTTCTCTGCTTGGTATTGCTTCTTTCAAACACTAATACACTCATACATAGCTCACACCGATTTGTCAATGCAAAGAAATCTCAGCAAAGAAATCAAAGTCAAAAGATTTTTACCCCCTAGCGTATAGATGTTTACACATCAAAAATATTAGGAATGATGAAGGATGAAAATAATGGAGTTATAATGAAGGAGTTTGTGGGACTAAGAGCTAAGATGTATGCCTTTAGAAATGAAGCAAACATTGAAATAAAAAAGTCAAAAGGTGTGAAAAGAACTGCCTTACAAAGAGTTACTTTGTCTGACTATAGAAACTGTTTGTATTTAAGAAACGTTTATTCCGACAGCATGTACATATATGTTCCGAACATACAAACATCAAATTTTTACCCTATGTGTAAATAAAATAGTTTTGAGCCACAACGATGACAAGAGGTACATTAGGTATGACGGGTTACAGACATATGCTTGGGGGCATTATAAATTAAAACGGGAAGACATAGATTTACATGACATTGCTGAATATATGATTGAAGATGATTATGATATCAACACAGACTTGACAAATTCTGACGATGATGTTAATGAGGTAATGCCTGTCGAACTGGAAGATAGGGATTTACATGACATTGCTAAATATATGACTGATTATGATGACTTGACAAACTCTCACGACATAGTAAATTTGTCTGGCTATGACATAGAAAATGCAATGGAAATTGAAGAATAAATAAAAAATAAAATCAGAAGTAGGTTTTAATAAAATAAAAATAAAAAAATATGTAAATAGTCTGTATAAAAAATTTTGTTTTATGATAGTAATGATCATTAGTTTATGAATTTGGAATATCACATTAATATACTTTTAAAATTAATAGAAAACCATTGATAATTGTTCGATGTAAGTGTAATTAAGTTATTTGAAAATTATTATGATATTTAAGCTCAGATTTTGTAAATTAAACTTTTTTCGTTTTGAAGAGTTTGAATGAAAAAAAAAATATTTTTTTAACGTATTTTGTATTCCTTTTGGATACAAATTGCAAACGTTTAGAAATGAAATGTTTTAAAGAAATATATCTTAGTTTTCAAGAAATAATATATACATACATACAAGCATATATTTATATATATATTTTTTTATGTATTTCTTTATGTAGTAAAAACTTGTTATTTTGGAAAAAATAAATAAAAAATTATTATCATATATACATACTGATAAGTTCTTTGTTTTATTAAAGTCCCCTGTGAAGAAATACAAAATAAAAATCATAATATATGTTTTTTAATAATTTATTTATTTATTATCCATCCTTAAATAAAATGTATGTATTTTCACATCTGTTACAATCTTGTCTTGCATTTTTTCTCCAATCTCATAACAAAGTCGTGTTAATTCAATCTTTACATCCCTTTCGTGTATTCCTTGTATTTCATTGATTTGAAGTTTTGTTTTGTCATGATAGAAATGAAGGATTTGTTTTCTTAGAATGTTGTTCCCACATAAAATTGATGTAAAAAATACTCGAATTTGAGTTAGTGATCTCCAAGAGTCACGAATCGATTTTTATTTTAAAGTTTCCTTGTATGATAACTAAAAAACAAACACCTCTTTTATATTGAAACTTATATTCAACATCTCTCTCACTTTCATTATCAATTATATTTATAGAATTTGAAAAATTCCGACGATTAAGCATATGAAGAATATACTCCTTATAGCACATGAGATGTAACCACTCTTCTCGATTCAGTCCAATGTATTGCTTATTTTTATAATTCAACCATATCATTGGCTTAAAACCAAAAGCTGTAGAAAATCCACATGCAATCTTCAATTTCCAATTGAGCAAGTATTCAAACTCAAAAACCAAATCATATATTTGAGGTTTTCGTTCTTGATTGTTGTGAAATATATTCTTTGAAGTACGTTTATCCATCATCAATGAAAATAATATTTAAACTAATAGCTTTTTCGGTCTATTAATCTATATATGCACATAAATATGTACATCGAAGCAAATAATAAATCATCATCATTTTGTATTTATTCATAGTTTTTTTTTTAGATACATTTTTGTAAGTCTCAATAATTTTAAAAATAATTTTTTTTCTTATGTGGAACAATGTATTGTTTCCTTATGCTCATATAGCAATAAGTCTCCAAAGGAATGAAGGAATTCAATCAACGTCTCACGTATTTGGCTCATTTTTAATTTAATTTTATTTTTTTTAAAGAATTTTGTTGAATGCTATTCGTACACTAATATTCTTGAAAGGTTTACGTACCTATTTATAGTAAAATATTCTTGTAAAATCAAAATTTTACAAACAATTTTGAGTTCTTTTGAAATTTTTTGTTTCACTTACACTTTAGAACATTAATATAACTATCTCTCTGATCTTTGTTTTGAAATTTTTTGTTTCAGTTACGTTTTAGAACGTCAATATAACTATCTCTTTCACTACAATTCTATCAGTGACAAAACAAACAAAAATTTACATAAAAATAATTATAATATGAGAAAAAGAGATAGCTACGATACTGATCTTTGTTTTTTTGATTTTTTTGCCTATTTAAAGATTGGTAGAAATTTTCAATACATCAGTTTACAAAAACAGATTGAGCAATCTGTCAAAAAAGAGAAAAACAAACACATAAAAAAAATTAAATTTAATTAATTAATATTCTGATAATGAATCCACCAACTTTGATAACAAAGTTCAACAATTTAAATAAAAAAACATTAATCCATATAAAAGAGCTAAAGGACTCAACTAAATATACAGTTAAAAATGCTAAACGGGTGACAAGTAAATACGGCACCACAATTCAAATTGAACTAGAAAATAACATAATGTTTTTACCAAATCGGTACAACACGCTATCGGATGATGATATAATAGAACTAGCATCCGGGATATATTGCATATGTAAACAAGGAGAAAATTCCCTAAAATTTGATACTGTTGCTGAAATAAGTATATTTCTAACAAATGCTCAATACCCACAGTGGGAATACTATGTAGAAACTATATTTTATAAACTTTTTTATTAATAAAACAGTAAAATTTAAAAAATTGTTCGTGTGTTGTATTTATTTATTCTTTTCACTTATTTTGTAAGAAATTGAAGACATAAATGTCCACATTTAAATGAATCGTAATCTTGATATTGATTGTAATTATATTTAATATTTTTGCCTAGATATTTAACTAATTCTAATGGAGGTTGTAAATTTCCAAAACTGTCGAAATATTCTTTATGTTCATTGTTTTTATAATATGCTACCCAATGGATTCCAGGTCCTCTTGATAAATTCAGATTAATGATTCCGCATTCTATTTTTCTCGATCGTTTTGGTAGTATCCAACATGAAAACTTCTCTGAAGTATGGAATGTTTGTTGAGAAGTTTCTCAGATCAACATCAGATAGGGGTTTATTGGGTAGCTTTACGAAAAATTAGGTTTTTGTTTTTTTTGACAAACCAATCCATATCCTTTGTTATATAGTTTAAGGTAAAAACCTTTCCCCATTGCTACTGCTTCCATTGTTTTATTATGTCTAGTTGCTTCATCAAGTTGTTGCTTGGCATTCTTTGCAGCACTTATTGCTTTTGCTATAGCTGCTTCGCCAGTAGAAAGACTACCAATTGCACTCAGAGCAGTAAGAATAGGTGCCAAAGGTAAGAAGCCACCAATCTTTGGAACATTAATTATGCGTGGTATTATAACCTGCAATTTCTTCTCCCTTAACGACTTGTTGATAACCTTACGTGCAATCCTAATGGCAGAGTTAATGTCTTGAGGTTTTTTCTTCTTCAGTATTTTTGTTGCATTTTTAATTGATGTACTGAACAGCTTTTTTCCATTTTGTTCACTTTTTTTTGCAATCTTCTTTAATCCCATACCAAATTTTCTTTTGGCTTTTATTGCGTTAGTAACCATATACGCAAACGATTTTTCTGCAAGACTGCTATCTTTTGAAAGAACTTGTTCCCAAGCTTTATTTTCAAGAATTTTATCAGCTTGATGTCTACTATTTAAATCATTTGTTTTGGAATAAGCAATGTCGTGATTTTTACATGCAGCATCTAATAAATTTATTCCTTTGTCACTGCGATCTAAACGTTTTTGTAATTTTGTTCCGGGACCACAAAACTGATATCCAAGAAGGTGTAGTTCAACAGGTAGAGAGTTTATTACTCTATTCACTAAACCTTTTCCAACGGCTGGTTTTGTATAACTAAACGTTTTGTTATAATGTATAAGCATCTTATTTAATTTTTTTTTCTTCTATAATAAAAGTAACATTTATGAAATGCAATCAGCTATAAGAATGCAATTAGTAAAACAACATAAAAATATTGTGATTCGCAATATTGATGCTTCAACGAACATCAGATCTAAAATAAAACATAGCTCTCTCTTACCAAATTCTATTTGTGCTCTAATAGTTGGACCATCAAGTTGTGGAAAGACTAATGTTATGATTAGATTCCTAGAAAGTCCTAATGGACTCAAGTTTGAAAACATCTATTTATACTCAAAATCCCTTTATCAACCAAAATATGAATACTTAAAGCGATTAATTTCACCAATTAAAGGGATGGGATACTACACATTTACAGATAATGAAAAAGTTATTCCTCCTGACGAAGCGAAAACTAATTCAATTATGATCTTTGATTATGTTGCATGCGAGAAGCAAAATAATATACGAGCATATTTTTGCATGGGACGACATAAGGATGTTGATTCATTTTATTTGTGTCAAACTTATACGAGAATTCCCAAGCACTTAATAAGAGACAATGCAAATGTGATTATAATGATTAAACAAGATGAGACAAACATGAAGCACGTTTATAGCGATCATGTTGCCAGCGACATGAGTTATGAAAATTTTCATGAAATTTGTCGAGAGTGTTGGAAGGATAAATATGGATTTTTGATGATAAGCAAGGATAATAACTTAAAAAATGGTCGCTATAGAAAGTAATTCGACTATTTTATAACGATATAAATTACTCTACATAAAAGTAAAACATTAGTACTTAATTTGGCTTTGCACATAGTACATTTACTTATTTCCTAAAGTATTTAACGTGTTGGATCTGATAGCTGATCTGTTACCTGATCTGATAGCTGATACCTGATCTGATACCCCCTATACCTAATCTGACAGCTGCTCAAATACCTGATCTAATACCTGATCTGTTAGCTGATCTAATATCTGATACCTGATCTGTTGCCTAATAGTTGAAAATGGATGAAAAAGTTTTAAAAGAGCTAATAAAGACAAGAAATGTTTTAAAGAAAAAATTTCGTAGTATAAAAGTTGATGAAGCAGATACACATGAGCAATTCAAATATACATTTAAACCCATAATAGATTCTTTAACAGAATTTGTGAACAGTTCTAAACATAATGAAAGAAGTATTAAAGCAGAAAAAGATGAATTTAAAACGAAAGTTTCTAAAAAATCAAATTTTCCATTCAACGAACAATCAGTTAAGTTAGAGACAAGTACTCCAAAGAAGCTTGCTGAAGAAGCATTATGCAATAAAAATATCTCACTTAGTAATCGAAACGCAAATAAGATTGATAAAGTTGATACTGATGATAATGACGATGACGACAACGACGATTTTTACTCTCAATCGGAAACTCTAGACAATTCAGATAATAATAATAAGAGTTATACTGACCTAGCACTCTTGGAGTCCACATAAAGATATTAATAATGAATGGATGTTTGGCAATAGTAGTATTAAACCTACTGAAGATAAAATAGTGATTGGAAATCAAATATGGGCTTTTACACCAGGTTTATTTTCTTTACTGTTTCACAAAATACCAAAACATTACGATAAACATGACTTAGATATATATAAAAAAATTTTAGTAAGCACAAATACATACAAAAGAGAATATAGACCTGATGCACAAATCAAAGGAACGAGGGCATATAAATATAAGTATATTATCAGTAAATTGTTTAAGAAAGAAAGTGAAAAAAACTCATCAACTTCATCATCACTACATAAAATAAAAAGTCCTTACAAGAGCGAGGGTTTGATGCAACTAAACACATACAAACGTAACTATATATACTGGGACTATCCTAATGAGTTAGTAGATCGCCTTAGGCTATTGCTGGCATCACAAGCTGCAGGTCATACTAATCACAATAACGAAATTGTCTCAATTATCGAAGAATTATATGAGACAAACATTATAGAATAATATTTATCTGCATAAATCATGTCCATCGATAAGTTCGGGCACTATCTTAATGATACAAGTGGTACTGTTTTTGTGAAAAATGTTCCTAAGCTGGTGGGCTTCGTTATGGATAAAACTAATAACGTTCAAAACAAAAGAATCAAAAATGTGGCAAAAGCTTTGGAAGAAAACGATGTTGTTAATAAATTGCTTCTGCAAAGTCAAATTCAAGAGGTTCGAGATGAAATCAACATGAGCTTAAGTCAAAAACTCAATGAAATTCAGGAAAAAATTTCAAGTATGAAACTATTTTTTGAAAAAGAAATTAAAAAGATAAATGAGTTAATTTATGGGTATGTAGGAAATACGATGGTTGACAGTACTTAAATGAACTCACTCTGAACTCAACGTATCCCTTAAAATTCAAAATACGTTAAATAATGACTTCAAAAAGAAATTTAGTAAATGAATTGCATAAGCAAGCACGAAAAAATTTTCCACGTCGAAGAGTTGTTATGAAAGGAATAGATGATCTTTGGCAAGCTGATTTAGTTGAAATGGGGAACTATTCTACAGACAATAGAGATTATCGATTTTTGCTAACCGTAATTGATACATTTTCAAAATTTGCTTGGGCAATACCCTTGAAAAGAAAGACTGCATTGGAAACAAGCCAGGCTATGCAGAATATTTTTCAACTAGGACGAATACCAAAAAACTTGCAAACAGACGACGGTAAAGAGTTTTTCAATAAACACTTTGGAAAATTGATTAATAAATATAACATTAATCACTACTCAACATATAGCAGAATGAAAGCATCAATAGTAGAACGATTTAATATAACATTAAAAGGAATGATGTGGAAAGAGTTTAGCTTTAATGGGTCTTATAACTGGATCGACATTTACAAATACTTGATTAACACATATAATAGAAAAATTCATCGTACCATTAAAATGCCACCGATTCAAGTTAACTCTACAAACGAGAAAAAATTATTAAATACGGTATATAACCTTTTAAAACTTTTCAAATTATCAAAGTTTAATGTTGGAGATCATGTGCGCATAAGTAAATATAAACATGTTTTTTAAAAGGATATACAACAAATTGGACCACAGAAATTTTCACGATTAAAAGAGTTCAAAATACATATCCAGCCACATACATATTAGAAGACTATCGTGGTAATCCTATTAAAGGTGGATTCTATGATGAAGAACTTTCAAAAACTAGATATCCAAATACATATCTAGTTGAAAAAGTTCTTATAACTAAAGGAGAGAAGACATATGTTAAATGGTTAGGATTTAGAAATCAACATAATTCTTGGATCAATAAAAATGAAATATTGTAGTTAAGTTTATATATATATATACATATATATATATATATATATATATATATATATATGTGTGTGTGTGAGTGTATATATATTTGTATCTAATATATTAAATGAAACAAAATTATATATAAATGCTTTGTATATAATGCTTATACAAAGTATTGTGTTTAATTTCACTTATTTGTAATCAGACAAGCATAACAATAACAATAACACTTACTCTTGGCTCAAACTCATCTGAGTTATCTGCTAATTACTTTCCCCCTATTGGTTTGGATGGTGAATATGAATGTTCTCTAACTGATTTTCATTCATATAATAGCATTCCTAATGTATATGATTATAACAATATATTTCATATTGGTGATCTTATAAATTGAATGATATAATTGATTATTAAACGTCACTATAAGCAGCATTGTCCGGAAAATAAAATTGATATAGAAGATAATAACAATACAATGCAAGTTGAGAGTTAACAGCTCTAAGGATCCCATATACTTTAACAAGGATAACACAATAGGAAAACTTTATGGATTCAATAAGAAAATTCTAGCTCCTAACCAAGACCACTACTCAGACCTACCGGTCAATATTTTCATCGTGAATATCTTACGTGTTGAATGTAGTATAGTCGTTAACACGAATACGAATTACTCACAAGCACACACATTACATGAATTTGCGATCAATGTCCCCCCAGGGTATAAAATTGTTGAGAATTCTCGAAATCTTATCTATTTGCCAGTTAACTGCCGAGAGATAAGTTCTCTAACTCTACGCGTAGTTGATCAGAACGGTGATTTAATTAATTTCTGAGGAAAGGAAATTACAATACGAATACATTTGAGATCTAGCAAAAAATGATAATATATAACGTCAAGCAATCTAAGAATAAAATTGGATACACTTATAAAACACTCTTGCAAATTAAACCACGATTAAAGAGATCATTACACAAAAAACATTTGACACAACGAAATAAAAAGTTTTTGAAGTCTCTTAATTTAAAATTGACAAAGAAATGAGTTACATACTAGATGTTTTAGAAAAACCTCAATCAGACGAGAGTATAATTGAAAAAGACTACCACACATATACACCGTACCTACACTCCTTCAACAATAATGATGAGATTCGAATTTCAATACAAAATCAAGACTTATATGTGCTACCAAGCGAAAGCTACATATATGTCGAGGGAAGTGTTGTAGATGATAATAACAGCAAAATGTCTTCTTTTTTAAATCTGAAATTAAAAAATAACTTTGTTGCACATCTCTTTGACGAAATTCTAAGCCTAATGGCATAGAAATAGATCATACAAGACATTTAGCGATTACAAGCAGCCTAAAAAACATTGTTTCCTTATCACCTACGGAAAGTGTTGGATTGTACAATGCTGGATGGAACAAACTCGATGATTTGGATATGCACACTTTAATTTCTTTGTGCCACTAAAACTATTTTTAGGCTTTGCTGAAAACTATAATAAAACTATACTCAGCGGTAAACATGAATTGGTTCTCTTACGTAGTAAGAACGATGAAAAACTCGTATACTCAACTGTTGCTACTGACAAACCAAAAATTAATATCTCAAACATCTCATGGAGAATTCCGCATGTACAATTAGCCGATCTGAGCAAATTGAATAATTATTAATAGTGGTGCTTCTATACCGATGGCATTTCGTAGTTGGGATTGCCACATTAATCCTCAACTAAATACAGGAACTACCTATATATGGAATGTTAAATTGGCTGCAAATAGAGAACGACCCCGTTTTGTGTTGATTGCTTTTCAACAAGAAAATAAGTCTGTTCACTGTAATCTAAACAATTTAAAAGTGCATTTAAATTCCGAATCGTACCCATATGATGATCTAAATATAAAATTTAAAAATGATCGGTATGCCATCCTATATGATATGTATGTATCTACGGTTTCAACAAAGCTACTACATGAGAGAATCACAACCACTTCTAACTGCTCAAGAATTTAAAAATAGTGTGCCGATAGTGGGAGTAGATGTCAGTCATCAAAACGATGCTCTCTCTAATGGTCATGTTGATATAAAAATTGAAATTAAAACGGATTCCAACATTCCTACCGATACATCAGCTTTTTGCATTATCATCCACGATCGCATAATAGAATACATACCCTTAAAAGGTCAAGTTCGTAAAATAATGTAAATAAAATATAAGATGATTGGGGATAAAGTTTTCATCGATATGCAAGGATTTAAATCTAATTCAAACATCTTCATTGCAAAAGGAATAGCAATTATTTTTAACAATAAGGAGCACATGAATTTTATTATTAAACCACCGTTTAACTTCAAAAGATTATCAATAGCAAAACAAAGAGAAGCGAATTGGCTAACAAGAAACTTTCATCATCTGAATTGGAATGACGGATCAATATCATTTAAGAGTGTTGTAAAATTTTTAAAATCCAATTTAAAACATTATTCAATCTATGTTAAGGGTGTGGAAAAGATGAAATGGTTGAAAAACTACTTCAAATTAGAGTTTTTAACATCGAGGAATTTGATTGCATCTACTTTAAGCAAATACAACTTAAATATCCGGAATATTTTTACTGCAGCTATCACAATTATGGAGTTTGTGCCTTAAGAAATGCATATTTACTTTATCAAGAAAATAACTAAAAAATATATTTTATTTTTCTATTCCTACATTGTCACCACATATATTTACGATATTTTTTTAAATAAATATGTAGATTAAAATTATAAAAAAATTTTGTTCAATCATTTATTTATATGTATATGGTATGTACAAAAACACAGAGAGAAATGTCCGCAAGCAGTGAAAATAACAACCAATCTTTGACAATCCTCAATATCAAAAACTTCAATTTCTTTACAAAAGAAGTGAAAAGAATGAATAAATACAACATGCATAAATTGTATATTTTATTAATTTCTTCAAACTCTTTACACATAAAAAAAAATAAAATCACACAACAACAACAACAAAAACAAAACATTGATATCTCACCAGCATACATAATTACTTTCTGAAATACCCTTCCATGTCCCCAGCTAAAAAAACGAATATTACAAACAAAAAAACGTAATGCCGAGTGCACACTATGATATTTTGTGACATCGCAACAGTGTGTCCTAGTGGTAACGTTTATCATTTCCGTTTTGTATTCCATATAAAAAAAGATAATGTGAAAGGCGTTGCACACATTTTAAAAAATGATTAGAACACAAGAAAATGCCAGATTTGTACTCGGCATTGCACATATACATATACGACTACTTACCCATCTGCCAACGCTCAAGTTATTGTAGAAACATACACAAATACACACGTATGAGCATAACGTTGGCTCCCATGATCACGCATCTCTAATTCCCTTTGACAATCATAAATATCTTACACTTCAATTTTTCCAACCTTCAAATAAGTTCATAAATTACATATTTCGTTTACCTCTTCAAACTCTTTAAATATAGGAAATTGAAAAATCAAACTAAATAAAACCAACAACAACAAACATTCATAGATTTCCCACAAGCATACATAATTTCTTTCTAAAATAATCTTCCATGACCACCAGCTAAAAAAAGAATATTGCAAAGAGACAAAAGCAACATTTTTTCTCTATGCACACACGCACTTACACTCTAAAATCATAAACCTGCTTCAACCGCTTAACAAACAAAAAAAAAATTCCATTCAAAATTAAAACAAAAACCTACATAAAATCCTTCGTACCTACATAATTAACTATGTACATCGACGAACGGATATCAAACCATGCTTATCTCACAAACCATATATTTTATTCATGTCTTCGAACTCTTTAAACATAGGAAAAAAATAAATAAAAAATCAAACTAAATAAAACCAACAAAAAAAACATTCATAGATTCCCACACAATTTCTTTCTCAAGTACCCTTCCACAACCGCTTAACAAACGAAAAAAAAACATACTACGTACAAACAAAAGAATATTACAAAAAACTAAACTATGCACACACAATATAAAATCATAAGCCTGCTGCAACCGCTTAACAAACGAAAAAACATACTACGTACAAACAAGCCCCACGTGCCGACGTAATTAACTATGCGCATCGGCGAACGGATATCAAACCATAAAATTAAAACAAACACACATCGACCGGCCGACATCAAACTACCCTTTTCTACGTACAAACCGTCCATAACCCTCGTCACTTCACACCATTGACAGTAATTACCTTAATATGTAAATTTTAGCCCATAAATTAAAAAATTTCGATTTTAATTACCCAAATTTGACAATTTTAATTGCTGGGGCTCATACATTCTACTACTACTACTGAAAGGTCTACATGCATTTGGTTCTTTTCCCATTGGTGGCTTTAGTATGTTGTTGGCTTGTTTGCACTCTTTGCAGACGACACAACGATTTATAAATTCTCTCACTTGCACATTTAGGTGAGGCCAATAAAAATATTCGCGTAGCCTACGTATTGTTTTGCCAATGCCGCCATGCGCTACACTGAGTGGTTCATGCGCCTGTGCTATCAGCTTCTCCGTCAACCCATTCGGAACCCATAATTTCCAAGCGTGATCTTCTTTTTCGACGTTTCCATTATAATAACTCGTTCTCTTATACACGAAATCATCCACAACTTTTATGTCTGCTAGGCTTTGTTGGTTTTTTGTTATCGTCGTCAACAGTTCTTTATAATCTGCGCTCTTAAACTCTGGTGAATCTAGGTCAATTGGCATGCCGTTTGATATTTCCAATGCGTCGTTTGGGAACCTTGATAGGGTGTCAGGCACGACATTTTGTGAACCTTTTCTGTGTTTTATTTCAAATGAGAAACTTTGTAACGTCCATCCAAATCTCTTTGCGACATCAGACACTTCAAAGATGAGTGATTTGTGACCACTATAAAGTTCATCAACTCCACATAAGGTCTAAAGCGTTTTATGGCTGCTACTACGGCGAGACATTCTCGTTCGTTGACTGAGTATCTTTTTTGGGCTGGCGTAAACTTCTTCGAAAAGAACGCAATGGGATGTTCTCCGCTCTCTTCATCTTCCTGAAACAACACTGCTCCCATTCCTACATCTGACGCATCGCATTGTATATAAAACAGCTTGTTAAAGTCCGGGTGCGTTAAAACTGGACTAGCAGTAAGACATTGTTTCAATTTGTCAAAAGCTACCTTAGCTTCCTCGGGAAATTCGAATTGTCTGCCCTTTTTTAAGGTATCACTTACTGGTGCCGTAATGGTGGCGAAATCGGCAATGAATCTTCTATACCAGCCGGTGGTGCCTAAAAATGATCGAACTTGTTTGGTGGTCTTAGGGTATGTGAGATTAACAATCGCTTGTATCTTCTCGGGATCTGGCTTTAATCTTCCTCCGCCGACTAGATATCCGAGGTACTTAAGTTCACTACAGCAAAACTTAGACTTGCTCACATTTATCGTCAATCCGGCTTTATTGAGGCAACTTGCGACTTCCGCTAACAGTTGGAGGTGATCTTCGAACGTTGGCGATACCACCAGCAGATCATCCTAATAGACAAACACTTTCTCTCTAAGTCGCGCTGGGATGACCTTGTCCATACACAACCCAAAAGGCATTACCGTAAAATGGTACAAAGGCCTTCCAGGTACTGTGAAAGCTGTTTTCTCTCGGCTTTGATCTGCTAGGGGTATCTGCCAAAAAGCGTCCTTCAGATCAATACTCGAGATGTAATGAGTATCTCCCATTTGGCTTAAAAGTCCTTCTATATGTGGCAGGGGGTATGCGTCTTTGGTAGTCAGGGCATTCAATTTTCTGGCATCTAAACAAATCCTTACTTTTTCTCCCTTTTTTTACCAATGTCACTCGGTTGTTCCACGGGCTTTCGCTGGGTTCTATTACTCCTAGTGATGTCATTCGATCTAATTCCTCATACATTAATTTTTGTACGGCTGGCGATGCGGGGTAGTATTTTTCCTTCACGGGAACGTTTTGCCTAAACCTTTGCGTGTGAAACATGGGAACAAATCTATTACCGTGTGCAATGCCTTTTGCTGCGTGTCGTTCAAAATATGTAATTAGGGTAAAATATCACTGGCTTCAGTGTGGTTCGCATCTATGCTGTCTAATTCAAACCTGATTAAGCTGAAAGCTTTTATAAAGTCGAGTCAATTGGGTTTAGTCTTCCATCCACTGTTCTTATATCTGCCCTGTATGGGTATATCGGTAGTTTAGTTCTCTCCACGAAGTCTAAGCAGTCTTTACCTAACACCGTGACAGAAGCGCCGCTGTCCATTAATCCTTGTATATCACATCCATTTATTTTAATGCTAGCGTAAATCCTTGTATCTTCCCCTTCATAAATATTTGCAGCAGATATCTCGAATCGCACTCGTTTTCTTTCCTTGTACCTTTTCCGTGTCCTCAAAATATTTTCAGTTGGTCCAAAAATTATTTTCTTAGTTGCTTCGTATTCCCTTAGTCGAATATGCAATGGTTTTCTGGGATAAATAGTTTCAGCTTCTATCTTCTTTTCTCTTTGCATGATACGTACAGGTGTCTCTTTTTGACTATTAGTTGTTATTGCCGTAATTAGTGTTATTTCGGATGCATTGTCTTTGAACGAGTCTCCATCCCAACATGAGCCACGTTCCTTTTCTGGTTTCCCTGGCATACTGGACATTTCGGGGTAACCGTATCTTCAAGTCCACATTTGTAACAAAACAGGTTTCTTCTTTCCTCTGCACAATCCATAAACGTGTGTCCCTCCACTTTGCAGTTCCAGCATATTAGTTTTCTCGGTCCCGCAGCCAAAGCATTAACGTCTGGAAGCTCCTGCCTTTGTTCGTCTTCACAGGCTAATTCATGTACTGTCCGATGCTGGACTTTGCTTGTCGTGACACGATTGCTGTTCAGTAAGTTTTCGGCTCTCCTACACTCTTTCGCAAAATGTGCTAAGCCAGATACTTGCACAGAAAATAACAGCTGCGCCATAGCCGGTTTTAAATTTCCCTTCATTATGTTCATCAAGTCTTGCTCACTTATGGGACTACGTAATTGATTGCGTAAACGTATAATCGAATTATAAAACTCATCGAAAGTTTCTTGGGCCTGTTGACGCCTATCCAAAATCTTTCGCTGTATCTCAAAGTCGCTGTCAAAACGGTGGAATTGTGCTACTAATGCTACCTTGAAATCTACCCATCTCGAAACACTGTTAAATCGGCGGTGATTCCAAAACCAATCTAGTGCTGGGCCTCTTAATAAAAGGTGAATTGACTTCAGTATTTCTCTCCACTCGTATTCGTAGTCGGCTTGGAGCGTCTTTACTCGGAATACGAAATCTTCGATGCTTATTGAGTGACTAGTCCCATCAAATATCAAGCCCCATTTATCAATACGAATGTTTAAGCTAGACATAGGTGAGTCTTGATCTGTCCTTACTGGTGGATTTAGATCCGGTCGGTTCTCAAACTCATGGTTAAAATTGTTAAAATTGTTCGCTGTGTTTGGTTCTATCTGCGAATATATTTGCCTTCGAGGTGGATGAGTAAACGATGGTGGTGGCTGACTCAAGTCCGGGAACTCAACGAAATTCCGCATTTGTGGCTGTTCTAATGTTGGTCGCTGCCCCTGTATCTGCATAGTCTGTTGCATTATCCGGGGTAACATATTCATTAATCGATCTTCTAAATTCCTCAAATCGGCTTGTGTTATACTTGCTTCCGTTGTTGTTTGGTTTACACGTTCCCTAAAGCGATGTTGTGGTCTTACTGAAGCACCATGTTGTCGCATCGCCTCAACTATTCCGCGTGCACTAATGCTACTATACGGTGGAGTGACTAGCGAACTGTTGTATGACTGGCTTCCCTCACTTACATTTAACTCTTCTTGCCTGTTTGCGTCGGGGGCGTTTGTATTTGACTCTGGTGCTTTCGGAATTGTTCCCGTGTTACTAGCAGCTCTGCTCTCCGTGTTAGTCGCTATATTACCTGTTGTATTATCTACAGTATTACTTCCTGCGGCATTACTTGTAGATGCTGTGGGTTCAGTAACCACATTTGTCCCTCCGGGAGCATTCTCCTTACTCTGTGATCTGGTATTATACATGGCTACAATTTGGTCAGACTTTCTTTTGTAGATATAGATAAAAAAAATTAGAAGGTGCTTCCTATGCAACCAGTTTATTGAATGACTGTAAAATTACGAATATAAGGTCTTGCTTATTGCCGGAACTACAGTTCGATGAATTTCAGTTGTGATATTAAAGTTTTTTTCTTTTCAGCTAATAGGCCAATATAAGGTACTAAATCAAAAGTGTATTCGAATGAAAGTTAGCAAACAATGTTTTCGTGAAACTCAGTTTTAAGTTGCTAAAAAAAATTCTGTAAATCAAGTAAATGTCTTGTAAAATCTCCAAAAGTGTGAAATAATGTTTTAAGTATGGCTGATATCTAAGTATATTTTCGAAATACTAATAATATTTAATATATCAAATTTAAAAAAAAATATTATTATTTTTTTTTTGGTATGATTGAGCTCTAACGATTTGTAGTTCGAGATCAAAAAAAATAAAATGAGTTTTAAATTAGATTTATTTAAGATTGGATTTATACTAATAGACTTTAGCTATTACTATTAATTTGCTATCATGAACTTACAACAATATGGATTCTTAACCGCATTAAAATTTGGCAAACAATTATTCTTTTTAGAAACGATCAAAAAGGTGTGTCGAGTGGTGTCGAAAAAATAAAAAACATTAGTACAAGTCTTCAAAAGAGACAAATCCTGGGCGATTTCTAGGATCAGAACAAAATATGTATAATTCAGGAGACTAGAAATAATCAACCTGTGGCAACATGAGTTGTCTCACAGCTTCATGGCCTCACGGGTTAGTCATTCCTTACACTACAGCCAAAATTGTCGCAATCAGGGTTCTTCATACTTATCGCCTGAGACTTACAATTTCTCACTGACTTACTAAGTTGACCACTAATGGGTATCAGTGGCGAACGGTTAAACTTTTAAGCTTTCGCCGTGACTCACTAACATTCACTAAGGTCCTATCCTTCAGAAACTCCATATCTTGCCTAAACTCTTCAAACGCTTCGAGCTAAATTCTGTGGTAGCCTTTATCTATTCATTAATTTGAGGGAAAAATCTAAATGTTATAATCAAACGGCTTATAGGTTAAAATTTAATTCATTATTTAATTAATATTACAAATATTTTAATTGGCAGTACAAAATTATTCATATTATTGTTTTTTTTTGTTGTACTCTTAGTTTACCCTACGTTCGAACGTTTACACTGGATCTAAAGCAAGTATAGTTTAAAATATTTTTACAAATAGTGAATCCTTATTTTTTTTTATGAATCTAGGTGTAAATCAAGTTGCCAAATAAAAATTTTGTTTTTCGTTTTATATATTTTATACACATTATTACTTTGTTTTACTCTCTCTCTTTAGATACAACCGTACATTCTTTAGACAATCTGAAAGTTAAATGACGTTAGGCAATTAATCTTAATTAATTCAAATCACGATTGTATTGCACCACGCCTATGAAATACATTAACTCGAATAAATTTCGCTAAAATTTTACATAATTTTGTAGACTGAAGAAATGCTGCAATATTCACTGCGGTTCCGAAAAAAATACATATTCGTCATCAGAATCAGTTTGTTAAAATTTAAATTTTCTTTTGTGAGATTTTCTTGCTCTTTTCTTTAGCTATATCTAATGTTTTTTTTTTCTTATTTTTATTAGCCCGACTACTAATTAGACTTGAATATTGGAAATACCGGTATCTTTCTTTTTTTATAGTATCGACAACAAACGAAAATAGAGTTAGCTGGACTCTTAAATATTGGCACACCAACTGCGTACTCAATTGTAATTATAACTTTAATCAAATACCAATGTACTAGAAAACTTCTTCTCTCCCTCTCTTTGCTCCATGTCAGTTGTAGATACTATAGGTGTTGTAGGTACTGTAGATCTTGTAGATGTTGTTGGTGTTGTTGTTGAGGCTATTGTAGATGTTGCTATTGAGGCTATTGTAGATGTCGCTATTGAGGCTATTGTAGATGTTGCTATTGAGGCTATTGCAGATGTTGTAAACACTGTAGGTGCTGTAAAGGTTGCTGTGTGGTAGATGTTATAGAGGTTGTATGTGTTGTAGTTGTTGTTATTGCCGAGGTTAAAGTTCCAGTAGAAGTCATTTGCTGAGGTGGATGTTTTAGTGGGCAATCATTTCGGTTCGGCATAGGCGTCAAATTTTCCGGTGACAAATATACCACTAGTGCTTTGGTCTTGAATAAAGCCACTGTGTTGACGTCGGCATCCGATGAAACGGACTTTACCGCTCCTGCTACGCTTTCACTTTGCTTGGGAACAACCAGGCAAGTATTGCTCCACAAATTTAGCTGCTACTGGAAACTTGGCTTTAAATAAATTTTCGGCTGGCGGTGGTTGACGTCGGCCGCGGTCTATGGCAGATGTTCTTGCTTGTTTTTTTTCTGTACCACAAATTATGTATCCAGTTCCATCTGGTATTCTGGTTCGGCCAGGACGATCTTTCCAGCTTTTTCGTTTTGCTTAGGCTTTTACACTTTTATACCCTCTATTGTTTTTTTATAGTTTCAGTATTTTGTTTACTAAACGTTCACGTTTACCAAACTAAAGCAAAAAAAAATTTTTTTTTTATACTTAGCTGTCCGCTGCCACAACCGTACTCGTCAACCACCCAGATAGAAAAGGCCGGATCTAGCCATTTGCACAAGAATGATGGCCGCCGATCATCATATCCCTACTGCAGCCACCTTCGCTATCCTTTGTTGATTGAAATGGTAGCACTAAGGACGAAATCGCGAGTATTTTACCAACTTTTGCCATCTGGCATCCCCACGTCATTTGTTGGTAAAGTGTCAGGCTCAGGGCTGCACTTATCAGCCAAGGTTGTCAACACGGCACAAAGTATCAAAACTTTCAATATTGTAAATACATATGAATTTGTTGGTTTTTGTTTGTTTTATTAAACTTATTTGGTTAGTAAATGGGCGCACTTCAGTATATGTATATGTACTGCATTGAAAATTGTAGTAAGCAGTATATGTACTGATTACTAAAAAAATTCAGTAAATTTTTACTGCTAATGAAATTTAATTTGCATTACCAGTAAAATCGTAGGGCCGTAATCATAATAAAATTGTAGCAAGTGGCAAAGTTTTTTCATTCAAATTTTGAAACTTTTGTATTAAAAACATTTAGCCACTTGGTAGAATTTCATTATGAATACGGGCATTACTGATTACTGAAAATTCAATGCAACTCATCATATAACAAATCATTTAGGCAATTTATAAAAATTGTAGAAAAAAATGTTAGTAATCAGTAAAAATTTACTTGTTAAAAATTTTTTATTGTTTTTACCGAAACTTTAGTGGTACTGCAGTGCTCATCTATGGTAAATGCCTTTATTCTTACTTTTTAATTTTTAATTCCTGTTGTTCATCGCTTAGTTGTTGCTGTTCTTGTTGTTGTGTACCCATTGCAATTAAAATAAGTTCAGTAAAGTGCGACTTTTACTCGCGCACATTCGGTTGTGATAATTTTTTTTGATTTAGCTTTCTTCCTTTTTTAAGTTTTTTTCAGTTTAAACGATTTTTTTCCAGTTTATCGCTTTTTCTTCTTTTTGGCGTTTTTTTGTCTTTTTGGGTTTTTTTAATTTTCGCAATTTTTTTCATTTTGGCGATTTTTTCATATTGGCAATTTTTTTGTTTAAGGATTTTTTCATTTTGGCGATTTTTCCGGTTTTTCGCGATTTATTTTAGTCCTAGAGATTTTTTTTAATTTGGTGCTTATTTTCGTTTTGACGATTTTTTTTTTGTTTTTGGCGATTTTTTTATATTTGGCGATTTAATATTTTTTTGATTTTTTAGCTTTACCGTTTTTGAAAATTTCAAGAGTTTTGCTCTTACGGATTCCAAGATACAGCAAGTTGTCAAAATTACAAAGTCAAAATTGCATTAACTGATGGAACACCTTTTAATTTAAGTTTTTTAAATTTAGTGTTAATTCTTGTAGTCTGTATAAAAATACACTAACTTTTAAAATTTCAATTTCAATACATACAATTGTATGTATATTACATGGGATTTTAACATGTTTCGTTGCTCGTTTTGGGACACCCTTTAGTTTTTAACTCTCATGTATTTGTTGTTGTAGTGGCCAAATGTCTACAAATTGTGTCCAAATTTCAAGTCCGTAGCTCTTACGGTTCATTTTCACCTTTGGTGTACGGAAATATACAGAAAAATAACCGGCGCCGGCGCACCGTCAGCTGCGAGCCGGTCGACTTGTTTCTCTGCTTGGTATTGCTTCTTTCAAACACTAATACACTCATACATAGCTCACACCGATTTGACAATGCAAAGAAATCTCAGCAAAGAAATCAAAGTCAAAAGATTTTTACCCCCTAGCGTATAGATGTTTACACATCAAAAATATTAGGAATTATGAAGGATGAAAATAATGGAGTTATAATGAAGGAGTTTGTGGGACTAAGAGCTAAGATGTATGCCTTTAGAAATGAAGCAAACATTGAAATAAAAAAGTCAAAAGGTGTGAAAAGAACTGCCTTAGAAAGAGTTACTTTGTCTGACTATAGAAACTGTTTGCATTTAAGAAACGTTTATTCCGACAGCATGTACATATATGTTCCGAACATACAAACATCAAATTTTTACCCTATGTGTAAATAAAATAGTTTTGAGCCACAACGATGACAAGAGGTACATTAGGTATGACGGGTTACAGACATATGCTTGGGGGCATTATAAATTAAAACGGGAAGACATAGATTTACATGACATTGCTGAATATATGATTGAAGATGATTATGATATCAACACAGACTTGACAAATTCTGACGATGATGTTAATGAGGTAATGCCTGTCGAACTGGAAGATAGGGATTTACATGACATTGCTAAATATATGACTGATTATGATGACTTGACAAACTCTCACGACATAGTAAATTTGTCTGGCTATGACATAGAAAATGCAATGGAAATTGAAGAATAAATAAAAAGTAAAATCAGAAGTAGGTTTTAATAAAATAAAAATAAAAAAATATGTAAATAGTCTGTATAAAAAATTTTGTTTTATGATAGTAATGATCATTAGTTTATGAATTCGGAATATCACATTAATATACTTTTAAAATTAATAGAAAACCATTGATAATTGTTCGATGTAAGTGTAATTGAGTTATTTGAAATTTATTATGATATTTAAGCTCAGATTTTGTAAATTAAACTTTTTTCGTTTTGAAGAGTTTGAATGAAAAAAAAAATATTTTTTTAACGTATCTTGTATTCCTTTTGGATACAAATTGCAAACGTTTAGAAATGAAATGTTTTAAAGAAATATATCTTAGTTTTCAAGAAATAACATATACATACATACAAGCATATATTTATATATATATATTTTTTATGTATTTCTTTATGTATTAAAAACTTGTTATTTTGGAAAAAATAAATAAAAAATTATTATCATATATACATACTGATAAGTTCTTTGTTTTATTAAAGTCCCCTGTGAAGAAATACAAAATAAAAATCATAATATATGTTTTTTAATAATTTATTTATTTATTATCCATCCTTAAATAAAATTTATGTATTTTCACATCTGTTACAATCTTGTGTTGCATTTTTTCTCCAATCTCATAACAAAGTCGTGTTAATTCAATCTTTACATCCCTTTCGTGTATTCCTTGTATTTCATTGATTTGAAGTTTTGTTTTGTCATGATAGAAATGAAGGATTTGTTTTCTTAGAATGTTGTTCCCACATAAAATTGATGTAAAAAATACTCGAATTTGAGTTAGTGATCTCCAAGAGTCACGAATCGATTTTTATTTTAAAGTTTCCTTGTATGATAACTAAAAAATAAACACCTCTTTTATATTGAAACTTATATTCAACATCTCTCTCACTTTCATTATCAATTATATTTATAGAATTTAAAAAATTCCGACGATTAAGCATATGAAGAATATACTCCTTATAGCACATGAGATGTAACCACTCTTCTCGATCCAGTCCAATGTATTGCTTATTTTTATAATTCAACCATATCATTGGCTTAAAACCAAAAGCTGTAGAAAATCCACATGCAATCTTCAATTTCCAATTGAGCAAGTATTCAAACTCAAAAACCAAATCATATATTTGAGGTTTTCGTTCTTGATTGTTGTGAAATATATTCTTTGAAGTACGTTTATCCATCATCAATGAAAATAATATTTAAACTAATAGCTTTTTCGGTCTATTAATCTATATATGTACATAAATATGTACATCGAAGCAAATAATAAATCATCATCATTTTGTATTTATTCATAGTTTTTTTTTTAGATACATTTTTGTAAGTCTCAATAATTTTAAAAATAATTTTTTTTCTTATGTGGAACAATGTATTGTTTCCTTATGCTCATATAGCAATAAGTCTCCAAAGGAATGAAGGAATTCAATCAACGTCTCACGTATTTGGCTCATTTTTAATTTAATTTTATTTTTTTTAAAGAATTTTGTTGAATGCTATTTGTACACTAATATTCTTGAAAGGTTTACGTACCTATTTATAGTAAAATATTCTTGTAAAATCAAAATTTTACAAACAATTTTGAGTTCTTTTGAAATTTTTTGTTTCACTTACACTTTAGAACATTAATATAACTATCTCTCTGATCTTTGTTTTGAAATTTTTTGTTTCAGTTACGTTTTAGAACGTCAATATAACTATCTCTTTCACTACAATTCTATCAGTGACAAAACAAACAAAAATTTACATAAAAATAATTATAATATGAGAAAAAGAGATAGCTACGATACTGATCTTTGTTTTTTTGATTTTTTTGCCTATTTAAAGATTGGTAGAAATTTTCAATACATCAGTTTACAAAAACAGATTGAGCAATCTGTCAAAAAAGAGAAAAACAAACACATAAAAAAAATTAAATTTAATTAATTAATATTCTGATAATGAATCCACCAACTTTGATAACAAAGTTCAACAATTTAAATAAAAAAACATTAATCCATATAAAAGAGCTAAAGGACTCAACTAAATATACAGTTAAAAATGCTAAACGGGTGACAAGTAAATACGGCACCACAATTCAAATTGAACTAGAAAATAACATAATGTTTTTACCAAATCGGTACAACACGCTATCGGATGATGATATAATAGAACTAGCATCCGGGATATATTGCATATGTAAACAAGGAGAAAATTCCCTAAAATTTGATACTGTTGCTGAAATAAGTATATTTCTAACAAATGCTCAATACCCACAGTGGGAATACTATGTAGAAACTATATTTTATAAACTTTTTTATTAATAAAACAGTAAAATTTAAAAAATTGTTTATTCTTTTCACTTATTTTGTAAGAAATTGAAGACATAAATGTCCACATTTAAATGAATCGTAATCTTGATATTGATTGTAATTATATTTAATATTTTTGCCTAAATATTTAACTAATTCTAATGGAGGTTGTAAATTTCCAAAACTGTCGAAATATTCTTTATGTTCATTGTTTTTATAATATGCTACCCAATGGATTCCAGGTCCTCTTGATAAATTCAGATTAATGATTCCGCATTCTCTTTTTCTCGATCGTTTTGGTAGTATCCAACATGAAAACTTCTCTGAAGTATGGAATGTTTGTTGAGAAGTTTCTCAGATCAACATCAGATAAGGGTTTATTGGGTAGCTTTACGAAAAATTAGGCTTTTGTTTTTTTTTGACAAACCAATCCATATCCTTTGTTATATAGTTTAAGGTAAAAACCTTTCCCCATTGCTACTGCTTCCATTGTTTTATTATGTCTAGTTGCTTCATCAAGTTGTTGTTTGGCATTCTTTGCAGCATTTATTGCTTTTGCTATAGCTGCTTCGCTAGTAGAAAGACTACCAATTGCACTCAGAGCAGTAAGAATAGGTGCCAAAGGTAAGAAGCCACCAATCTTTGGAACATTAATTATGCGTGGTATTATAACTTGCAATTTCTTCTCCCTTAACGACTTGTTGATAACCTTACGTGCAATCCTAATGGCAGAGTTAATGTCTTGAGGTTTTTTCTTCTTCAGTATTTTTGTTGCATTTTTAATTGATGTACTGAACAGCTTTTTTCCATTTTGTTCACTTTTTTTTGCAATCTTCTTTAATCCCATACCAAATTTTCTTTTGGCTTTTATTGCGTTAGTAACCATATACGCAAACGATTTTTCTGCAAGACTGCTATCTTTTGAAAGAACTCGTTCCCAAGCTTTATTTTCAAGAATTTTATCAGCTTGATGTCTACTATTTAAATCATTTGTTTTGGAATAAGCAATGTCGTGATTTTTACATGCAGCATCTAATAAATTTATTCCTTTGTCACTGCGATCTAAACGTTTTTGTAATTTTGTTCCGGGACCACAAAACTGATATCCAAGAAGGTGTAGTTCAACAGGTAGAGAGTTTATTACTCTATTCACTAAACCTTTTCCAACGGCTGGTTTTGTATAACTAAACGTTTTGTTATAATGTATAAGCATCTTATTTAATTTTTTTTCTTCTATAATAAAAGTAACATTTATGAAATGCAATCAGCTATAAGAATGCAATTAGTAAAACAACATAAAAATATTGTGATTCGCAATATTGATGCTTCAACGAACATCAGATCTAAAATAAAACATAGCTCTCTCTTACCAAATTCTATTTGTGCTCTAATAGTTGGACCATCAAATTGTGGAAAGACTAATGTTATGATTAGATTCCTAGAAAGTCCTAATGGACTCAAGTTTGAAAACATCTATTTATACTCAAAATCCCTTTATCAACCAAAATATGAATACTTAAAGCGATTAATTTCACCAATTAAAGGGATGGGATACTACACATTTACAGATAATGAAAAAGTTATTCCTCCTGACGAAGCGAAAACTAATTCAATTATGATCTTTGATTATGTTGCATGCGAGAAGCAAAATAATATACGAGCATATTTTTGCATGGGACGACATAAGGATGTTGATTCATTTTATTTGTGTCAAACTTATACGAGAATTCCCAAGCACTTAATAAGAGACAATGCAAATGTGATTATAATGATTAAACAAGATGAGACAAACATGAAGCACGTTTATAGCGATCATGTTGCCAGCGACATGAGTTATGAAAATTTTCATGAAATTTGTCGAGAGTGTTGGAAGGATAAATATGGATTTTTGATGATAAGCAAGGATAATAACTTAAAAAATGGTCGCTATAGAAAGTAATTCGACTATTTTATAACGATATAAATTACTCTACATAAAAGTAAAACATTAGTACTTAATTTGGCTTTGCACATAGTACATCTACTTATTTCCTAAAGTATTTAACGTGTTGGATCTGATAGCTGATCTGTTACCTGATCTGATAGCTGATACCTGATCTGATACCCCCTATACCTAATCTGACAGCTGCTCAAATACCTGATCTAATACCTGATCTGTTAGCTGATCTAATATCTGATACCTGATCTGTTGCCTAATAGTTGAAAATGGATGAAAAAGTTTTAAAAGAGCTAATAAAGACAAGAAATGTTTTAAAGAAAAAATTTCGTAGTATAAAAGTTGATGAAGCAGATACACATGAGCAATTCAAATATACATTTAAACCCATAATAGATTCTTTAACAGAATTTGTGAACAGTTCTAAACATAATGAAAGAAGTATTAAAGCAGAAAAAGATGAATTTAAAACGAAAGTTTCTAAAAAAATCAAATTTTCCATTCAACGAACAATCAGTTAAGTTAGAGACAAGTACTCCAAAGAATCTTGCTGAAGAAGCATTATGCAATAAAAATATCTCACTTAGTAATCGAGACGCAAATAAGATTGATAAAGTTGATACTGATGATAATGACGATGACGACAACGATGATTTTTACTCTCAATCGGAAACTCTAGACAATTCAGATAATAATAATAATTATACTGACCTAGCACTCTTGGAGTCCACATAAAGATATTAATAATGAATGGATGTTTGGCAATAGTAGTATTAAACCTACTGAAGATAAAATAGTGATTGGAAATCAAATATGGGCTTTTACACCAGGTTTATTTTCTTTACTGTTTCACAAAATACCAAAACATTACGATAAACATGACTTAGATATATATAAAAAAATTTTAGTAAGCACAAATACATACAAAAGAGAATATAGACCTGATGCACAAATCAAAGGAACGAGGGCATATAAATATAAGTATATTATCAGTAAATTGTTTAAGAAAGAAAGTGAAAAAAACTCATCAACTTCATCATCACTACATAAAATAAAAAGTCCTTACAAGAGCGAGGGTTTGATGCAACTAAACACATACAAACCTAACTATATATACTGGGACTATCCTAATGAGTTAGTAGATCGCCTTAGGCTATTGCTGGCATCACAAGCTGCAGGTCATACTAATCACAATAACGAAATTGTCTCAATTATCGAAGAATTATATGAGACAAACATTATAGAATAATATTTATCTGCATAAATCATGTCCATCGATAAGTTCGGGCACTATCTTAATGATACAAGTGGTACTGTTTTTGTGAAAAATGTTCCTAAGCTGGTGGGCTTCGTTATGGATAAAACTAATAACGTTCAAAGCAAAAGAATCAAAAATGTGGCAAAAGCTTTGGAAGAAAACGATGTTGTTAATAAATTGCTTCTGCAAAGTCAAATTCAAGAGGTTCGAGATGAAATCAACATGAGCTTAAGTCAAAAACTCAATGAAATTCAGGAAAAAATTTCAAGTATGAAACTATTTTTTGAAAAAGAAATTAAAAAGATAAATGAGTTAATTTATGGGTATGTGGGAAATACGATGGTTGACAGTACTTAAATGAACTCACTCTGAACTCAACGTATCCCTTAAAATTCAAAATACGTTAAATAATGACTTCAAAAAGAAATTTAGTAAATGAATTGCATAAGCAAGCACGAAAAAATTTTCCACGTCGAAGAGTTGTTATGAAAGGAATAGATGATCTTTGGCAAGCTGATTTAGTTGAAATGGGGAACTATTCTACAGACAATAGAGATTATCGATTTTTGCTAACCGTAATTGATACATTTTCAAAATTTGCTTGGGCAATACCCTTGAAAAGAAAGACTGCATTGGAAACAAGCCAGGCTATGCAGAATATTTTTCAACTAGGACGAATACCAAAAAACTTGCAAACAGACGACGGTAAAGAGTTTTTCAATAAACACTTTGGAAAATTGATTAATAAATATAACATTAATCACTACTCAACATATAGCAGAATGAAAGCATCAATAGTAGAACGATTTAATATAACATTAAAAGGAATGATGTGGAAAGAGTTTAGCTTTAATGGGTCTTATAACTGGATCGACATTTACAAATACTTGATTAACACATATAATAGAAAAATTCATCGTACCATTAAAATGCCACCGATTCAAGTTAACTCTACAAACGAGAAAAAATTATTAAATACGGTATATAACCTTTTAAAACTTTTCAAATTATCAAAGTTTAATGTTGGAGATCATGTGCGCATAAGTAAATATAAACATGTTTTTTAAAAGGATATACAACAAATTGGACCACAGAAATTTTCACGATTAAAAGAGTTCAAAATACATATCCAGCCACATACATATTAGAAGACTATCGTGGTAATCCTATTAAAGGTGGATTCTATGATGAAGAACTTTCAAAAACTAGATATCCAAATACATATCTAGTTGAAAAAGTTCTTAAAACTAAAGGAGATAAGGCATATGTTAAATGGTTAGGATTTACAAATCAACATAATTCTTGTATCAATAAAAATGAAATATTGTAGTTAAGTTTATATATATATATACATATATATATATATATATATATATATATATATATATATATATATATATATGTGTGTGTGTGTGTATATATATTTGTATCTAATATATTAAATGAAACAAAATTATATATAAATGCTTTGTATATAATGCTTATACAAAGTATTGTGTTTAATTTCACTTATTTGTAATCAGACAAGCATAACAATAACAATAACACTTACTCTTGGCTCAAACTCATCTGAGTTATCTGCTAATTACTTTCCCCCTATTGGTTTGGATGGTGAATATGAATGTTCTCTAACTGATTTTCATTCATATAATAGCATTCCTAATGTATATGATTATAACAATATATTCCATATTGGTGATCTTATGAATTGAATGATATAATTGATTATTAAACGTCACTATAAGCAGCATTGTCCGGAAAATAAAATTGATATAGAAGATAATAACAATACAATGCAAGTTGAGAGTTAACAGCTCTAAGGGTCCCATATACTTTAACAAGGATAACACAATAGGAAAACTTTATGGATTCAATAAGAAAATTCTAGCTCCTAACCAAGACCACTACTCAGACCTACCGGTCAATATTTTCATCGTGAATATCTTACGTGTTGAATGTAGTATAGTCGTTAACACGTATACGAATAACTCACAAGCACACACATTACATGAATTTGCGATCAATGTCCCCCAGGGTATAAAATTGTTGAGAATCCTCGAAATCTTATCTAATTGCCAGTTAACTGCCGAGAGATAAGTTATCTAACTCTACGCGTAGTTGATCAGAACGGTGATTTAATTAATTTCCGAGGAGAGGAAATTACAATACGAATACATTTGAGATCTAGCAAAAAATGATAATATATAACGTCAAGCAATCTAAGAATAAAATTGGGTACAGTTATAAAACACTCTTGCAAATTAAACCACGATTAAAGAGATCATTACACAAAAAACATTTGACACAAGGAAATATAAAGTTTTTGAAGTCTCTTAATTTAAAATTGACAAAGAAATGAGTTACATACTAGATGTTTTAGAAAAACCTCAATCAGACGAGAGTATAATTGAAAAAGACTACCACACATATACACCGTACCTACACTCCTTCAACAATAATGATGAGATTCGAATTTCAATACAAAATCAAGACTTATATGTGCTACCAAGCGAAAGCTACATATATGTCGAGGGAAGTGTTGTAGATGATAATAACAGCAAAATGTCTTCTTTTTTAAATCTGAAATTAAAAAATAACTTTGTTGCACATCTCTTTGACGAAATTCTAAGCCTAATGGCATAGAAATAGATCATACAAGACATTTAGCGATTACAAGCAGCCTAAAAAACATTGTTTCCTTATCACCTACGGAAAGTGTTGGCTTGTACAATGCTGGATGGAACAAACTCGATGATTTGGATATTTCAAATGCACACTTTAATTTCTATGTGCCACTGAAACTATTTTTAGGCTTTGCTGAAAACTAAAATAAAATTATACTCAGCGGTAGACATGAATTGGTTCTCTTACGTAGTAAGAACGATGAAAAACTCGTATACTCAACTGTTGCTACTGACAAACCAAAAATTAATATCTCAAACATCTCATTAAAAATCATCACATCACATTAAAATTATTAAAAGTGGTGCTTCTATACCGATGGCATTTCGCAGTTGGGATTGCCACATTAATCCTCAACTAAATACAGGAACTACCTATACATGGAATGTTAAATTGGCTGCAAATAGAGAACGACCCCGTTTTGTGTTGATTGCTTTTCAACAAGAAAATAAGTCTGTTCACTGTAATCTAAACAATTTAAAAGTGCATTTAAATTCCGAACCGTACCCATATGATGATCTAAATATAAAATTTAAAAATGATCCTATATGATATGTATGTATCTACGGTTTCAACAAAGCTACTACATGAGAGAATCACAACCACTTCTAACTGCTCAAGAATTTAAAAATAGTGGGCCGATAGTGGGAGTAGATGTCAGTCATCAAAACGATGCTCTCTTTAATGGTCCTGTTGATATAAAAATTGAAATTAAAACGGATTCCAACATTCCTACCGATACATCAGCTTTTTGCATTCTCATCCACGATCGCATAATAGAATACATACCCTTAAAAGGTCAAGTTCGTAAAATAATGTAAATAAAATATAAGATGATTGGGGATAAAGTTTTCATCGATATGCAAGGATTTAAATCCAATTCAAACATCTTCATTGCAAAAGAAATATCAATTGTTTTTAACAATAAGGAGCACATAAATTTTATTATTAAACCACCGTTTAACTTTAACAGATTATCAATAGCAAAACAAAGAGAAGCGAATTGGCTAACAAGAAACTTTCATCATCTGAGTTGGAATGACGGATCAATATCATTTAAGAGTGTTATAAAATTTCTAAAATCCAATTTAAAACATTCTTCAATCTATGTTAAGGGTATGGAAAAGAAGAAATGGTTTGAAAAACTACTTCAACTCAGAGTTTTCAAAATCGAGGATATTGACTGCATCAACTTTAAGCAAATACAACTTAAATATCCGGAATACTTTTACTTAGCTATCATAATTATGGAGTTTGCGCCTTAAGAAATGCATATTTACTTTATCAAGAAAATAACTAAAAAATTTATTTTGTTTTTCCATTCTTACATTGGTATAACATACATTTACGATATTTTTTTAAATAAATATGCAGATTAAAAATATACAAAATGTTGTTCAATCATTTATTTATGTGTATATGGCATGTACAAAAGACTGAGACAAACGTGGACAAGCGACAATAAAATGATAACAAAACTCTTTAGTATCACGTAGAAGCAATATGTGTACGTGTGTATGCTTCCTGGCTAAACAGATATACATGGTCTCACACACAATGTACGAGTATGTAACTTAGTTGTTACTTTTGAAAATGATCACATAAAGACATAAGAAAAATTTTTCAATAAAGGACGCTAACATAAACACTTGTATCCAGAGGACCATTAGAAGTTTTAAAATACTTATTTAATTTGTTGATTAAAAAATTTATTTACACATTTTTACGTTTTAAAATATTCATTTAAATTTATGTTAAAAAAAATTAATTATAAATTTAATTTGCGTTCAAAATATTAAATTTAATTCCGCCAGCAACGCATCCCCTTCTATGTCTTGCAGAAAAATTTTTGTTATATCATCTTCATCTTTTGGCATATAATTAAATGCTGACAAGAAAAAATTTGAAATTTGAAAATTCTCATTCTTGAAGCATGCCATTTGGTTGTTTGGAATCTCATGATATTCATCTATCTCGTTCTCAAAAATGTCTCTAATGGATACATAAGGAGGCAAATCGTCGTCCGAAAACTCTATTGACAGAGGGCTTACGGATACCTTTTCCCGGCTGACAATTATATTAAAATTGGGCTGCTGCTTAATGTGTTCATTTTATACTTATTTTTATTTATTTATTTCTAGCGTTCACAAAAATTTTAATTTTGAAATTATGTAAGGTACACTTATTACAACAATGAGAATAATCTCGCGTAGTAACGTTTTATATACAGAACATACGCTTATCTCTGAGAAAAAAATTATCTATCCTCTGCTTCTGTTGACAACTGTTATTGTTTAATATTTCATACAAAATCGAACAAGAAACAGCGGCCTTTACGCTCAAAATGCAAAAGGTTCTGCCTGAATATTCTTATTTGCATTTGCGTCTGAGCTAAATGCTCATCAGAAAAAGCAACCACAGCGAAATCAATTCACCCCTAACATTTATGACAATATCAAACGCCATCTGTGGTGAAAAACAGAAAAATATGCTCACCACAGATATTTTCTAATATTTAAAAATAACCAACAATGCCATACGTGTTGAGAAATAAGAAACAGCGCCCCCATGTAATGAAAAAATAATTACCAGCGCCATTGACGGTGAAAACATTGAAAAAGCTGTGTTTAACAACCAACAGCGCCATATACTGTGAATATACAAACGGTTTGTGTCTGCAATAAAGCATGGCTAAATATGGATTTGGGTGTGTGTCTTTGCTAAAACGTCTGTCCATAAAATGGTTTGTGGCTCCGCTGTTTTACCTCCCAATTAACAACTACTTACATTGGACTGGATCGAGAAGAGTGGTTACATCTCATGTGCTATAAGGAGTATATTCATGGTATGCTTAATCGTCGGGATTTTTTAAATTCTATAAATATAATTGATAATGAAAGTGAGAGAGATGTTGATTATAAGTTTCAATATAAAAGAGGCGTTTGTTTTTTAGTTATCATACAAGGAAACTTTAAAATAAAATCGATTCTGACACTTGGAGATCACTAACTCAAATTCGAGTATTTTTTACATCAATTTTATGTTGGAACAACATTCTAAGAAAACAAATCCTTCATTTCTATCATGAATATTATATACCAACCTACTCCGCTTTAAACATAACAAAACTTCAAATCAATGAAATACAAGGAATACACGAAAGGGATGTAAAGATTAAATTAACACGACTTTGTTATGAGATTGGAGAAAAAATGTAACACAAGATTGTAACCAGGGTTGGGCAGTATTTGAAATACATGTATTTTAAATACGTATTTAATATACAAATACGTATTTTGTATTTGTATTTTAAATACATGAAGTAGAAGTATTTTGTATTTTGTATTTTAAATACATGACGCTAAAGTATTTTGTATTTTGTATTTTAAATACATAGTTTACAAAATACATATACAAAATACATTAAATTGTTGGTGTTTTCATTTTACCAATTTATAACGTATCATTCGTCAAACCAATAACAAAATATTAGAATCGCTAAAAAAATATAAATATACCAACTCTCAGAGTTGGCATCACCACAATTCAGTTGTCAATTCTGAAGCATCTTGTCACAAGGCGTTTTATTTGGAGGTGTTGATTGGCTGTAAATACAGCCAAGTATATGAACACATGTACATATCGTTGGTTACAAGTAGAAAGGCTCTTACTCAAATAATAGTAACTTTACAGGAGAAGCTAAAAGCATAACAATAAACAGTACAACTGCTTGTAAAAGCGTTATTTTTTACACTATTGCAAAACATATTTATGACGAGGTCTATTTGTGTGAAATGTATTGGAATCACTGAAAACCTTAATTTCTTTAAAATACAAGTTTGAGCCTTTCTACTTTTGTGTATGTATATGTATGTATGTGAGCATAAAAAATATTTCATGAAAATTACTGCCAGTTTATAGAAGCCATGTAAACTTCTATAAGCTGGCAGTTAATCATATATATGTATATTTTAGATAGTCTTGACGCTATGACAGGAACAACATTTTCTTCTAGTACTTTATATGAAGAAATATTGTTACCAGCATATACATCAGATGATGAAATTAGAGAGACATATTTGCCCAGACACATCAGATGTGCCAGTCACACATTAAGTCTTTTGGCCACTACAGATATGAATAATCATATAAAAAACTCACATGTTAGTAGAATTCATTATTCAGCAATTGGTAAGTGTACTTTATTATGGAATATGTCCAGCAGACCGAAATCAGCAGAAATAATAAGATTACCTCGGTCATAAATTAATATATCCTTGCCCCACAAGACGGAACTCTCTTTATGATTCTGTAGTACAACTTATGGAAAGTAAATCCAAATTAAATGAATTATTTGGTAAGTTAAGTAAGATGAACACTTTCGCGGCTATAGAACTGGACTATTTAGAGGAATTGATTGTAGTTTTGAAACCTATTGCAACAGCTTTAGATTACCTTCAGGGCAACAATTGTTACTATGGAAAACTTTTGCCGACCTTAATTAATGTCTGTTAGAACAAGATTAAATCGGTTGAATGTAAACAATTTAAGACATTTAGGTCCTATTATACCACTACTAAAAGAAAGCTGGGAAAAAAGATTCGATAAATTTTTTAAGCTATCACCGGAAATAAATAGAGCTATTTTGGCTTCATGTTATCACTCTAGTTACAAGATGCGTTCGCTGCCAGAAAAAATCACGACAGAAGAAAGACAAAGAATCCAAAATCTTGCCATTCATACCCTTGAAGAAAATTATAAAAAACTTAAAATGACAACTGGAAATATCAGGAGCAGAAGCACCAGTATAGAAGACGATGATTTTATTGTTTTCGTGGATAAGGATGATGATGAATCTAGGACAATAAATTTGGAGTTGGAATTTGTTAGCTTCCTCAGTGACAAAAGCAAAGACATTATCACTCTTGAAAGCTATCCAAATATAAAAAGAGTATTCACAGAATTTAATACTAGTTTGTGCTAATCAGGACCTGTTGAAAGATTATTTTCTTCAGCAGGTTTTATTTATTCTCCAACAAGAAGCTGTTTGTCTGACGCCACATTCAAAAATTTGATATTTATGAAAGGAAACAAATGTTTTGTGGATTAGTTTTTTCTAATGTATTTTGTGCTTTGAATAAAAATGGTGTACATATCTTGTAACCTATTAACTGTTCGATTAATTTATAATTCATATTGGCGATTAATGTTTTGTACTATTTCAATATCGCACGCTTAAAATGCAAAGAATCTAAGTCCATATTTTAGAATTTTACTGAGTAGACAAAGAATAATCAAACTACTAACAAGTTGATATTAAAAAAAATTAAGCGTACATTAATTATAAATTAGTCGATTTTTTTAATACGCGAGATTCAACAATTTCACAGAAATGGTTAAACTGTACTTTTTATAAGGACTTAGAGCTTTTTCTTGTGATAAATTGGACTAAGCTGTTTTGCTTACTATTATAAAGCAACAACAAAAAACGAGATAACTTTATTTTTTTTTGTAATCGATGTATTTTTACTTATTGTACATTACTACATTAAAATCTCAATTTCTAATAAAAATGGACTTAGAGCCTTTGCATGTTAAACCAGCGATATATTTTTTATGAAGCAAAGAATTTGTTCTGTGAAATTGATTTTCATGCAAACAAAGAAGTATTTTCAGTGAGCTGCATTTTATTTAACAAGTCAACAGTTTTTTCTTCCATTTAATTTTATAATAAAATTAAATAAAGAACCAAAAAACATTTTCATTTATGCTATAATGATTATATAATCTATTAAACAATTTAAAAAACTCACTTATATTTTTGTTTTTGTATTAATACATATGTGTATGTATATACATTTTTCCTCGTCTGATTTAGTTCGAAAATTGTTATTTTTGTTATATTATCCTTTTTTCATTAATAAAATCTCAAAATAATGAATAATTTATGTATTTTTATTTATTGGAATTAATAAATTTATAAAAATTGTTTTTAATACGCGAACCGATTAATCACAAGTTAACCACTTATTAACCGATTAAACCAAAACCTGGATTAATTAATCGAGTGAATAACCGTTTAAAACAAAAACCAGATTAATTTAATACCCTATTAAATACATATGTACATTGTATAAATGATGTGGAAGTATACAAGTGGAAACGGACAGATATATAACAGTGGTAAAGCGTGGGCGAAGCCCAAATTCTTCAAAAATTTCATCTGCTCCAAAGATGTCTAGGGATAACAGCGCATCATCTATCACCAATCGTCAAAATCGTTTTTCATTATTGCAAGACACCGACGACAAGCCCTCTACATCATCGCAAAAGTCTTTTAAGCCACCACCTATTTATCTGAGAGAAAAAAATTCTAACGCGCTCATAAAAAAACTACTGTCGACCATTGGTGAAAATACTTTTTACATCATTCCAATTAAACGAGGTAATATTGATGAAACTAAAATCCAAATATATAATGAAAAAGATTTCCGAAAAATTGTTAGTGAATTCGAAAAAAATAAAACAAATTTTTACACATACCAACTTAAGAGTGCTAAAGGCCTACAGATAGTATCAAAGGGCATAGATTCATATGTTAAACCCGAAGAAGTAAAATGTGCACTTGTCGACCAAGGATTCAAGGTAAAAAATGTCACCAACATATTTAATAGAGAAAAGGTCCCCCAACCCCTATTTCGGGTTGAACTAGAGCCGAAAGTAGTAGGGGATTGCCAATTCTACCGCAATTAAAATTGTTAAATTGTTGCTTAAATTGTTAAATTGTGGGCTGAAATTGTTAAATTGTTGCTGAAATTGTTAAATTTGGGTAATTAAAATTTGAAAATTGTTAAATTCTTGGAAATTTGTGTTTTCGGCGGCGCTTTGATGTTTTTTGTTTACATTAGGAGTTTTTGTTTACATTAAGTGTATGTCTGTCAGTATGTCTGTCTGTCTGCATGACCGTGGATGTTTGTGTGTGGAATATTTTGTGTGAATGTATTTATTAAGGCGGTTCATAGTTTGGCGGTTTTTATGTGTGTATATGACGACGGGGAAAATCATGAAAATGGTTTTTCCTAATGCTGACGGAAAATCATCTAATGATTTTTCCTAATGCCGAAGGCAAAACATGATAATTTTTCCTAATGCCGACGGCAATGCATGATAATTTTTCCTAATGCCGAAGGCAAAACATGATAATTATTTTTTTCAAATGCCGACGGCAAAACATGATTATTATTTTTTTCCTAATGCCGACGGCAAAACGTGAAAGTTATTTTTTCTAATGCTAATGTAGGTGTTGCTAGACTGTGGGAATTTAAGGCTGACCGTGATTTGAGAGGGTGGCGTTGTTGCCGTAATATGTAACCATAGGAATTCGTGGATGTGTCTGTCTGTCTGTGAGAATTTAGTTGAAGCTTCGATTGGAAGGGGGGGCGGGGTGTAGTAGAGCTAGATCGATTGCATGTATATATATGTGTGTGTGTGTGTGTGTGTGTGTATGTGTGTGTGTGTGTACGTTTGTAGGAATTTCTATAGGAGCTTAAGGCTGATTGCGATTTATGAGGGGCGAGGTGTACTAGTAATATGTAACCGAGGGAGTCTGTCTGTTTGTATTTCTGTAGGAGTTTAAGGCTGACCATGATTTGGGTGGGCATGGTTGTTGACGTAATATGTAGCCATAGAGATTTGTGGGTGTGTCTGTCTGTAGGAGTTTAAGGCTGATCGTGATTTGAGGTGGGTGAGGATGTTATTGAGGTAAATTGGTTATGTGTATGTATGTATGTATGGCCAGGGGAATTTGTGTATGCATATCTGGGGGAGAATTTAAGGCTAGTCGTGATTTGTGAAAGGTGGGGTGTTGTTGAAATTTTCTTGGATATTTCTTATATGAATTCTGCTATGTGTGTGTATTTGCGCTGGTATTTATATGTAGGTGGAAATAAATTGTTTTCAGTATCGACATTTGGTACTATAAAATAATATCATATGTCTGGACTTCCCTAATCCTAGTATGCTTTTATACTTACTATTGCTTTATATTTTCTCATGCTTAAATTTGTCTCGCGTTGAAGTCGGTCTGTGTGAAATTTGTTTATATTACAGATTTTGTTTATTTAACTACATTCGTCTTCTTTGACTGAAAGAGTTTTCTACACACAGAGAAAACCCAACTTGAAATCAGTAAGAACCATGCTGAATTAATAAGAACCATTAGCGAAGGTTTAGTCATATTGAAATTTCTTATTTCAATATGGACAAAATATTAATTTACAGTATCCATTTAACTCATTAACTCATTAGTTTGTAGATATCTCAATAGACATTTTCTATTATACTAAAAATTATTGAATTAATGTCAAGCATGCTTATTTTTAAGCTGCAAATTTTTTCTAGTGTATAGATCATTTATATTTGCATTGTGCTTTAACTAAACGACGCTTCATATACATATGTACATATTTTCATTAGGTAGATCTGATAAATACTTCAACATTGATAAAAAATTTGATATGTATACATACATATCTACAAATTGATTTTATGTATGTATGTATGTATGTACATACAAATAAGTGTTTATTTCAATCTTTGAATACATTTTTTTTTGTCATTGATGTCTTTTGTTCTTCTTGTTGTTGGTGTTGTTGTTGTAAATATTCGTCTGTGTATAGATGCGATATATTTAGTTTTTTTTCTGCGTTTACTTAAAAGTTTGTGAGGATTTTCTGTTTTTAAGTAAAACTGAATTCCTGAAGATACATACTCTATAGTAATAGCAACTATAATAGAAATATTTCTTATACTTAATTTAAATTTTTTTAAAGTTGATGCAACGTTAGTAAGTTAACGTTAGAAATTTTTGGGGTACATAATTTTTTCTAACTATAGACTTTTTTCTTCACTTTCTACATTTGTTTTAGAAATCTTGCTTTGCTTTATGAAAATGTATAAACATTTTTAAATGAAACTGATCCGGCACTCCAGCTTATATACTGATAGTTTTTTTTTCTTTGGTAGTCAACTTACTTCTTTTTTTATTTTTATTGATAAACATTTAAAATCAAAAGGGAGCTTTATATTGAAATTATTATTTTCATAATTGTTGAAAACAATCACTAGTTTTTTTTTTTTTTTGTGATGAAATCATTTGAAGTTGAAGCTGATATCTTTGCTTACTGTTTTAAATTAAAATTTTATTCAATAGAATAAAAGGAGCTTTTTTCTTAAAGTCTGATGTACGTAGTCATAGAATTTTAGATGCATATAATATAGAATTGGATAATATTTATTTTTAATTTTTATGTTAAAAAGTACGGATATGAGTCTGAATTTAAATATACTTTTAAATTAGTTAAATCATAATGAACAAACATATTTTCTTCTTGGATAGCGATCAACAGAAAACGAACTCGTTTTCATATAATTTAGGTATACCCTCTCGACGGCTCCTCTAGGATACAAATTGACTTTGTGACGAAATATCTGTTGCTTTATACTGATAATATGTTTACATTAATAAGATACATATACAGATGTTTATTTTATGAAGGGTGATTACCTATGGCTTTTATTTGATGTTCTATATGACTTTTACTCATTTTATTAAAGTTCAGTGTATTGTGTATATATTTCTGAAATGTTTAAGTGTGCTTTGTATGCCTATCGGACAGAGTGTACGTATTAGTTGGTCAGTCAGGCTCTATTTTTATTTATTTTCTTCTTCTAATGTACCACTCCTTTTTTCAGATTTTACTACTTGAAATAGAGAATTTTATCTAATTTTTTGTTGGGTATATACATTAGGTAAATGTGTGTGATGTATGTAGAAATTGGTTTACATACAAAGAAATGGATGCTTAATAAACAACTATTGTAACAAATCGTTCTCAAATAACTCTGTTACCTCTACAAGCAATTCAATTCGGTGTTTTCATAAAGTGTTAGAAACATTGTAATATATATGTTTGGGAGAATTTTTCCCTCAAGTATTTCTACATGAGATTTGCTGATTGATCCCTATCGCATTCATATATAATGATTTCTCACTTAAAAAAGGTCATCACCACCATCATTCATACCCGTATATAACACAGTCATGAGTTGGGTTGATCTAGATACAATTTCTCTCTCATCACCTTCTAACAGATTTATATATTTTACTAGTATGCATGCCTTAGCATGCTTCTATCGATAGTGACGTAAGAGTGCAATTTCCGTAGTTTATCTATATTTTCTAAAGATCTGATAGCTATAGAAATAAACAGAGTGAAGATCTATTATAATAGTCATTACCATATTTTAAAATTTGGCGTACTAGACCTTTCGAAATGGAAAAATATTCAGCTTTCACTATTGAAGTTATAATATGATGATGTTGCTGAATATTGCAGTTGGTCATTTATTGTTATTGGTCATTTCGAACGCTTTAGTTTTTACAATATTTCATACTTACATACCATCAAGTTTAGAGGATACAATACATTAAAATAATTCTTTTCCAAGACTTAACATTCCCATTCAATCCTTCAGAAAAATAAATAAATAATAAAAACAAAACAAAGCAGACTTTTTTCCTTTTTTAATTTTATATTTTATTTTAGTATTTTTACATTTTTTTATAATAAATAGCTATTCCACCTTCTACAATTGCTTTCCGCAAATAGTAGACTTTACAACGGCACACTTCTTCTTCTTCTTCTACTTCTTTATAAGTTGTAATGGACTGAAGACAACATGCAAAATGTCCATCACTTGCATCCTCGCCTTCTACTGTACCAAACAGCTCGTTCTCCTCGAGCATGTTTATAAAGAACGTAATGAGTTCTTTGTGCTCCCACATCATCTTTTTACCAAAATCCTCAATGAATTTAGCAACTTTGATCCTTATTGCAGTCATGGCTGTTTGAATACCGATATGTGAGTGAATAAACTTCGTTCTTTTAAAGAGCTTACTAGCATTTTTGAAAATATATCTTAGGGGTGCTGACTGTGAAACAGTAAGCTCAATATTCCAAGCTTTGTGAAAACAGTATTATGCGGCTGATAGTTTGATATATCAATATTTTTGTTTATACTCATCATCGATTTTTTGTTTAGAATTATTTTTGTTATTTGCTAAGACCCATTTTTAGCTGTGTGGGAAAAATATGAATTATATTTACATGATCATGTTGACAGCGATATAAATTTTCTGAAATTTTAAGAAATTTGTGGATTGATCGATTTTCGATTTTCTCATTAGTTTTATTTTTGTTATTTACTTATGTTTATTATTACAAAGTCAATGGAACTTTAGCTAAAGCAGTTTTAAAACCCAAAGAATATTTAAGTAAGACCAATTTTTAGCAGTGTGGGAAAAATATGAATTATATTTATATAATCATGTTGAAAGCGATATAAATTTTGTGAAATTTTAAGAAATTTATGGATTGTTAATGATAAACAAAAGTTTGTTGTATTATTATTATTATTTCTGTTTATACTAATTTTCGATTTTTGGCTTAGATTTATTTTTTGTTCTTTGCTAAAGCAGTTGTAAAACGAATATATATTTAAGTAAGACTCATTTTTAGCAGCGTGAGAAAAATTTGAATTATGTTTATAGTGATCATGTTGTCAGTGATATAAATTTCGAAAAATGTAAAGCAATTTGTAGGATGTTGGAATTGACTCCTATCTCTAATTTTATTTCACGTTGTAGTTCCTCAATTTGCATTTAAATGAATATTAATACTTTCAGCTACATTATTAATTTGTCTTGTATTTTATCTTCATTCAGTTTGAGGTAACTATCAACAATAGTTTGTATATATTTAATTTCTTCCTTCCAATACTGGTAAGTCATAGGAATTGGAAGTCTTTGAGTACAAATCATCGTCATCATCATTCTCAGTATTAGCATCATTAAATAAGATGATATTATCAAATATTGTTCCTTCTGCTAGTTTCTTTGGTGTACTTCTCTCTATCTTGACTGATGGTTTCTCATGCTTTAAACTTGTATATTTTCAACTTCGGTCTTGATTTTACTTTTTTCTTTCATAAGAATTCTTTTAATATTTTTAGAACTATTTATGAATTCTTCTGTTATAGGTTTAAATGCATCTCTTAGTTCTTCATTTGTATCTATTTCACTAGTTTTTATACTACGAAGCTTTTTCTTAATCACATTTGTTGTCAACACCAAATGCTTTAAAACTTTCTCATCCATGTTTGCTAACAGCAAATTCAGGTATCGGCTACTAGATCGGCTTATTAGGAGCTGATCTGGTTTTCAGATCAGCTTATCAGGAGCTGGTCTAGTTATCAGATCAGCTTATCAGGAGGTGGTCTGGTTATCAGATCAGCTTATCAGGAGCTGGTCTGGTTATCAGATCAGCTTATCAGAAGCTGGTCTGGTTATCAGATCAGCTTATCAGGAGCTGGTCTGGTTATCAGATCAGCTTATCAGGACTGGTCTGGTTATCAGATCAGCTTATCAGGAGCTGGTCTGGTTATCAGATCAGCTTATCAGGAGCTGATCTGGTTTTCAGATCAGCTTATCAGGAGCTGGTCTGGTTATCAGATCAGCTTATCAGGACCTGATCTGGTTATCAGATCAGCTTATCAGGACCTGATCTGTTTATCAGATCAGCTTATCAGGAGCTGGTCTGGTTATCAGATCAGCTTATCAGGAGCTGGTCTGGTTATCAAATCAGCTTATCAGGACCTGATCTGGTTATCAGATCAGCTTATCAAGACCTGATCTGGTTATCAGATCAGCTCATCAGGAGCTGGTCTGTTTTTCAGATCAGCTTATTAGGAGCTGGTCTGGTTTTCAGATCAGCTTATCAGGACCTGATCTGATTTTCAGATCAGCTTATCAGCAGCTGGTCTGGTTTTCAGATCAGCTTATCAGGAGCTGGTCTGGTTTTCAGATCAGCTTATCAGGTAACAGATCAGGCTATCAGGAGCTGTTCAGATTTTCATTTCAAGATATCTGAGTCAGATTTAGTTATCAGTGTACAAGTAGCTAGCCATTTAGAACATTTATATACATGAAGTTTAAAGTCAAATGAAATACGAAAAAGTAAAGTTTTATGTAGTAAAATTATTTTCTATGACGATCATCGTTTATTTCAATATCTTTTCTTATAATCAAAAATTCATATTTAGCCTTTCAACATGCTTTATATATTTCTCACCTTACTTAAACATTAAAATTACATTATGATGATCTCTTATTAAATGTTTGGTGATTCTGGTGTAAGTTTTACATAAGTAGAATGAATCAACATTCCTATCTCTCCCCATAAAAAAGTATTCTTCCCATACGCATCATCGTTAAATATCATATTGGAATTACTTTGGACTGAAATAACAGATTCACTATCGGTAAATTTTGTAATATATTATTGTTTTAATTGATGAAATTAATTTCTTTATATCTAGGTTGATATAAAGATTTTGAGTATAAATAAATGTTCTCAAATTTAAGTCCATTAGGACTTTCTAGCAAGCCAATCATAGCGTTTTTTTTCGCAATTTGACAGGTCAACTATTGTTGCACGAATAGAATTTGATATAAAGGAACTATGATTTATTTTTGAACTATCGTTCGATGATTCATCAATATTTCGTACCAAGAATTATTTATGTTGTTTTGACTAAGGGTATGAGTCAATATTTATAAAATCCATTTCATAAATATCAGCTCATACTCATAGTCAAAACAAAGTATGCTTTAAGTGTTTAAAACCGGTATTACCATAAAAATGGTGGTTTTAAACACTTAAAATATACTTTGTTTTACTAACCGCATTTTAAAACTAAATGCATTTCATAAATATTGACGCATACTCATAATCAAAACAGCATAAAAATATCCTTGGTTTTGACTATGAGTATGAGTCATTATCTCTTATTAATTATATCTCTTATTAATTATATGATATCAGAAATCATGTTTTCTAATATCATATAACCATACTATTTGATTCTTTCTATAATAATAGATAATATTTATGAAATGCATTTATTTACAAAATGCGATTAGTAAAACAACATAAATATAGGATGGTATGAAATTTTGATGATTCATCAATATTTCGTACCAAGGTATTTTTAGGTTGTTTTTACTATGAGTATGCGCCAATATTTATGAAATGTATTTAATAAATATTATCTCTTATTATAGAAAAATTAAAAATGTAGCTATACGATATCAGAAAATATTTTCTGAAATCGTATAGCTATATTATTTTATTTGTCCTATAATAAGAGATAATGGGCCCTACTCATAGTCAAAACAAAGAATATTTTAAGAGTTTCAAATCAGTATTATCATATAAAATACTGATTTTAAACTCTTACAGCCTTATTTATAAAACTTATTAAGGCTTTGTAAAGGCTTTTTAAAACAAATTTTTATAAAAATTTTTTCTTAAAAAGTCTTTATAAAGCCCTAATAAGTGTTATAAATAAGGCTGTTAAAATATACTTTGTTTTACTAACCACATTTTTGTAACTAAACGCATTTCATAAATATTGATGTATACTCATAGTCAAAACAAAGGATATTTTTATGCTGTTTTGATTATGAGTGTGGATCATTATCTCTTATTATAAAAAAATAAACTAATGCAGCTATACGATTTCAGAAAATATTTTCTAATATGGTATAGCTGTATTAGTTTATTTTTTTATAATAAGAGATAATATTTATAAAATGTATTTAGCTACATAAATGCGGTTAGTAAAATAACCTAAAAAACCTTGGTACGAAATATTGATGAATCATCGAACGATAGTTCAAAAATAAATCATAGTTCCTTTATATCAAATTCTATTCGTGCAACAATAGTTGACCTGTCAAATTGCGAAAAAAAACGCTATGATTGGCTTGCTAGAAAGTCCTAATGGACTTAAATTTGAGAACATTTATTTATACTCAAAATCTTTATATCAACCTAGATATAAAGAAATTCATTTCATCAATTAAAACAATAATATATTACAAAATTTACCGATAGTGAATCTGTTATTTCAGTCCAAAGTAATTCCAATATGATATTTAACGATGATGCGTATGGGAAGAATACTTTTTTATGGGGAGAGATAGGAATGTTGATTCATTCTACTTATGTAAAACTTACACCAGAATCACCAAACATTTAATAAGAGATCATCATAATGTAATTTTAATGTTTAAGTAAGGTGAGAAAAATATAAAGCATGTTGAAAGGCTAAATATGAATTTTTGATTATAAGCAAAGATATTGAAATAAACGATGATCGTTATAGAAAATAATTTTACTACATAAAACTTTACTTTTTCGTATTTCATTTGACTTTAAACTTCATGTATATAAATGTTCTAAATGGCTAGCTACTTGTACACTGATAACTAAATCTAAGTCAGATATCTTGAAATGAAAATCTGAACAGCTCCTGATAGCCTGATCTGTTACCTGATAAGCTGATCTGAAAACCAGACCAGCTCCTGATAAGCTGATCTGAAAAACAGACCAGCTCCTGATAAGCTGATCTGATAACCAGATCAGGTCCTGATAAGCTGATCGCAAAACAGAATCAGGTCCTGATAAGCTGATTTGATAACCAGACCAGCTCCTGATAAGCTGATCTGATAACCAGACCAGCTCCTGATAAGCTGATCTGATAAACAGATCAGGTCCTGATAAGCTGATCTGATAACCAGATCAGGTCCTGATAAGCTGATCTGATAACCAGACCAGCTACTGATAAGCTGATCTGAAAACCGGATCAGCTCCTGATAAGCTGATCTGATAACCAGACCAGCTACTGATAAGCTGATCTGATAACCAGACCAGCTCCTGATAAGCTGATCTGATAACCAGACCAGCTCCTGATAAGCTGATCTGATAACCAGACAAGCTCCTGATAAGCTGATCTGATAACCAGACCAGCTCCTGATAAGCTGATCTGATAACCAGACCAGCTCCTGATAAGCTGATCTGATAACCAGACCAGCTCCTGATAAGCTGATCTGATAACCAGACCAGCTCCTGATAAGCTGATCTGATAACCAGACCAACTCCTGATAAGCTGATCTGATAACCAGACCAGCTCCTGATAAGCTGATCTGATAACCAGACCACCTCCTGATAAGCTGATCTGATAACTAGACCAGCTCCTGATAAGCTGATCTGAAAACCAGATCAGCTCCTAATAAGCTGATCTAGTAGCCGATACCTGAATTTGCTGTTAGCAAACATGGATGAGAAAGTTTTAAAGCATTTGGTGTTGACAACAAATGTGATTAAGAAAAAGCTTCGTAGTATAAAAACTAGTGAAATAGATACAAATGAAGAACTAAGAGATGCATTTAAACCTATAACAGAAGAATTCATAAATAGTTCTAAAAATATTAAAAGAATTCTTATGAAAGAAAAAAGTAAAATCAAGACCGAAGTTGAAAATATACAAGTTTAAAGCATGAGAAACCATCAGTCAAGATAGAGAGAAGTACACCAAAGAAACTAGCAGAAGGAACAATATTTGATAATATCATCTTATTTAATGATGCTAATACTGAGAATGATGATGACGATGATTTGTACTCAAAGACTTCCAATTCCTATGACTTACCAGTATTGGAAGGAAGAAATTAAATATATACAAACTATTGTTGATAGTTACCTCAAACTGAATGAAGATAAAATACAAGACAAATTAATAATGTAGCTGAAAGTATTAATATTCATTTAAATGCAAATTGAGGAACTACAACGTGAAATAAAATTAGAGATAGGAGTCAATTCCAACATCCTACAAATTGCTTTACATTTTTCGAAATTTATATCACTGACAACATGATCACTATAAACATAATTCAAATTTTTCTCACGCTGCTAAAAATGAGTCTTACTTAAATATGTATTCGTTTTACAACTGCTTTAGCAAAGAACAAAAAATAAATCTAAGCCAAAAATCGAAAATTAGTATAAACAGAAATAATAATAATAATACAACAAACTTTTGTTTATCATTAACAATCCATAAATTTCTTAAAATTTCACAAAATTTATATCGATTTCAACATGATTATATAAATATAATTCATATTTTTCCCACACTGCTAAAAATTGGTCTTACTTAAATATTCTTTGGGTTTTAAAACTGCTTTAGCTAAAGTTCCATTGACTTTGTAATAATAAACATAAGTAAATAACAAAAATAAAACTAATGAGAAAATCGAAAATCGATCAATCCACAAATTTCTTAAAATTTCAGAAAATTTATATCGCTGTCAACATGATCATGTAAATATAATTCATATTTTTCCCACACAGCTAAAAATGGGTCTTAGCAAATAACAAAAATAATTCTAAACAAAAAATCGATGATGAGTATAAACAAAAATATTGATATATCAAACTATCAGCCGCATAATACTGTTTTCACAAATCTTGGAATATTGAGCTTACTGTTTCACAGTCAGCACCCCTAAGATATATTTTCAAAAATGCTAGTAAGCTCTTTAAAAGAACGAAGTTTATTCACTCACATATCGGTATTCAAACAGCCATGACTGCAATAAGGATCAAAGTTGCTAAATTCATTGAGGATTTTGGTAAAAAGATGATGTGGGAGCACAAAGAACTCATTACGTTCTTTATAAACATGCTCGAGGAGAACGAGCTGTTTGGTACAGTAGAAGGCGAGGATGCAAGTGATGGACATTTTGCATGTTGTCTTCAGTCCATTACAACTTATAAAGAAGTAGAAGAAGAAGAAGAAGTGTGCCGTTGTAAAGCCTACTATTTGCGGAAAGCAATTGTAGAAGGTGGAATAGCTATTTATTATAAAAAAATGTAAAAATACTAAAATAAAATATAAAATTAAAAAAGGAAAAAAGTCTGCTTTGTTTTGTTTTTATTATTTATTTATTTTTCTGAAGGATTGAATGGGAATGTTAAGTCTTGGAAAAGAATTATTTTAATGTATTGTATCCTCTAAACTTGATGGTATGTAAGTATGAAATATTGTAAAAACTAAAGCGTTCGAAATGACCAATAACAATAAATGACCAACTGCAATATTCAGCAACATCATCATATTATAACTTCAATAGTGAAAGCTGAATATTTTTCCATTTCGAAAGGTCTAGTACGCCAAATTTTAAAATATGGTAATGACTATTATAATAGATCTTCACTCTGTTTATTTCTATAGCTATCAGATCTTTAGAAAATATAGATAAACTACGGAAATTGCACTCTTACGTCACTATCGATAGAAGCATGCTAAGGCATGCATACTAGTAAAATATATAAATCTGTTAGAAGGTGATGAGAGAGAAATTGTATCTAGATCAACCCAACTCATGACTGTGTTATATACGGGTATGAATGATGGTGGTGATGACCTTTTTTAAGTGAGAAATCATTATATATGAATGCGATAGGGATCAATCAGCAAATCTCATGTAGAAATACTTGAGGGAAAAATTCTCCCAAACATATATATTACAATGTTTCTAACACTTTATGAAAACACCGAATTGAATTGCTTGTAGAGGTAACAGTTATTTGAGAACGATTTGTTACAATAGTTGTTTATTAAGCATCCATTTCTTTGTATGTAAACCAATTTCTACATACATCACACACACTTACCTAATGTATATACCCAACAAAAAATTAGATAAAATTCTCTATTTCAAGTAGTAAAATCTGAAAAAAGGAGTGGTACATTAGAAGAAGAAAATAAATAAAAATAGAGCCTGACTGACCAACTAATACGTACACTCTGTCCGATAGGCATACAAAGCACACTTAAACATTTCAGAAATATATACACAATACACTGAACTTTAATAAAATGAGTAAAAGTCATATAGAACATCAAATAAAAGCCATAGGTAATCACCCTTCATAAAATAAACATCTGTATATGTATCTTATTAATGTAAACATATTATCAGTATAAAGCAACAGATATTTCGTCACAAAGTCAATTTGTATCCTAGAGGAGCCGTCGAGAGGGTATACCTAAATTATATGAAAACGAGTTCGTTTTCTGTTGATCGCTATCCAAGAAGAAAATATGTTTGTTCATTATGATTTAACTAATTTAAAAGTATATTTAAATTCAGACTCATATCCGTACTTTTTAACATAAAAATTAAAAATAAATATTATCCAATTCTATATTATATGCATCTAAAATTCTATGACTACGTACATCAGACTTTAAGAAAAAAGCTCCTTTTATTCTATTGAATAAAATTTTAATTTAAAACAGTAAGCAAAGATATCAGCTTCAACTTCAAATGATTTCATCACAAAAAAAAAAAAAAACTAGTGATTGTTTTCAACAATTATGAAAATAATAATTTCAATATAAAGCTCCCTTTTGATTTTAAATGTTTATCAATAAAAATAAAAAAAGAAGTAAGTTGACTACCAAAGAAAAAAAAAACTATCAGTATATAAGCTGGAGTGCCGGATCAGTTTCATTTAAAAATGTTTATACATTTTCATAAAGCAAAGCAAGATTTCTAAAACAAATGTAGAAAGTGAAGAAAAAAGTCTATAGTTAGAAAAAATTATGTACCCCAAAAATTTCTAACGTTAACTTACTAACGTTGCATCAACTTTAAAAAAATTTAAATTAAGTATAAGAAATATTTCTATTATAGTTGCTATTACTATAGAGTATGTATCTTCAGGAATTCAGTTTTACTTAAAAACAGAAAATCCTCACAAACTTTTAAGTAAACGCAGAAAAAAAACTAAATATATCGCATCTATACACAGACGAATATTTACAACAACAACACCAACAACAAGAAGAACAAAAGACATCAATGACAAAAAAAAATGTATTCAAAGATTGAAATAAACACTTATTTGTATGTACATACATACATACATACATAAAATCAATTTGTAGATATGTATGTATACATATCAAATTTTTTATCAATGTTGAAGTATTTATCAGATCTACCTAATGAAAATATGTACATATGTATATGAAGCGTCGTTTAGTTAAAGCACAATGCAAATATAAATGATCTATACACTAGAAAAAATTTGCAGCTTAAAAATAAGCATGCTTGACATTAATTCAATAATTTTTGGTATAATAGAAAATGTCTATTGAGATATCTACAAACTAATGAGTTAATGAGTTAAATGGATACTGTAAATTAATATTTTGTCCATATTGAAATAAGAAATTTCAATATGACTAAACCTTCGCTAATGGTTCTTATTAATTCAGCATGGTTCTTACTGATTTCAAGTTGGGTTTTCTCTGTGTGTAGAAAACTCTTTCAGTCAAAGAAGACGAATGTAGTTAAATAAACAAAATCTGTAATATAAACAAATTTCACACAGACCGACTTCAACGCGAGACAAATTTAAGCATGAGAAAATATAAAGCAATAGTAAGTATAAAAGCATACTAGGATTAGGGAAGTCCAGACATATGATATTATTTTATAGTACCAAATGTCGATACTGAAAACAATTTATTTCCACCTACATATAAATACCAGCGCAAATACACACACATAGCAGAATTCATATAAGAAATATCCAAGAAAATTTCAACAACACCCCACCTTTCACAAATCACGACTAGCCTTAAATTCTCCCCCAGATATGCATACACAAATTCCCCTGGCCATACATACATACATACACATAACCAATTTACCTCAATAACATCCTCACCCACCTCAAATCACGATCAGCCTTAAACTCCTACAGACAGACACACCCACAAATCTCCATGGCTACATATTACGTCAACAACCATACCCACCCAAATCATGGTCAGCCTTAAACTCCTACAGAAATACCAACAGACAGACTCCCTCGGTTACATATTACTAGTACACCTCGCCCCTCATAAATCGCAATCAGCCTTAAGCTCCTATAGAAATTTCTACAAACGTACACACACACACACATACACACACACACACACACACACATATATATACATGCAATCATTCTAGCTCTACTACACCCCGCCCCCCCTTCCAAACGAAGCTTCAACTAAATTCTCACAGACAGACAGACACATCCACGAATTCCTATGGTTACATATTACGGCAACAACGCCACCCACTCAAATCACGGTCAGCCTTAAATTCCCACAGTCTAGCAACACCTACATTAGCATTAGAAAAAATAACTTTCACGTTTTGCCGTCGGCATTAGGAAAAAAATAATAATCATGTTTTGCCGTCGGCATTTGAAAAAAATAATTATCATGTTTTGCCTTCGGCATTAGGAAAAATTATCATGCATTGCCGTCGGCATTAGGAAGAATTATCATGTTTTGCCTTCGGCATTAGGAAAAATCATTAGATGATTTTCCGTCAGCATTAGGAAAAACCATTTTCATGATTTTCCCCGTCGTCATATACACACATAAAAACCGCCAAACTATGAACCGCCTTAATACATTCACACAAAATATTCCACACACAAACATCCACGGTCAGGCAGACAGACAGACATACCGACAGACGGACTGACAGACATACACTTAATGTAAACAAAAACTCCTAATGTAAACAAAAAACATCAAAGCGCCGCCGAAAACACAAAATTCCAAGAATTTAACAATTTTCAAATTTTAATTACCCAAATTTAACAATTTCAGCAACAATTTAACAATTTCAGCCCACAATTTAACAATTTCAGCAACAATTCAACAATTTTAATTGCGGTAGAATTGGCAATCCCCTACTACTGCCGAATGACATACAATTGAAAAAAAATGAAGCCCATCCAGTTTATAACGTAAAGTATCTCTTACATCGAAAAATCACAGTTGAAGAGCCACGTAAGCGTTCAGGTCCCGTACAGTGCCATAATTGCCAAGAATATGGCCATACGAAAACTTACTGCAAGTTACCTACAGTGTGTGTTATCTGCGGTGAATTGCACGGTACCGCTAGCTGCACTAAGCCAAAAGATCAAGCAGAAAAAAAATGTAGTAATTGTGGAGGTAATCACACAGCTAACTATGGAGGGTGCCCTGTATATTCTTTCGTTAAACAGGCTATGGGTCAAAAACCCAAGTTAACTCCAGCTCTACAAGTAAACGCGAACGCCGACACTTTTGCTCAAATCAGCCAACCAGTTACTTCACGTGTATCGTATGCTGATGCTGCTAAGACTAGTTCAATTCCCACGCAAAATATTCCACCGCCAAATATTTGAACGAATTCAAACTCAAGCTTTAACTTTAGTCGCCTTGAAGCTACTATTGAGAATCTTGTGCTAACTATAAACAACTTTACTACAAATATGACAAGTATGATGCAAGAAATGCTGCGAATGCAGAATACACTGCTTCAAGCATTAGTTAATAAACCATGAACACGTTAAAAATATGTTTCTGGAACGCAAACGGCATTCGCCAACATAAAAATGAACTTGAGCACTTCCTCATGGAAAAAAATATTGATATAATGTTGGTTTCTGAGACTCATTTGACCTCAAGAAGCTTATTTAAAATAAATGGTTACACTTTATATGATACAAAGGACCCGAGAGAGAGCATGTAGTGGATCAGCAATTCTGATTAAGTCAACACTCAAGCACTATGTCCTGGACAACGTTAGTGAAGAATATTTGCAAGCAACGAATATTTTCGTAGAAAATTTTTGTGTGAATTTCCTGATATCATCAATTTACTCACCTCCCAGATTTTCAGTTACCGAAGATCAGTATGAGAAGTTCTACAAATCGCTTGGATCTTGTTTCGTGGCAGCTGGTGACTACAATGCAAAACATACATACTGGGGATCGCGTCTTGTTACACCTAGAGGTCGAGCCTTGTTCAATACAATTTCACAAATGGGCTTAGATGTCATTTCGAGTGGGGAGCCTACTTACTGGCCTACTGACGTAAGAAAAATTCCAGATGTTATAGATTTTGCAGTCACGAAAAATATTCATAAGGACTTCATTCATGTAGAGGCCTCTCCAGATCTGTCCTCCGATCACTCTCCAACAATAGTTACAATTTTCAACCCACTAAGGAGTGATTTAACTAACTCATATGTGAAGATGATTAATGGAATCAACTGGCTGGCATTCAAAAAATATCTTAGTAGTCACTGCGTAGAAAACTTTCAGCTTAGATCATGTGATGATATTGAATTTGACATTGCCAATCTTAACGAAAATATTAAACAGGCTGCTGAACACGCCACTACCTCCTATCCGCAGACCGGCTTTAACAGAATTTATTCTACGGAAATTGAACGTCTTGTATGTGAAAAAAGGAGAGCTAGAAGAGAATGGCAACAAGACAGATCACCCCTAAATAAAATCAGACTTAAAGAATGTACTAAACGACTCAAAGAGCTGCTATCGTCGGAAAAAACTGCACTACTGGAAAAGTATTTAGAAGGTCTTGATGTAATGTCCACATCTAATTACTCTTTATGGCGCGCTACTAGAAATCTTAAACGACCCGTTTTATCTTAAATCACCAATGCGCACTGCGACCGGAGGCTGGGCAAGAAGCGATAGTGAGAAAGGTAACTTATTTTCTGAGCATTTAAAATCTGTATTCACTCCTAATTCATGTACGGGTGCTGCTGATTTACCGTGTGTAGTTTCTCTACCCCCTCGTCCCTTAAGGTTTAAGATGCGTGAAGTACAAAAAGTAATTGCTGAACTCAACCCGAAGAAAGCTCCAGGTATTGATGGCATTAGTAACAAAATGCTCATGAACTTGCCTCATATTGCAATAAGAATCCTGCTATTTACTTTTAATGCTATTTTAAGAATGCAGTATCTTCCACATAACTGGAAACTGGCCAAGATCAAAATGGTTCCAAAGGCGGGCAAAGATCTTACCAAGACTGAGTCATATAGGCCTATAAGCTTACTATCTATAATCTCAAAGCTTTTCGAAAAGCTGCTCATTACTAAATTGTCCAAAATTTCAACTGATAATGGGTGCATCCCGGACCATCAATTTGGCTTTAGAAGTCAGCACAGCACGATTGAACAAAGGCATAGACTGGCCCTAGTTGTAAGAAGAACATTTGAAGAAAAGAAGTATTGTTCTGCTCTCTTTATTGATGTTTCTCAGGCGTTTGATAAAGTATGGCACGAAGGCCTAGTTTTAAAATTGAAGACATATCTGCCAATAAACATTCAAAAGCTCTTGGAAAGTTATATTATTGATAGGAAGTTCACTGTTGTGGAAGGAGAGTTCACGAGTGTGCCCGAATCTATATCTTCTGGTGTGCCACAGGGTAGTATTCTGGGTCCTGTCTTGTATTTAATATATACTTGTGATACGGCCTGTATGAGTGTGCACGAAAACGCTTATGAGGCATCCCGCAATCTCCAGGAACATATCACTCAGCTGGAAATATGGTTGAACTTATGGAGAATTAAAGTCAATGAACAAAAGTGTGTCCATATAACGTTCACCCTAAGAAGAGATACTTGCTCCCCCATTCGAATCAACAATCAAAATATTCCTTAACATTCCCAAGTGAAATACCTTGGTATACACCTTGATAGAAGACTTACATGGAAACATCATATTGACTCTAAGTTAACTCAGATGAAACTTAAGTTAACTCAAATATATTGGTTGATTTGCAGAAACTCAACACTCAGCCTAGACTGCAAACTTTTATTATACAAGTCGCTTTTGAAGCCAATATGGCGCTACGGAATTCAGTTATGGGGCACTGCTTCAGCTTCCAATGTCGAGAGAATCCAACGAAGGCAAAACAAAATTTTACGGTTAATAACATCGGCTCCATGGTACATCCAAAATTCTATTATACATCGTGATTTAAATATGCCACTAGTGACTGAAGAAATTGCAAAATACGCAGGCAAATATTTAACAAAACTCGAATCACATCCTAATCCGCTTGCTCGTAATATTTTGAACTTTACTGGACACATCCGCTTAAAAAAGAGGGACACACGGGCTCTTATACCTAACACTCCAGATGGGACTACTTGAAAATACTTCCCCCCCCTTTTTTTGATTATCACTACTAATGTATTATTTATAACTACCACTAAGTTTATGTCCGACACTGGTCGGGCCTAATAATTTTTTTTATAGATTTAAGATTTGAATACTTATTGTTAGTTCATATATGAAGATACAATAAATAAATACATGCATTACAAAAAAAAAAAAAAAAGTATTTTGTATATAAAATACGTACAAAAAATTAAAGTATTTTGTATTTTGTATTTTAAATATATACATGATGTGTAAGTATTTTGTAAAGGGTGTTTTTTATTGAGGTATAGAACTTTAAGTTGGCATCACTTTTTTAACTGGCGGCCATTTTGTCAGCTGTCAAGTGATTAATATTTAGTTTGGTTTGCCATTTCATCATGAACAGGTTGACAAAAGAACAACGCTTGCAAATCGTGCAAATTTATTTCGAAAATAATGGTTCAGTTCGCGAAGTTTACCGCAAGCTCCGTCCATTTTATGGTCGACATAATCGTCCATCAGAGCAATTAATTCGGTTAACCACGGATCGTTTTCGCACTACGTTTACTCTATGTGATGATACGCATCCGCAGAGACGTCGAACAGTGCGCACCGAAGAAACAATTGCCGCTGTAGAGCAAAGTGTTGAAGAGGACCCGAATGAATCGATTCGCCACCGTGCACAGCAATTGGAGCCGACTAACCGACTATTTTGTTCCCGAATTGGATGGCATGAATGTGGATGAGCTGTGGTTCCAACAAGACGGCGCTACATGCCACACAGCGCACGTCACAATCGATTTATTGAAGGAAACATTCGATGAGCGCATAATTTCGCGGAATGGACGGACCTGTCAATTGGCCACCAAGATCGTGTGATTTGACACCATTGGATTATTTTCTTTGGGGATATGTGAAGTCGCTCGTCTACGCCAACAAACCAGAAACGTTAGGGGACTTGGAAGCCAACATTCGTGGCGTTATTGCCAACATACGGCCCCATATGCTCGGAAAAGGGGTTGAAAATTGGACCTGTAGAATTGGCTTTATTCGAGCCAGCCGCGGCGGCCACATGCCCGAAATCATATTTAAACATTAATGGCGTAAAATTATCCTTCCAATAAAGCCAAATTCATGGACATTAAAACGATTTTCTTGTGTTTTATTTCAATTCAAAGTTCTATACCTCTTAAAAAAACACCCTATATTTTGTATTTTAAATACATAGCCTGAAAGTATTTTGTATGTTGTATATTAAATACATGACCAGCAAGTACTTTGTATTTTAAATACCGCAAGCCATGTATTTTGCCCAACTCTGATTGTAACAGATGTGAAAATTCATAAATTATATTTAAGGATGGATAATAAATAAAAAAACTGTACACAAAAATATTTGTTTTTTTATTTTCATATTAGTGTGTTTTATTTAAAAAACTAATCTTGCAAATAATACATACAATTTTGGAAATCAAATTATGTAGAGAAACATAACATAGGAAATGTTAAATATTTTTCTTTTTGTTTTCTTAATAACTAGACAATATTTCTTAAATAAAAAATTTACAATAGACACAAAGATTTTTACTTAAAACTAAATAATTATAATTGGAGAAATAAATTACAGAAGATTTAATTTGTATACATATTTTACTCATCTTCTTGCAGTTTTTCTATTTCTAATAATAACATATCAAGTTCATAATTTTCATAATTTTGTTTCATCAATTTCAATATGATGCCATGCATATGTGTTTATACCATCACTTTTGACTTTTCTTTTGTCATCTTGATAACTTCATATAACTTTAACTATGTAATGCATAGTATATAATTTATGCAACTTAGACTTAAAAGTTAGCATATTATCATAAACATTTGATCTGTTAAATAAACAATCTCTATGCAAACTTAGGCTATAATTATCTAAAACACATTTTTTTACTCCTTTAAATATGTTAATTTCATTTCCATTTTGTACAGTAAAGGAGTACATTTTAAACCGTAGTCCCACGAATTCTTCCATAATCTTCCCACAATTCTCATCTTTCATCATACCCAGAACTTTTTTGTTTACGAGAGGAATCCCGTAAGCATTTGTTTCTGGATAGTCAGAAGTGTCACATTCATGTTCTATATCATTTTTAATGTCTACGTAAAAGTCTTCAGTTTGTATCGTGTATATGAATGAGTCAGTGTCGATGTAATTTAATTTCAATTTTGACTTGAATTTAGGTTGCATGTATCTATAATAAAAATTATACATCTTCCATTTAGATAGTTCCAGCACACAAAATCCTAAATATATGGGCTTATTATAACATGTCTTCACTCGATTCATTTGAATCGCTCCCATATCTTATGAAAATATTGCTAAGCTATGAAAATTTGATTTAGATATCCAATTTTGGGCACCCAAACGGTTTCGGTTTAATGTAGTCCAACTGGTAACAATCCCCACATCTTTCCTTTTGTCCACATTCTCCATGGTTTTCCCATATACTGCGTTGATGAGCAATTTGAAAAAAAAAATTTCAAAGTTATTTCTAGCGTCGGCTCTGTATTTAGTATTAAGGTGTATATAATCTTTCAACCATGGAGACTGCTTAAAAGTTAGAACTCTGTGTATTTTTTTTGCAAAATCAAACCGTTTTCTAGACATTGTTTAAGTACTCTGTAATGAATTATATAAGAATGTTTTGGCGAAAAATCAGTTATTAGTTTTTTATATTTTGATGCTCCAATTTCCTTGTTTTCGGCGCAGAAAGGAAAATCGTTATGCATATTATGTAAATAAGAAGGATATTCTAAATCAACCTCATATACATAACCATCATTTGAATTATCATCTATTAACTGCGGATTAATATTTAGTTCTTCGCTTTTTAACCATCTGAATCCTCCATAAGGAAGATGTTAAGACATGGCCCAACTGTAAAGATTGTTTGCATCTAAATACATAAGAAATATGGAAGGTTTATTTTTATCAAAAGTGTCTAAATACTTATTATTTGCCTTGGAGTATCTTTTACAACATTGGATAATTCCACCTCGTATCCCTCTTTTAAAGCAATTGTACATGTCGATATCGGTTATTAGCTCTAATTCAATGTTTGTATGCTTAAGCATAGCATCCCAAGATAGCCCCGGGGTTGTATAGTATTGACAGGGATCTAAGCTATAAATTTTTTACAGACATTTTTAAAATTTTCAAAAATATCCGTTAGGAGAAGCACATCTGTTTTCAAATACAATTCCATATAATCTTTCAAAGTTTTGCAGTTAAAAATTGCCCAGACTTCATTCGCATGCGCATAGTCTTCAATAGAACATTCTTTGTGATTAAGTTTATTAAAGAAATCTTTTCTAGCTGGAAGTTGTGTTTCATTGTTGTTTTTCAAATGAATCAAGATAATCATAGGGAAAAATTCCTTTTCTCCTTATGAGATTAAATTCTTGGCTTGTTTGAAATTGTGCTCTAATAGTATGAAAATCGTTGACGGCCATAAAACGCATTGTGTTAAGAAACCTAAGTTCAAGATCTGTACCATCACTCATATTAATAAATTGAGATAGAGATATATATAACTCTTTATTTAACGGACGGACTTTTATATTTGTCGCAACCTTACTTAATTCTTTCACAAAAAGATGAGAATCATAGGCTGAATAGTTATGAAAATAAATTGGAATAAACTTGGGTACTTGATAACTTAGGTTGCATCTGTTATGCGCAGCACCTCGATATTTACCGCTTATATGACAATGATCTCTCACACGATCATTATTTAATTATTGTCCACATATGTGACAAGTTATCGCATTGTAAAATGTTACATTTTCTTCATCTGTCAAGTTCTCCATTTCAATTGTTTTTGTGAGATAATTGTTATATATATCTTGACAATCTTGGTTCAAAAATGTAACAAATTTTTCAGAAGCATCTTTACCCGTATAAATTCTCAGCTTATCCAATTTATTGTCATGCTTACACTTAATGAAATAGCTGAATGCGCAGGGTACATGTATTTGATTTAATTTAGTTTTACTACTTACATTAAAGTCTATCTGTTGCAAAACGCATTCAAAATCGGCGTATACAACAAAAGGGACGTCAATTTTTCTATGGTGGCTCTTGAATGGAGTCTTCTGCCTTTGGCATTGTGGTAACTATTTTACCACATTCCATTTTATGTTTCTCCATAATATTTTCAAGATGGGTGTATTGCAGACAGCTGTTGCAAAATAAGAGTCGTTCACAATGTGTCGTTGTTTGCCTTTTTACTAGTCTGTAAGACATCAAACACGCGTATTGTATTATTTAATTTTGAATACTTTCCAATATATTATTTACTTTCAAATATCTTTTATAAAAATATAGTGATGCCCATCCATATTTTCCAATAGCAATAAGTTAACATGCCTGGTCTTCTCATTTTGGGTTATATAAAATGGTCCAATTAGTTCATCACTCTCGTCGTCATATCCAAACACACACTGACATCATTCCGTCCCTCAAATTCCTTAATATATTTTAGTGACATCGGAATTGTCAAATTATATCAGCACTAATATCTTCAATGTTATATGAAGAGCATCGAGTCGGAACATTGATTGCCGAGGTACTCATTGCCGCAATTAAGGCCCACTTAAAACAGTAACTATCACTCTTTTCAATGTTAATGCAAGCACCACGACTAGCAAGCTTTTGCGGAGTGTCAATCCAATAAGCTCCTTTTACTAAAGAAGATTTATTAATATTTAGTTCAGCTCGAACTATGCGAACAAGAGTCCATCCGGAATATCTTTCCTGGAACTCAGACACTTTATTTTGAATTTCTGTGACCTGCTTACAGAAAAATTCGTTCACGTCATCTGCTCCAGTCAACAAGCTGTTTTTGCTGTATGTACTATTATAATTATTTCTAATTCTTCACCAACAATTTTTAGATATTCTGCAACTATACTTATATTAAATTTCAATATAGTATGTTGCTTCAAATGGTATTCAAGCCTCTCTATAAAAGTCGATTCATTTTCGGCAACAAAATCTTCAAAGAGAAATTGATCCTTTTTATTTTGAATTCCATAAGAAAAAATGTTGCTTTTAAATGCTTTTCTGATTTCATAATATTTCATACACATACCATTGCATGGGAGTAGCACTTTGTTGCCAATACATTTGTAGTTGTGGTTGTTGTTGTTCTTGATGATAAGATAATTGCTGATGAGGATATTGCTGATGAGGATATTGCTGATAAGTATATTGTTGATGACGATATTGATGTTGTTGTTGAAGACATTTTAGTTCTTGTTGTTGTTGTTCTTGATGAGGATATTGTTGATAAAGATATTGATATTGTTGTTGTTGAGGATATTGTAGTTGTTGTTCTTGATGAGGATATTGGTGATAATGATATTGATATTGTTGGGCATATTGTAGTTGTTGAGGATAAGTGAAGCCTGTATTATTCAGTGGTAGTGGTCGTTCTTGATTTGAGTCTCGACTTATGACCACTTGGTCCTCTACACCATGATTTTGGATGTGATCCAAAAACCATTTTTTGCATTTATATACCTTGTTATCCACATTGCACTCATAAACTAAAGAATTCATTTTATTTAGTTTATACAATATATAATATATATTTTTAATATTATTATATTTAATATTTTTTATTCAAAAGTCACTTTGATTGTTTACGTATTAAAAGCGAAATTATTGTAGATACAATGCTGTACTTGTTGCTAGAATAGAAAACGTCTCAATTTATACGAATTACGATTAAGTCATATGCACAATGTAAAAGTCAATCGACAGAGACAAATGTCAGCAAGCAGTGAAAATAACAACCAATCTTTGACAATCCTCAATAACACAAACTTCAATTTCTTTACAAAATAAGTGAAAAGAATGAATAAATACAACATGCATAAATTGTATATTTTATTCATTTCTTCAAACTCTTTACACATAAAAAAATTAAAATCAAACAACAACAAAAAAAACATTGATATCTCACCGGCATACATAATTACTTTCTAAAATACCCTTCCATGTCCCCAGCTAAAAATCGAATATTACAAGCAAAAAAAGTAATGCCGAGTGCACACTATGATATTTTGTGACATCGCAACAATGTGCACTAGTGGTAACGTTTATCATTTCCGATTTATTATTTATTTTTTGTTGTGTGGTATTGCATTCCATATAAAAAAACATAATGTGAGAGGCGTTGCACACATTTTAAAAAATCATTGGAACACAACAAAATGCCAGATTTGTACTCGGCATTACACTCTCGCTTTTTTTATATATATACATATACGACTACTTACCCATCTGCCAACGCTCAAGTTATTGTAAAAACATACACCAATATACACGTACGAGCATAACGTTGGCTCCCATGATCACACATCTCTAATTCCCTTTGACAATCCTAAATATCTTACACTTCAATTTTTCCAACCTTCAAATAAGTTCATTGCTCATAAATTACATATTTGATTCCCCTCTTCAAACTCTTTAAACATAGGAAATAGGAAAATCAAACTAAATAAAACCAACAACAAAAACATTCATAGATTTCCCACAAGCATACATAATTTCTTTCTAAAATAATCGTCCATGACCACCAGCTAAAAAGAATATTGCAAAAAAAACCAAATCAACATTTTCCTCTATGCACACACGCACTTACACTCTAAAATCATAAACCTGCTGCAACTGCTTAACAAACCAAAAAAACATTCAATTCAAAATTAAAATTAAAACAAAAACCTACATAAAATCCTTCGATATTAAACCATGCTTATCTCACAAGCCATATATTTTTTTCATGTCTTCGAACTCTTTAAACATAGGAAAAAAATAAATAAAAATCAAACTAAATAAAACCAACAACAAAAAACATTCATAGATTCCCACACAATTTCTTTCTCAAGTACCCTTCCGCAACCGCTTAACAAACGAAAAAATATACTACATACAAACAAAAGAATATTACAAAAAAAAATTAAACTATGCACACACGCAATATAAAATCATAAACCTGCTGCAACCGCTTAACAAACGAAAAAACATACTACATACAAACAAAAGAATATTAAAAAAAAACTAAACTATGCAAACACGCACACACAATCTAAAATCATAAACCTGCTGCAACCGCTTATCAAACGAAAAAACATACTACGTACAAACAAGCCCTGCGTGCATACATAATTAACTATGCACATCGACGAACGGATATCAAACCATAAAATTAAAAGAAAAACACATCGACGGGCCGACATCAAACTACCCTTTTTTTATGTACAAACCGTCCATAACCCTCGTCACTTCAAAGCATTGACAGTAATTACCTTAATATGTAAATTTTAGCCCATAAATTACAAAATTTCGATTTTAATTACCCAAATTTGACAATTTTAATTGTTCGGGCTCATACATTCTACTACTACTTTCTCCAAACTTTAAATCATGTGACAGTGATCTTTGACCTTTCAGAAAAAAGTTAAACTAAATGCAGTTTTAAAACTATTCTAAATACCTATTAAACGAGACCAATTTCGACCCTGCATCTTAATAACTTTTGAAGGTAATAGCAATAATGGCGGGCCACTTATATGTGTTTTTAATGATTTTTTAATTTTTTGACGTATCATATCTCAGGAAAAACAGAAGCTGGAAGTCCAAAATTTTATATTTATCTTAGTTAAGTAACGTGCAAAAAGACAAGTAAGTTTCATAAGATTCAAAGGTGGTCGGGAAAATCCGTTCGTCGGTTACAAAAAAAATAACCCATTTTGCAAATGCTACGATGCAAGTCCATTTGCAACTATTTTAAAATTTAAAAAATTGTCTTGTTTTTATGGTTAGGCAATTGTCTATATGCATTTCGTTCCCGTTTGTGGAACTCGTCAGTAGACTTCAACCCAAAAAATTTTTTGAATTCAGTTAACAAACTCCGTATGTTTATAGTAAGACTCTTACTACTAATTATATTGAGAATCACAATATACAAACATAATATGTTTGAAAACCGCAAACAAAAATCTCCACAAAACAAGCACCCTTATTCAACTGTGCATCTATTTTATTTTCCACCACCTGTTTACCATTAGCTGCCACATTGGGCAACAATAAAAGTATTAAAAAGCAAAAAAAAAATAAAATATGTATTTTCATACATGAAATACTGAAGTATATTTATTTGACATAATGTCTTTATTTAATTTCAAAAATTGGCTTGTTTTTGTTTGCGGTTTTCAAACTTATAATGTTTGTATATTGTGATTCTCAATATAGTATTAAGAGTCTTACTATAAACATACGGAGTTTGTTAACTGAATTCAAAAAATTTTTGGGTTGAAGTCTACTGACGAGTTCCACAAGCGGGAACGAAATGCATATAGGCAATTGCTTAACCATAAAAACAAGCCAATTTTTTAAATTAAATAAAGACATTATGTCAAATAAATATACTTCAGTATTTCATATTATTTTAAAATATTTTCTTATTGTGCACAACTATATTTTCCCCTAAATTTTGACTTTTTCAGAAAATCTACGCGTATATCAGCATTTATCAAAAGGTACTCTTAAATTTTAGTTAAAAATTTTTAAAACTGTAGACATAATAAAATGTTATACCTGAAACTTTCAAAATCTACCGTCACAATTTTTTATAAGCGCTTATACACAAAAAATATTTTTAAAATTTACTATTTTAGGATATTGTTGAATGTAGGGGACATGTCCGAAATACAAAATAATTGGCTCTAAGCACATTCTTAATGCATTGTCTTTAGCGCTGTGTAATTAAAAAATTACAAATGTATTAAACAAAGCGGTTGGCGTTGGCTGAAGTAGTTAGCACGTTGACTACAAAACTGAAGATTTTGGGTTCAATCCCTGTATCCGACAGTCATCAAAATAACAACACCACGCATTTTTCTGATGTGCATTAGAGTCCCTTTGCATCAGTTGTTGTAGGAAAGTTCAAGTGATGAAGGCATAGTCACTGAACTATACCGACTTCAGCAGATGCTAATCCTAATGTACCATCAGAGCGCCCTCCCTCGTCGGTATTGTGTAGCAAAATCATCGGCGAAGTAAAATAACCAATAAAATGGCTACTAGGCACATCTTCAAAATTTAATACGTCTCCTTTAACACCAGAAGGCGCTGCAACACTGCATTATTAAAAAAAGCGTGCAAAAAACCGAGTTGTAAAGAATGAAGCTTTCTTCTATCTCTTCTTTCACCACCTGTCTTCTATCACTATCCCTTTCCTAAAGTAGGTAACACCTAGTAATAGTAGTAGGCATTAATTGCCTGATTGTTACTTCTCTTTAAAAAAAATCTTTTCCCAAACTTAAAATAATGAAATAATAAGAAACACATGCCTTTTTCATGGACATTTTAAAATTTTTATTTTTTAGCCTTTTCCGTATTTCACGAATAGAGATATTAATAAATTTTTTTCCTATTTTTGTTTAACATTTTATATAAAAAAATTTAATCCTGTCTTTTAATTTAAATCGAACAATAAACTAAAAAGTTATAGGCGAAATACTAAAAAAAAAATAAGGAAATTATTTCTTAAGAATTGCAAGTTAATCTCAAAATGCTTTATACGGTAAAAAACGCATAATTTTTAAAAAAAGTTACAAGCCTCAGAAGTTTTCTTAAGTCTCGGGTAGTCAACTTTGGCCTACTCTAACTCCTTTCCAGCTCAAGCCAGAAGGTTGTCATAACGTGTGTTATAAAGCCCAAGTCCTCCTTTACGTATGGTGCCCGTATATCACCACCATTTCGATTTTGGCCGAAATTTCGACCAGCAAAAAAAGTTTCCATATACATATGAAAATGCTTTATTACACATTTTTGAAAGTCATATATCTCAAAAACTGTATTGTTTCTGAATACAATCTATATAGTTCTGAACTATTTAAAGCCTTGGCTTTCGACCCCAATTTCCCGCATAACCCCACCATTTCGATTTTGGCCTGAATTTCGACCACCAAAAAACGCTTCCATATACATATGAAAATGCTTTATTACACATTTTTGAAAGTCCTATATCTCAAAAACTGTATTGTTTCTGAATACAATCTATATAGTTCTGAACTATTTGAAGCCTTGGCTTTCGACCCCAATTGTCCGTATAACCCCACCAATTCGATTTTGGCCGAAATTTTTACCACCAAAACAAGTTTCAATATTTACATTAATATTTTTCTTTGAAAATGTTACAAAATATCTGCCCTGTTAAGTTAACAGTGTACAAGTGAGAGATTTTTTCTTATTTCACAGTGTCTGAGCGATATATATGTAAAGTAACACAGGGATGCTAAAAACGAAGCTAACTGACGGAGCTAACTTCACACACATTATTTGGTTACTTTATAAAGCCTCATTAAATAAATTAAAAAACGAAGTCAGGAACGCAAAACTTGGAGAGATTTCTGCAATAAAGTAGAATGCCACTCTGAGACTTGTAGACTGCGTACAATCCTAGTGAAAAAACCGTCGATACCCAGTTACATCCAGGATAACGATGGAAACTGGACAACGGATAGTATCGGATCTTTAGAGATCCTAATGGACACCCATTTTCCGGGCTGTCAACCCTGTGGTTTCTATTCGACGAACATACCCTTTCCATGCCCAGGCACAAATATCCATAGACCTTACTGTGGAAAAAGTGAAATGGACTCTTAAAAGTTTCCATCCATTTAAATCTCCGGGTCCGGAAGGTATCATTCCTGCAGATCTACAACATAATGCCGATCTAGTAATCCCATGGTTACATGTTATATACAAGGCCTGCATTGTATGGTCATATATTTCAACTGCATGGACTAAATGTAATGTGATCTTTACACACAAAGGAGGGAAGGCATCACATACCAAGGCGATGGATTTTAGACGCATTAGTTTAACTTCCTTTCTTCTGAAAACCCTTCAGAGAATAATGGATGTTTATATTAGAACACTAATTGGTAATTCTCAACTCTCGGTGTCTCAACACATATATACCAAGGGCAAATCTGTTGAGACCGCCTTACATTCGATTGTAGGATGCATAGAGAAGTCACTCGAGGATAAAAACTATAACATGGTGGCCTTGAAGGGCGGTCAACCGGGGGATTTATCAGCTCATTGAAAATTTGCTACTGCGCAGAATCATCACTTCCACCATGGGAGCAGCTACCATCACAAGGCTGGCCCACAGAGGTACACCTCAGGGTGGTGTGCTGTCGCCCTTGCTGTGGAATGTGACAGTTAACAATCTGCTCAAAAAATTGGAATCCGTGAATATCAAAACGGTTGCATATGCGGATGATGTAGCGATTGCAATATCAGGGTTCCACTTGGATACTATATCACAGACTAGAAAATGCACTAAACGAGGTTAGTGCTTGGTGCTCACGGAGTGGCCTTAGTGTCAACCCGGATAAAACGGAACTAGTACTCTTCGCCAGGAGATACAAAATTCCCAACTTCAACTAACCCTGCCGGATAAAGCCAAATATCTGGGTGTTGTCCTCGATAGTAAGCTTTCCTGGAGGGATAATCTTCAGGCAAGAGTAGCGAAAGCCACAACGGCAATGTATGTCTGTAGGAATGCAATCGGGGAATAAATCCTAAGGGAGTCGGTTGGATACTAGAGATGGTTATAAAACCTATATTATTTTATAGGATTTCGGTCTGGTGGAAAGCACTCGACTCAGAAAGTAATCAGTCCCTTATAGAAGGAATTCTCCGTAAAATGGCACTTATGATAACAGGTGAGGTGCTCTAAAATCAACGCCAACAAAAGCGCTCTTCGCTATGTTGGGTTGGCTTCCGGTGAACTTAACAGCTAGAAAGCTAGCTCTACGTACCGCTGTCAGACTAAACATAATAGGCGCATGGAACCACCGACTTTGGGGGCATAGTGAACAACATACCGGATCTTATAGATTACTACATTCCGAAACCCTACTTCAATAGGAACTTCCAAATTTCTTTGGCAGAAGGGTATTTCCTACCGAATTGAGCCATACAGCTCCTCACGTACGGCTCAAAAAAGGGGGGAAGGGTTGGGGGAGGCGTCTTCATTCCCGAATACGGAATTGAAATGTTCTTCAGACTCCCGAACGAATGTTGTATACTAAAGGCGGAATTATCTGCTATAAAAAGAGCTACACAATGGCTAAGGTTCTATCGGATTTAAAATAGAGATATCCATATTATGACTGACAGCAAACCTGCTATTAAGTCTCTCATAGGGGTGTATACCACATCCTTTCTTGTTCGGGAATGTCGTAAGGCCTTGGATGGTTTTGCGCAGCACTCAAATATCTCAATAAACTGGGTGCATGGACACGGGACTATTTCAGGAAACATAGGTGCGGATGAACTAGCAAAGAGGGGAACCAAATTAAGAGAAGTCGATATCGACAATCTTTGTGCACTACCACTCTCATCCTGCTGGAGACGTTTCGATGTAACCTTCTTGGAATTAGCTCAGAACAGATGGCGTAATGAGTCCACCTGTGCAATAGCGAGAACCCTCTGGCCTCGACTGGACTTTCGTAGAACGGAAAATGTCATTAAATTCAACAGGAAGCACCTGAGAAACATCGTGGCCACATTGACCGGTCACTGTAACTTCGGAACCCATGCTAAACGTATGGGTCTCCCGTAGCAGTGTTTACCTACGCTAAAAATGTATAATACATGATTAGACACTTTTTAAAACGACATTTTGATGTATTCTGTTATTCTGTCAACAAAAGTTGACGTGTATGAATTGGAATACAAAAACAACTAAATATTACTCTCTTTGTTGCAAGTTAAAATTTTTATGAAAAATCGCAAAAAATTACATGTTAGGAAAATTTGCTAAAGCTACGGTCACACTTGTCAAACATTTGCCCAAAAAAAGCGTAACGACTAAACGCTAATGAAAAATTTTTCAATTCAGACAAAACCTTGTCAAGTTAAAGAGTAGCCAATATTGTTGTATTTTATGACATTGTCCATTAGTTGTGTTCGAAACTGTTTAATATGATAAACAAATGTCTGGATCAAAACTTTTTTCATTCGTGTTTGTTGGTTACGATTTTTTAGGCAAATGATTGACAAGTGTGGCCGTACCTTAAGAATACCTAGATTGAAAAAAGTTTCTAAAAATGGCTACTGGCTCAATTAACTTTTCTATTGGGTTAATGGGATGAAAAATGGCTAAATTTAGCCAGAAAATGGCTAAATTGGACCACTGGGTTATATGTTCCCATCTTTCGGATTCGAATAGTATGTAAACTTTATAAAATTTTTTCGCTGCCCAGCTAGAAAAATTATATATGGTCCATATATTTTAAAAATATATGCATGTACATAAGTACATATATGTATAACTATATATGAATATGTATGAATTCATGTATGGAAATGTATGGGATTATACATGGCAAAACTATTCAGGGCTATCGTGAATAAAATTCCACGTGAAATTTTTCCATGATATTATTTCCAATTATTAGCAAGTAATATGGAAAACAAAAAATTCTAATTGGTAAATAGAAAAATTTCACGTGGAATTTTATTCATGACTAGCTACACCCGGTCTGCTTCGGTATCCCCATTGTCTTTTCAATTTCATTTATATTGATTTGAAAATGTTGCGCATTGGTGGTGCAATATGAAAATTGGATTTTGCCACGCCCCTCCGCCCGCAGACCGAAAATAAAAAATCAGACTTCCCAGCTAAAAAAATTATATATGGTCCATATATTGTTAATATATGAATGTATATAACTATATATGAATATGTATGAATTCATGTATGGAAATGTATGGGATTATACATGCAAAAAGTATTAAATATGAATTGATATATGGATGTATTATAATATATGGGCTCATATATGGAAATTTAATAATTAAGCTCTTCATATGTGGATCTATATATAGAAATAAGATTTAATATATGGAGCCATATAAGAATGTATGCATACATATCTCACATAAGATCGTTTTTGTAATCAAAAAAGCTTGGTATTTTATCACTGGTGAATTGGAAATCCATTAGAAAATACATACGGTATGCAAAGTTTATATGCGTACCCTCACGTCAAGGTTAAAAAAAAACTTTTGTTGCAAAAAAAAACATTCTTGTATGATATTATAATAACAAAATTCTCTAGATAAGAAACAAAGTTCATATTACTGCAAAAAATTATATTGAAAACTGGGATTATTTTTTCTTTTATAATTAATTGCATTAGTTTTTAATCTGATTTCTTAAATTAAATTTTATGTACGAATATGAGGTTTGTGTTTTTGAAATAATTTTGATTCACCTTTTGACTTAAAATGAGGAATGAAATGACTTTTAGTTCGGTTTGAATTATTTGTCCAAACAAATGCTTTATTAAATACAACCTCCCTGTTCAAAATCTAAAAAAAGTAATTTTAGTAATTTAATTTATTGCACAACAGTGCGATTTTGTGAATCAAGAGGCTATGAATATGAACTTTACATAATGTAGAGGGAATATTTACACATACATGTATGAAAATGTATGAATATACATATATAATCATATATGCCCATATATGTACCCTCATTTTTCGGATCCGAACCATATATATGGATATCATATATGCTCCATACATTTTTTTAGCTGGGTTCACAGTGTCACATGCCTGAATATTCTGAAGATTCCCTGAAAATTTCATTAAAATCGGCCCAACCGTTTTGGAGTCCATACGTTACATACTTACACACATCCTTTTTTATATATCCCAGCAAAAAATATCGACACTTAGAAGCACTAAAAGGTGTTAGAAGCAATACGTTGCATCTCTAGAAGCACTAACGTAAGCGAGACCACTAAAATATGTTCTACAATCGTACACGAACAGTACACAATTATATATGTATGTGTAGTACAGGCATTCGTTTGGTGAATGATTTAGTGTTATTGCTTCTAAGTGTCTCATCGCGAACAAAAATCATGCATTATAAAAGCGCAATTGCAAGTGATTCCGTTTCATGGTCTCCCTTACAAAAATGCTTCCAGCAAGCAAAAATTTTTGCTGGGTATATAGATAGCCCTGATTATATATGAACTGATATATGGACTAATATATGAAATGTATTATAACATCTGAGCTCATATATGGAAATTTAATTATGAAGCTCTTCATATGTGAATCCATTTATAGAAATAAGATGTTATATATGAAGCCATATAAAAACGTATGCATACATGATATCTCACATAAGATCCTTTTTGCTATCAAAAAAGCTTGGTATTTTATCACTGGTGGATTGGAAATCCATTAGAAAATACATACGGTATGCAAAGTTTATATGCGTACCCTCACCTCAAGGTTAAAAAAAAACTTTTGTTGCAAAAAAAAACCATTCTTGTATGATATTATACATTGTGGCCCCATTTAGTATATCAAATAATCAAAAGGATAATCCAGTCATTAATTTTATAGAAAATAACAAAATTCTCTAGATAAGAAACAAAGTTCATATTACTGCAAAAAATTATATTGAAAACTATTGTTAGACGGATTATTTTTTATTTCATAATTAATTGCATTAGTTTTTAATCTGATTTCTTAAATTAAATTTTATGTACGAATATGATTTTAGTGTTTTTTAAATAATTGATTCACCTTTTGACTTTAAGTTCGTTTTTCCTTATTTGTTCAAAGAAATGTTTCATTAAATACAACCTCCCTGTTCAAAATCTAAAAAAAAGTAATTTTAGTCATTTAGTTTATTGCACAGTAGTGCGCTTTTGTGAATCAACAGTGTATGAATATGAACTTTGCATACTGTAGAGGGAATATTAACACATACATGTATAAGAATTTATGAATATATATAATCATATATGCCCATATACCCAAATTTTTCGGATCCGAACCATATATGGGATATCACATATGCTCCATACATATTTTTTAGTATATTTATTCTTTTTCTTCTTTCTTATTAAAAAATAAAATATTAAAATGGTAGCAGATAGTAATTTTTAAAAGAGAAAGAAACAACATCCTGAGTCGTTGTAGTAGTGTCTTTATTTTATTTTATAATATCACTGCTAAGGTATGTACGTATGTAGATTTCGATTTATTACTAGTTAAACTATCTTACAATTCTCTCCATATTTGAATACAATCGATTTTGTACGTACATATGAACATAACGATATACTGAACGATGTCTGTACTATCTCAAACAAATTGCTCATAGGCATCTTGTAGGCCGGAAACCACAGCCGAATAAAATTTTATTTGTTCCTCAATAAGTGATTTAATTGTTTGTTTTAAATGACTTTCTCGTTCCATTTTAAAATGCGACATTTCTGCAATAACAGCATATGAAATAGTATCAGTACGTCGATTGACATCTGCCATTTGCGAATTACTCATCTTTTGTTCAGCAACCAAACGTTCACACTCTCTCCTCTTTTGCATAGCTCCCTTATGAGTTGATAATATATCAGGAAAGCTACTTAAAATACCTCTGCAAAGAAATATCAAAGACATAAACTTATGTTAATATATTTAAAAGCAAAATTTATTATATTCTATTAGACATATGTATGTACATTAGACTACACAAAAAATGTATGGTATCCCGAAAGTTTCTATGTTATTCGCTCCACCGGCAGTTTTTGGTAGACTGGCTATGAAAAATGGTATTTGCGTAAAAAATGCCAATTTGTAAGAGAAAATAATTTTTAATTTTCATGGAGGCAAAAGCATTTTTTAACATAATAAACGGCATACATAATAAATTTCTCGCAGTGCGTTTGAGAAAAATTAGTTAAAAGATAAGCAAAAATTTTTCTCAGATAAGACTAAATGAAAGATAATAAGAATACGTGTGAATTCGAATTGCAAAAATTTGCTACATGATGTTCACCCATGGATTAGACCCTTTTTTGATACGGAATGTTTTCTTTGCAGTATTTATTCAATTGGATGAAAGACAGATAGGGAACTACATACTTTCTCACTCACAGTGTGCAGAAATGGCTATCACGAAAAAAGTAATTGGTTTTAGAGCTAAATCACTACATAATTTCAAAATTGTAAAAAAAAACTTTATGTATCGTTAAGAACATATTTATTGAAATTACAGAGGATAGATACACGGAGAGAATAGATTGGTTAAAAATCTGTTGGAGCAACAAATATTCAATTATGTATTCCAATATTCAATATTTGCTATCAATTATCAATCAAATGTACGATTTTTCCATATTTATAAACAAAAAACCATAATTACAATGCAAATAGAATTTTTACAATAATTTTATTAGTAATAACAATTGATTCCGTTCATTTCGAATAACCATTTTAAAGTATTGGTATACACAACTGAATTGAATATAAGTTAGAAAGTAACGTGACTGAATATTGGCTTTTGAAATTAAAAAAACTATTCTTGTAAACAATATTTAATTTGAAATATTAATAATAACAATAATTCGGTTATTGTAACTAACTAATCATTTGCCACCGTACTGAAATTCTATTGTACTAAAAAAAAGTAAATAAAATAATTTATTGATATTCCTAACCGAATAAAGAATTAACTCAAACAATTTTTATTCTGCATACAAAAGGAAAAACATATTCGTTTGCTTATTTCTCATTTGTGGAACAAATTTAAACATGAGAAACAAAAAATAAAAATTAGATAGAAATGTCATATAAAAAATATATTTTGCAGAATAATTACACAAAATCCTCATTTGATAGAAAAGGTATGGACATTATTATAAAAAATATATATCACAAAATATTCTAAGTATTATTGCTATTATTCTGAACTGAAATTATTTATGCAAATAATTCGTAGTTTCTGGAAAAGAAAAAAATTTGTGTATTAAAGCCGAACACCGGCAAGGGATGTTACAATGCACCGCTTGGAAAAATTTGCACACTTCACTTCAGAATATAACAAATTTAGAATAATTTGCGATAAATATAATAATGCACTGGCCTGTTTTTATTCTGCACAAATTGTTTTTATGTATGTATGTATGTATGTATATGAGCCATGTCTACCAATAATTCCTTTAGAAATATCAATTTATTGGTTGTATCAATTAATTATTTCTATACTCACAATTAACATTTTCTGTTGATATAACCAATTCATTCCAAAAATTTAAATATCGGTAATGAAAAATTGGTGTTTGCAAAAGCTATATTCGTTCATTACAACAGAATTGTGTGTTAGTTGTTGGAGCCGACAAAATTCGATTGGCTACAAATTCGGTTATCACAACAAATCTGTTTTCTCTGTGTAGAGGTTATACAAGAATATAATAACAAATGCAGTGAAGTTGAAGAAATACAGAAGAACGAAACATTAAAAATTTAAAACTACAAAAATGGAAAACTAGTTAGTTGCCGCTATGAATTATTTTAAAAGTATAACTGGGGCAATCGATAAGGACCAAAATTTCAAAACATTCTCACTTAAATTTTATTCAAGTGTTTTGATATTTCGACTATAGTGGATGATTTAATTTAATATATAAAAGAGTAAAAATAAAATTTGATTTCAAACCTTTATCCTGCATATATTTATGTACATACAAACATATTTATTGCATTTGGTGCTTTTTTCATGACCGAACAGTGTTTTTTGCTTTAAAAAAGTTGGCACCACTGCTTATTTGTGATTGTATGAAAGCCATAATACTTAACGAAGAGAGTTCAATAAATTGAATTAGCTTGCTTAAAGGGATTTTGTTTATGTTTTTTTTTTTAATTTCATGTATTATTGAATTATGGTTGCATAAGTATGTAGGTATGTGTGTGGCTGTGTTTTAATGAATATTTTATGACGTTTAGATACATTTTCTTTGAATCTTAATAACATTATTCACATTTTGATTCTACAATGCGGACGATTGTGTCGTCCGTTTCGTATATCTAGTAATAAAAAAGACAAATTACATAATTCTGTAAACATTAAAAATATGTTTTTTTTTGGTAAATAGTGTCAATTAAAAACTAATCGATCTTTGCTAAAGTTCATATTAACGTTATGAAAACGCCCCTAAAGGATTTACTATATGTTAATTTGTAGTTTTTTTTATAGTTGCACTATCAAGCTACAAATAAAAAATAAACAAACAGATTAGAAAAAAATAGTAATAGAAACGAGAAGCTTATGCAGACGCATAAGTTCTGATTGTTTTCGCTCTAGGTGACCAAGAACCCCTAGCTTCTTAATTATAGTTTCCCTTAGAGCACTGATAGGGTTGCACTTTCGAAGCGATGACGATTATAAAAGTAATCAGATTAGAAACGTGGGCTTCAGTTGAGAGCAAAACAGATAATTATTTATTGATGACAAAGAGGCAGCATCGTGCCTCTTATTATTTAGTAAAAAATCATTCAATAAACTGCTAAGAGAACCTAGGTAAATTTAAAAACTAGCATTTTCTTCTTCTTTAGAGCAGAATTTTTGAGCTCCTTTAGCATTCTGTCATTAAGAGAAACACAATATTGCAAGGCTTAATTAATACTACCCAACACTAAATCCCCTAATCATGTCAAATCCTTCAAACCTAGTAAGACCATCTGTACTTTATTCCGACCAAGCTCCCCAAAAACCCAATTCACAAGGCCAATTTCAAATGAATTCTTCATTACAACAACAGATAGCAACTTTAGTTTCAGAACAGGTTAGAGCAACAACTCAATTATTGCACAATTCAGACGATTACATAACTAACGGATAAGACTTAGTAATAGAAGAAGGGCATAGAAATAATCTTAGTGAACTAGATAAAATTTCGGACATTGTCCGAAGTCTAAGGGAATTCTCAGGAAATCCTGCAGAATTTAAATCTTGGCGTAAAAGCGTAGAAAGAGTCCTAGAAATTTACGATAACACTAAAGGCTCTGCAAAATATTTCGGCATATTGAGTGTAGTCGGTAACAAAATTATATGTAGTGCAGACGCTGCGCTAGAATCGTACAATACTCCGCTCAATTGGAAAAGCATTGTAAAATGTTTAACACTTCATTATGGTGACAAACGTGATTTGGGTACCTTACAGTACCAAATGACATCGTTAATACAGGGTAGAAATACAATACAATATTTTTATCAGGAAGTTTATTCTCAGCTTTCATTGACATTAAACAAAATACGATGCATGGATATAAGCAGAGAATTAGCAACACTGCTTACACAAACTTATTGTGACAGAGCCCTCGACACTTTTATAAAAGGTCTCAACGGAGACTTACCTAAACTAGTTATTAGCAATCCGAGAACAATCAGACTTACCGCAAACATTGCTCTTGCGTCTGTAATTACAAAACCAAAGTTACAGAACAGAATACGCTCATAACTACCATAATATAAGACCACGAAAGGAAGTGCCACCAATTATACAAAAAAAAAATACTAGTAATTCAAGCCGACGACCTTTTTATCCTGAACTTACCATACAACCAGTGTTACCATATGTAAAGATTTATCTTATTTTTGAAGTTTTCAGACTTGTTAAACCGACAAAAAAGATTTCTTGTCTAAAAATAAGATTTTAAAAATTTTTAGTTTTGGTACTTTTAATATATTATTGAGGTATTCTTTTACTAAACTACTTAAAAATTTTTTGATTTGCTTCATAATGACGAGATAGCTTCAAGGCAAACTGAAATTGTATCAATCAAATGTGCCTGCTTTAAGAAATCCTAACTTGATTTATTGAATAAAAAGATTTAATTTAATTTTGTATTAACTTTTTTCTGTGCATTTTAATGTTTTTTTTTTATTTTATTGGTAATAATAATTAATTTTAATGCTAAAAGTCACAGTTTAGAAGTAAGTTAGAGTTAAAAAAAACCAATATTATTTAAAATGATTGGCAGAGGTATTATAATTTTAAAATACACATTTTAATGTAAAGTTTTATAAAGATATGTATAAATGTAATAAAGTATGTATACTTATGTAAATTACAATATTAAAATTTGATCAATAATAAGAAACTGGCTTAAGTTATATTCAGTTTAAAACTTCTTTTCCTTGGAAATCCTCCACTTCTTTTAACCATCTATCGACATTTAATTTTACAGATATCATCTCCCCATCAATTTCAAACTACTAAGATACATAATTTAGTACACATATAGTTTAAGTATTAAGTATGTGTATATTTGTTACACTACCTGTAGTTTATTTCATTTGAAAAGCTTTTCAAGAAACTCCATATTCACCCCTATTCTGTGCTTCGATTCGAATCGAAAGTTTCTTCGTTTGGCAACTTTGGTATTCTGCGTTCCGTTCTTCGATTTCTCTTTCGATTCTATGTATTCTGCATTTCGATCGTAAATACGTTTTTGTAAGTTGTTATTTTAGTGGCAGAGCGTTTTCAATTTTTGTTTGTTTAGCTTTGAAAAGTGATTAATTAAAAAAATAATGCAAGTTTTAAATAAAAGAAGGTTTAATTAATGAACTAAACAGTTTGTTTTGTTTTTCTGTACTGAAATGCGATTTTTATTTATTACACGTAGAACAGTATAAAAAGTTGACATACCTATTTAATGGCAATGAAAAACGATATACAAATAAACTTTATTTTTGTGTTACAATTATTTGTAAAAAATTAAAATATCACCTCTGGCGCGAGAGGATTCTTCACACTGGTAAAGTTTGCTTATCTCGTTTTTTTTAACTCTCTGTAGTTAAATTTGCAAGAGTTTATTTAATGAAAATTTTAACAATATTTAATTATTATTTGTTTTAATGCCAAATCACTGTTTTTTGCACTAAATTTAACTTTTTGCTAAAAATTTTGCAAAATTGCTTAATTTTTCTGTTCGTATTTCACCCGTTTCAATAGCAAAGCAGCAGGTTTAAACATACTCTTCTCATCTTCTTTCGATTCAGTTTTTTGGTAAAATACCTCTTTTCGATCCCTGCTTAAAACGAAACGTGCGGGAATGTAATCGAAACGCAGAAAGGGGTGCTTATTTTTATATTTTTTATACTACTGCTCGATGCAATTAGATTAGTTTTTAGAATTATTTCGTTCTTGTAAATTATTCTCAAAGATTAAACTTTTTTTTAGATAAATCACTTATTTAATTTTAAACTTGTTTTTCTCATATGTTCTTAAATGACTTGCATTAGTATGATGATTCCCCACATCTTTACTACCGATAAATCCAGATTATTCCCTTTTGTCCTTGTTGACTACTTGTGGTCCTTCACTATACCAATTGTAGTAATCGCTGTCTTGAAAAGTTCAACGATGATGTGTCCAGCGGTGAGCTACTTTAGGTCGGGCTGGAATAGCTTTTAATCGTATGTCCAATGCTGAGCTACTTAAGCCGTGTTTGGAACACTTTGTTAGCTTAAGGTATCCTTTTTTTATTTTTGCTCGGACGCCAGTTAATTAAAATAAATTTTCTTTTACTTTCTTTTATTTTCACATTTATTAATTGAAAGTGTAAGTTAATTAAAATAATTATTTACTTTCTTTTATTTTCACATTTATTAATTGAAAGTGTAAGTTAATTAAAATAATTATTTACTTTCTTTTATTTTCACATTTATTAATTGAAAGTGTAAGTTAATTAAAATAATTTACTTTATTTTAGCTTCATATTTATTAATTGAAGGTGAAAGTACATGTTGTACGGTAAGGCGATAGTTTATATTCACTTCAAATAAATAAATCTGAACTGAGACTATTTTTACCTTATTTGTTCTTACAAGCACTTGAACATCCAGAACACGAACCAATTAAATAAAAACACCTTGAATGCCTTAAAAAATTATTGATTAATTTTTTTATTTTTCATTCTTATATATTAAAATAGTGTTACAATAAATTGATTTAAATTGCTTAGTAAGTAGAATAAACAACGTTTGCATAATTCCTTTTTTTTATTACAAAATTAAAAATATTAATTTCTGTCTTGTCAACAATAATGGTTATTGAACTTAAAACAAAATTAGGTCATAATATAATGTTTAATGGTTAATGAACTTAAAAACAAAATAAAATGTTAAAATAATAAAAATGTTTAATCAACAATAATGGTTAATGAACTTAAAACAAAATTAGGCAATGTGTTTTAATTATAATTAAATAAAATAAAAAATTATGTTGATGTAAGATCAACATTCTCCCCCGCGTTGACCAACGGTCACTGGTGACAAATGTTCATTAGATTTGATATCTGCAATGTCGATTGTAACAGGTCTCGGTAAGGGAACTGGATGAGGTTTCGGTTGAACGACCTTATGGTCTTTTCTTTGTTTATAAATTAAAAGTGCAGTGTAGCTTACTGCATGGTGATGTTGGCTTTGGGACCTGATTAGCTCTGGTAATCGTACAATAGTTGCCTCATCAAGTTGTTTTTGCAGGTTATTCAGTTGATTTACATGGGGTTTGAACTGGTTGTTAGTATTATTAAGAATTCTTTTGATCTCTTGTGGAGTGCTAATTTGATCAATGTGCCTGAATTGGACGTATGAAGTATGCAAGCTATTTGATGCATCAAAATGGTCTTGAATAATGAGAAAGTCGTTTTTAATTATGCAATTTCGATCTATTTGCATTATTCCAGTGCCTCTTATTAGCTGTTGGGAGACTTCTGTGCCGCAAACTGCTGAAATTTTTATTTTTGTTGTGGTAGCAAGGATCCATTTATTCGGATTTTTCAATTGCGTCCATGTTGTGTTATCTACCAACCGGATAAGGCTACAATTAGCTGTGCTTAGACTGTTGAGGATATTAATTTCACAGGAATGCATATCCTTTTTAAATCTAAGTTGCTTATTTTGGAATATATATGTATCCTTTGTTATAGTACAGCTTGACAAATCGGCGGTTGTAAATGAAATAAATTCATCTCTGTGTGGATTCACTGCTAGAAAAGGTACATTGGATTTGATGGATATTAAAGCATTATTTCTTAGTGTTGGGACCGGGGTTATCTTCAGGAGTTCTAGGAACTGTTGATCGATCAGTGGCAGATTAATTTCGAAGAGGACTTCGTCTTTTGTTACTGCTCCATTTGTCTTCATTAGCTTGTATAATTGCACCAAACTATCATCTTCAATTGGAAGCGTACGTTGTACTGGTAAATGTGCTTTTATTGTGGTTAATTCAGTCCTTAGCTGATGAGGTGATAATAAAAGTGGACTAATTTTTTCATGGTGAGCATCAGTTAGTACGTCGATAATCTCCCTTTCTACCCTTTGCAAGTTCAGTACTGTCAATGTTAATTGATTGGCAAGAAGTGATATTAGTTGTGTTTGGCTGATTTCTGAAGATTCTTTACCAAGTGCATTTGCTTCACTGTTGATTCTTGCAACAATTTCCGTTAGTTGTTTTTGTGTGCTATGTTCATCTTGTTTAATTATATTGAAAAAGTTTATATATGGTTTTATTGGTTAAAGAGGCTTCAAAAAACACGTGTAAAAAATTTCGAGGAAAAATTTTTATTGCAAAGTGGGTTTTGAGGATGTTTATTTTAATGTAAAATCCGCTTCTATACGTACAATTTTTCACTTTTTTTATTTTTTGTTTGTTTTTATTTTTTTAGTATATCTATATTAAATTTAGTATATGTGCACTGAAAAATTCATTCAAAAAAAGAAGCGAACAAATTTATTGTAAGATGAAATATAAAGGGTGTTTTTTATTGAGGTATAGAACTTTAAGTTGGCATCACTTTTTTAACTGGCGGCCATTTTGTCAGCTGTCAAGTGATTAATATTTAGTTTGGTTTGCCATTTCATCATGAACAGGTTGGCAAAAGAACAACGCTTGCAAATCGTGCAAATTTATTTCGAAAATAATGGTTCAGTTCGCGAAGTTTACCGCAAGCTCCGTCCATTTTATGGTCGACATAATCGTCCATCAGAGCAATTAATTCGGTTAACCATGGATCGTTTTCGCACTACGTTTACTCTATGTGATAATACGCATCCGCAGAGACGTCGAACAGTGCGCACCGAAGAAACAATTGCCGCTGTAGAGCAAAGTGTTGAAGAGGACCCGAATGAATCGATTCGCCACCGTGCACAGCAATTGGAGCCGACTAATCGACTATTTTGTTCCCGAATTGGATGGCATGAATGTGGATGAGTTGTGGTTCCAACAAGACGGCGCTACATGCCACACAGCGCACGTCACAATCGACTTATTGAAGGAAACATTCGATGAGCGCATAATTTCGCGGAATGGACCTGTCAATTGGCCACAAAGATCGTGTGATTTGACACCATTGGATTATTTTCTTTGGGGATATGTGAAGTCGCTCGTCTACGCCAACAAACCAGAAACGTTAGGGGACTTGGAAGCCAACATTCGTGACGTTATTGCCAACATACGGCCCCATATGCTCGAAAAAGTGGTTGAAAATTGGACCTGTAGAATTGGCTTTATTCGAGCCAGCCGCGGCGGCCACATGCCCGAAATCATATTTAAACATTAATGGCATAAAATTATCCTTCCAATAAAGCCAAATTGATGGACATTAAAACGATTTTCTTGTGTTTTATTTCAATTCGAAGTTATATACCTCTAAAAAAAAACACCCGATACATAAAAAAAATAAGATAGCAATATATTTTTATGAGTACAAGACACAAAATGTTCAAAACTGAGCTAACGTTATTTTAAAATTTTACCGCCTCTTAAGAATTTAAACAACAAAACGAAGAACTGATAACTGTAAATTAATTGCATATATGCTAAAAATCAAATCATTGACGGGTTGATAAATTCAACGTACATTATAATGTACACCATGCGTCAAAGGGTTAATAGTGGAATCAATAATTGATGTTTGGTTTTTAAATAATTTAAAAATATAGTCTGTTTCGACCTTCGCCCTTTTAATTATGTCTGACAATTCATTGGCATAGTCTGAATCCAGCACTCCAAACTAGGGATTACCGTTCGGTTATAACCGAAACCGCTGTCTTTAACCCATAAAAACCGAAACCGACAAAAAAGCGTCGGTTTTTAAGTTTTACTTTAACATTATTATCTTGTTTAGCAATACAGCAAATGTACTTTACATTGAAGACTTTTATACATTACTAAGCATTCTGTAACAAGGAAAGGTAAGAAAACTGTAAAATTTTAAGAAAATTATACCAATTCTTTGCAGGAAGAATTGTAATCTGTTATCAAAAATGCTCTAGCAGATGTAAAGCAAAAAGACGATAATTTTAACGTTCTTCGACAAGAATTTGTAATTTATAAAAAAACCAACAACAAAACAACCAACATATTATTGCTTAACAAGGCAATTACACAATAAAACCCTATTTAACTAAAAGCGAAATAGTGTTTTCTGTCGCTGGTAACTTCTGCACAAAAATAAGATTTCGTTTAAACGACTCTACATTGAACGCTTTAATGTTTCTTGAATATTATTACTTGGATAATTAAATATAAATTTTTTATTCTTATGCTTTTTATACACATACTCACTACTAAATGTTCCTTTTTCCTCAATTGAATAAAAACCAGAGAAACTTTATTTCCCCTCTAGTAACAATTGTTTCCCTCGAAAATTTTTCCCAGAAATATTTTCCCTTTTTTGGTTCCCCTTATCATGAATAATCTGCCTTATCGTGTGTTGTGATTCGAAGGCACTTACTAATGTATTTTATAGAATAGATCACCTACATGTCACTTACTTATATATTTTACATTAACATTTAAGCATTTGATCCAATTACTATATTTAGAAAACATCTATAGCTAGATGTTTTCTTCCGCCAAGTGGGGAGGGATGTTGTGAATCATAGTTGAACAACCCTCGTACCTCTGCATTGCACTAATTTGTTGACGCAGCAGTAACCAGTTCATTCACTTGGTTACTTTTTATTTTCTTTTCGCTGACAACTCGTGCAGTATCGATATTTTGTAATTGGGTCAAAAGCTAAATAATATTTATGAAATAAGTTATTGTCTAGTTAGCATAAGAAAAAGAATTGTAAGTAAAATATTGTAGAAATATATCAAAGTATATTTTGTATAAATAGCATATAGAAAATAAAAGTGACACAGTCAGTTGAGAAGACAGTCAGTTTGCAGTGACAGTTGTAAGCGTTGTAATTATAATAAAGAATACCTGCGATTTCCAAGGGACCCTCCAGGTTATAAACAAAGAAATAATAAGACTTGTTCTTTAATAAAAAATACCTATACCTCCAGGTTACAAGTATCGTAGACAAAAATACACTATAACATAATTTGGCGCAGCCGGTAAAGCTTTGCATGCTATTATTCCGCTTGTTTCTGGCTTGGAAAGTTTTTGTTGGTACAGCTTTTATAGCTCGCCTTAGAAGCAGTGAAAAGCAAGTGCAGTCGGTTTAGTGGCCGCAAATTGATCCTTGCTACCATATAATTTCGTCTGTTTCTGACTTGGAAAGCCTCCCTTGGTACAGCTTTTATAGCTCGCTTTAGAGGCAGTGAAAAGAAAGTACAGTCGACTTTGTGGACGCATATCGATCCTTATTACCATAATAATATAATAAAAATAAGTGTATTTCTTAATTCAAAAAAAAAAAAAAAATTAATTAAACCTTGCACTGCACTATAGGTCAAAGTAGTAGTAGAATGTATGAGCCTGAACAATTAAAATTGTCAAATTTGGGTAATTAAAATCGAAATTTTGTAATTACTGTCAATGGTGTGAAGTGACGAGAGTTATGGACGGTTTGTACATAGAAAAGGGTAGTTTGATGTCGGCCCGTCGATGTGTTTTTGTTTTAATTTTATGGTTTGATATCCGTTCGTCGATGTGCATAGTTAATTATGTAGGCACGCGGGGCTTGTTTGTACGTAGTATGTTTTTTCGTTTGTTAAGCGGTTGCAACAGGTTTATGATTTTATATTGTGTGTGCGTGTGTGCATAGTTTATTTATTTTTTTTTTGTAATATTCTTTTGTTTGTATGTAGTATGTTTTTTCGTTTGTTAAGCGGTTGCGGAAGGGTACTTGAGAAAGAAATTGTGTGGGAATCTATGAATGTTTTTTGTTGTTGGTTTTATTTAGTTTGATTTTTATTTTTTTTTCCTATGTTTAAAGAGTTCGAAGACATGAATAAAATATACGGTTTGTGAGATAAGCATGGTTTGATATCCGTTCGTCGATGTACATAGTTAATTATGTAGGTACCAAGGATTTTATGTAGGTTTTTGTTTTAATTTTAATTTTGAATTGAAAGTTTTTTTTTGTTTGTTTGTTAAGCGGTTGCAGCAGGTTTATGATTTTAGAGTGTAAGTGCGTGTGTGCATTGAGAAAAATGTTGCTTTGGTCTTTTTGCAATATTCTTTTTTAGCTGGTGGTCATGGAAGATTATTTTAGAAAGAAATTATGTATGCTTGTGGGAAATCTATGAATGTTTTTGTTGTTGGTTTTATTTAGTTTGATTTTCCTATTTCCTATATTTAAAGAGTTTGAAGATGTAAACGAAATATGTAATTTATGAGCAATGAACTTATTTGAAGGTTGGAAAAATTGAAGTGTAAGATATTTAGGATTGTCAAAGAGTTGAGAGATGCGTGATCATGTGAGCCAACGTTATGATCATACGTGTGTATTTGTGTATTTTTTTACAATAACTTGAGCGTTGACAGATGGGTAAGTAGTCGTATATGTATATATGCAATGACGAGTACAAATCTGGCATTTTCTTGTGTTCTAATCATTTTTTAAAATGTGTGCAACGCCTTTCACATTATGTTTTTTTATATGGAATGCAAATCGGAAATGATAAACGTTACCACTAGGGCACACTGTTGCGATGTCACAAAATATCATAGTGTGCACTCGGCATTAATTTTTTTGTTTGTAATATTCTTTTTTTTAGCTGGGGACATGGAAGGGTATTTTAGAAAGTAATTATGTATGCTGGTGAGATATCAATGTTTTGTTTTTGTTGTTGTTTGATATTAATTTTTTATGTGTAGAGTTTGAAGAAATGAATAAAATATACAATTTATGCGTGTTGTATTTATTCATTCTTTTCACTTATTTTGTAAAGAAAGTGAAGTTTGTGATATTGAGGATTGTCAAAGATTGGTTGTTATGTTCACTGCTTGCTGACATTTGTCTCTGTCTCTTGTACATACCATATACATATAAATAAATGAATGAACAAAATGTTGTATAGTTTTAATCTACATATTTCTTTAAAAAAATATCGTAAATATATGTTGTAGCAATGCAAGAATAGAAAATTAAAATACATTTTTTAGTTATTTTCCTGATAAAGTAAATATGCATTTCTTACGGCACAAACTCCATAATTGTGATAGCTGCAGTAAACATATTCCGTATATTTAAGTTGTATTTGCTTAAGTTGATGCACCCCATATCCTCGATGCTGAAAACTCTAAGTTGAAGTAGTTTCTCAAACCATTTTTTATTTTCTATACCCTTAACATAGATTGAAGAATGTTTTAAATTGGATTTTAAAAATACAACACTCTTAAATGATATTGATCCGTCATTCCAATTTAGATGATGAAAGTTTCTTGTACGCCAATTCGCTTCTCTTTGTTTTGCTACTGATAATCTTTTGAAGTTAAACGGTGGTTTAATAATAAAATTCATGTGCTCCTTATTGTTAAAAATAATTGCTATTCCTTTTGCAATGAAGATGTTTGAATTAGATTTAAATCCTTGCATATCGATGAAAACTTATCCCCAATCATCTTATATTTTATTTACATTATTTTACGAACTTGACCTTTTAAGGGTATGTATTCTATTATGCGATCGTGGATGATAATGCAAAAGGCTGATGTATCGGTAGGAATGTTGGAGTCCGTTTCAATTACAATTTTTATATCAACAGGACCATTAGAGAGAGCTTCGTTTTGATAACTGACATCTACTACCACTATCGGCACACTATTTTTAAATTCTTAAGCAGTTAGAAGTGGTTGTGATTCCCTCATGTAGTAGCTTTGTTGAAACCGTAGATACATATCATATACGATGGCCTACCGATAATTTTTAAATTTTATATTTAAATCATCATATGGGTATGATTCGGAATTTAAATGCACTCTTAAATTGTTTAGATTACAGTGAACAAACTTATTTTCTTGTTGAAAAGTAATCAACACAAAACGGGGTCGTTCTCTATTTGCAGCCAATTTAACATTCCATATATACACAGAAAAAACTAAATTTCATTTTCAGTAACCAAATTCGTTGAATCAGTAAATATTTTATTTGAATGCGGTCCTACAAATAATTTTGTAAATTCTGATAAAAATTTTGTAAAAATTTGAATTAACCATAGTTCGGCTGAGAGAAAATGTTATTTCAGTGTGTTGGTGTTTATCTTGCTTGTTGATAGGAACAACGTGCTGTTGTGTGTTATTTTGTTTGATCGTGTTGTATACATGTAAATGCCGAAATGTAGCCGACAAACGTCGTGGCCTGTTTCTTCTCTATACAGTGTTTTGGTACAAATTAATTTAGTGGAACAGTACAGAATATTTACTGAAACTAAGTTTGAATAATTTTTTCTGTGTAGCTAGTTCCTGTATTTAGTTGAGGATTAATGTGGCAATCCCAACTGCGAAATGCCTTCGGTATATTAGCACCACTGTTAATAATTTTAATCATATTCAATTTGCTCAGATCAGATAATTGTACATGCGTAATTCTCCATGAGATGTTTGAGATACTAATTTTTGGTTTGTCAGTAGCAACAGTTGAGTATACGAGTTTTTCATCGTTCTTACTGCGTAAGAGAACCAATTCATGTTTACCACTGAATATAATTTTATTATAGTCTTCAGCAAAGCCTAAAAATAGCATCAGTGGTACATAGAAATTAAAGTGTCCATTTGAAATATCCAAATCATCGAGTTTGTTCCATCCAGCATTGTACAAGCCAACACTTTCCGTAGGTGATAAAGAAACAAAGTTTTTTAGGCTGCTTGTAATCGCTAAATGTCTTGTATGATCTATTTCTATGCCATTAAGTTCATATCGAATTTCGTCAAAGTTATTTTTTAATTTCAGATTTAAAAAAGAAGATATTTTGCTGTTATTATCATCTACAACACTTCCCTCGACATATATATAGCTTTCGCTTGGTAGCGCATATAAGATTTGATTTTGTATTGAAATTCGAATCTCATCATTATTGTTGAAGGGGTGTAGGTACGGTGTATATGTGTGGTAGTCTTTTTCAATTATACTCTCGTCTGATTGAGGTTTTTCTAAAACATCTAGTATGTAACTCATTTCTTTGTCAATTTTAAATTAAGAGACTTCAAAAACTTTTTATTTCCTTGTGTCAAATGTTTTTTGTGTAATGATCTCTTTAATCGTGGTTTGGTTTGCAAGAGTGTTTTATAAGTGTATCCAATTGCTTCACGTTATAAATTATCATTATTTGCTAGATCTCAGATGTATTCGTATTGTAATTTCCTCTCCTCTGAAATTAATTAAATCACCGTTCTGATGAACTACGCGTAGAGTTAGAAAACTTATCTCTCGGCAATTAACAGGCAAATAGATAAGATTCGAGGAATCTCCACAATTATATACCCTAGGGGGACATTGATCGCAAATTCATGTAATGTGTGTGCTTGTGAGTTATTCGTATATGTGTTAACGACTATACTACATTCAACACGCAAGATATTCACGATGAAAATATTGACCGGTAGGTCTGAGTAATGGTCTTGGTTAGGAGCTAGAATTTTCTTATTGAATCCAAAAAGTTTTCCAATTGTGTTATCCTTGTTAAAGTATATGGGATCCTTAGAGCTATTAACTCTAACTTGCATTGTATTATTATTAGCTTCTAACGGGTGTTTTTTTAGAGGTATAGAACTTTAAATTGAAATAAAACACAAGAAAATCGTTTTAATGTCCATCAATTGGGCTTTATTGGAAGGATAATTTTATGCCATTAATGTTTAAATATGATTTCGGGCATGTGGCCGCCGCGGCTGGCTCGAATAAAGCCAATTCTACAGGTCCAATTTTCAACCACTTTTTCGAGCATATGGGGCCGTATGTTGGCAATAACGCCACGAATGTTGGCTTCCAAGTCCCCTAACGTTTCTGGTTTGTTGGCGTAGACGAGCGACTTCACATATCCCCAAAGAAAATAATCCAATGGTGTCAAATCACACGATCTTGGTGGCCAATTGACAGGTCCATTCCGCGAAATTATGCGCTCATCGAATGTTTCCTTCAATAAGTCGATTGTGACGTGCGCTGTGTGGCATGTAGCGCCGTCTTGTTGGAACCACAACTCATCCACATTCATGCCATCCAATTCGGGAACAAAATAGTCGGTTAGTCGGCTCCAATTGCTGTGCACGGTGGCGAATCGATTCATTCGGGTCCTCTTCAACACTTTGCTCTACAGCGGCAATTGTTTCTTCGGTGCGCACTGTTCGACGTCTCTGCGGATGCGTATTATCACATAGAGTAAACGTAGTGCGAAAACGATCCATGGTTAACCGAATTAATTGCTCTGATGGACGATTATGTCGACCATAAAATGGACGGAGCTTGCGGTAAACTTCGCGAACTGAACCATTATGGTCGAAATAAATTTGCACGATTTGCAAGCGTTGTTCTTTTGTCAACCTGTTCATGATGAAATGGCAAACCAAACTTAATATTAATCACTTGACAGCTGACAAAATGGCCGCCAGTTAAAAAAGTGATGCCAACTTAAAGTTCTATACCTCAATAAAAAACACCCATTATATCAATTTTATTTTCCGGACAATACTGCTTATAGTGGTGTTTAATATAATCAACTATATCATTCAATTCATAAGATCCTATTGGTATTTTAATTACGTGTTCACCAATATGAAATATATTGTTATAATCATCTACATTAGGAATGCTATTATATGAATGAAAATCAGTTAGAGCACATTCATATTCACCATCCAAACGAATAGGAGGAAAGTAATTAGCAGATAACTCAGATGAGTATGAGCTAAGAGTAAGTGTTATTGACATTATGCTTGTCTGATTACAAATAAGTGAAATTAAACACAACACTTTGTATAAGAAAAGGATTTATATATATAACTATATTTTATTTGATATAGTAGATATAAATATATAACCACATATATATATATATATATATAAACTTAACTACAATATTTCATTTTTATTGATACAAGAATTATGTTGATTTGTAAATCCTAACCATTTAACATATGCCTTATCTCCTTTAGTTTTAAGAACTTTTTCAACTAGATATGTATTTGGATATCTAGTTTTTGAAAGTTCTTCATCATAGAATCCACCTTTAATAGGATTACCACGATAGTCTTCTAATATGTATGTGGCTGGATATGTATTTTGAACTCTTTTTATCGTGAAAATTTCCGTGGTCCAATTTGGTGTATATCCTTTTTCAAAAACATGTTTATATTTACTTATGCGCACATGATCTCCAACATTGAACTTTGATAATTTGAAAAGTTGTAAATGGTTATATACCGTATTTAATAATTTTTTCTTGTTTGTAGAGTTAACTTGAATCGGTGGCATTTTGATGGTACGATGAATTTTTCTATTATATGTATTAATCAAGTCTTTGTAAATGTCGATCCAGTTATAAGACCCATTAAAGCTAAACTCTTTCCACATCATTCCTTTTAATGTTCTATTAAATCGTTCTACTATTGATGCTTTCATTCTGCTATATGTTGAGTAGTGATTAATGTTGTACTTATTCATCAATTTTCCAAAGTGTTTATTAAAAAACTCTTTACCGTCGTCTGTTTGCAAGTTTTTTGGCATTCGTACTAGTTGAAAAATATTCTGCATAGCCTTGCTTGGGTACTGCCCAAGCAAATTTTGCAAATGTATCAATTACGGTCAGCAAAAATCGATAATCTCTATTGTCTGTAGAATAGTTCCCCGTTTCAACTAAATCAGCTTGCCAAAGATCATCTATTCCTTTCATAACAACTCTTCGACGTGGAAATTTTTTTCGTGCTTATGCAGTTCATTTACTATATTTCTTTTTGAAGTCATTATTTAACGTATTTTGAATTTTAAGGGATACGTTGAGTTCAGAGTGAGTTCATTTAAGTACTGTCGACCATCATATTTCTTACATACCCATAAATTAACTGATTTATCTTTTTAATTTCTTTTTCAAAAAATAGTTTCATACTTGAAATTTTTTCCTGAATTTCATTGAGTTTTTGACTTAAGCTCATGTTGATTTCATCTCGAACCTCTTGAATTTGACTTTGCAGAAGCAATTTATTAACAACATCGTTTTCTTCCAAAGCTTTTGCCACATTTTTGATTCTTTTGTTTTGAACGTTATTAGTTTTATCCATAACGAAGCCCACCAGCTTAGGAACATTTTTCACAAAAACAGTACCACTTGTATCATTAAGATAGTGCCCGAACTTATCGATGGACATGATTTATGCAGATAAATATTATTCTATAATGTTTGTCTCATATAATTCTTCGATAATTGAGACAATTTCGTTATTGTGATTAGTATGACCTGCAGCTTGTGATGCCAGCAATAGCCTAAGGCGATCTACTAACTCATTAGGATAGTCCCAGTATATATAGTTAGGTTTGTATGTGTTTAGTTGCATCAAACCCTCGCTCTTGTAAGGACTTTTTATTTTATGTAGTGATGATGAAGTTGATGAGTTTTTTTCACTTTCTTTCTTAAACAATTTACTGATAATATACTTATATTTGTACACTCTCGTTCCTTTGATTTGTGCATCAGGTCTATATTCTCTTTTATATGCATTTGTGCTTACTAAAATTTTTTTTTTTTATTTATATCTAATTCATGTTTATCGTAATATTTTGGTATTTTGTGAAACAGTAAAGAAAATAAACCTGGTGTAAAAGACCATATTTGATTTCCAATCACTATTTTATCTTCAGTAGGTTTAATACTATTTACTATTGCCAAACATCCATTCATTATTAATATCTTTATGTGGACTCCAAGAGTGCTAGGTCAGTATAACTCTTATTATTATTATCTGAATTGTCTAGAGTTTCCGATTGAGAGTAAAAATCATCGTTGTCGTCATCGTCATTATCATCAGTATCAACTTTATCAATCTTATTTGCGTTTCGATTACTAAGTGAGATATTTTTATTGCATAATGCTTCTTCAGCAAGCTTCTTTGGAGTACTTGTCTCTAACTTAACTGATTGTTCGTTGAATGGAAAATTTGATTTTTTAGAAACTTTCGTTTTAAATTCATCTTTTTCTGCTTTAATACTTCTTTCATTATGTTTAGAACTGTTCGCAAATTCTGTTAAAGAATCTATTATGGGTTTAAATGTATCTTTGAATTGCTCATGTGTATCTGCTTCATCAACTTTTATACTACGAAATTTTTTTTAAAAACATTTCTTGTCTTTATTAGCTCTTTTAAAACTTTTTCATCCATTTTCAACTGTTAGGCAACAGATCAGGTATCAGGTATTAGATCAGCTAATAGATCAGGTATTTGAGCAGCTATCAGATCAGGTATAGGGGGTATGAGATCAGGTATCAGAACAGGTAACAGATCAGCTATCAGATCCGGTACGTTAAATATTTTAGGAAATAAGTAGATGTACTATGTGCAAAGTAAAATTAAGTACTAATGTTTCACTTTTATGTAGAGTAATTTATATTGTTATTAAATAGTCGAATTGCTTTCTATAGCGACCATTTTTCAAGTCATTATCTTTGCTTATCATCAAAACACTCTCGACAAATTTCATGAAACTTTTCATAACTCATGTCGCTGGCAACATGATCGCTATAAACGTGCTTCATGTTTGTCTCATCTGGTTTAAACCTTATAATCACATTTGTATTGTCTCTTATTAAGTGCTTGGGAATTCTCGTATAAGTTTGACACAAATAAAATGAATCAACATCCTTATGTCGTCCCATGCAAAAATATGCTCGTATATTATTTTGCTTCTCGCATGCAACATCATCAAAGATCATAATTGAATTAGTTTTCGCTTCGTAAGGAGGAATAACTTTTTCATTATCTGTAAATGTGTGATATCCCATCCCTTTAATTGGTGAAATTAATCGCTTTAAGTATTCATATTTTGGTTGATAAAGGGATTTTGAGTATAAATAGATGTTTTCAAACTTAAGTACATTAGGACTTTCTAGCAATCTAATCATAACATTAGTTTTTCCACAATTTGATGGTCCAACTATTAGAGCACGAACAGAATTTGGTAAGAGAGAGCTATGATTCATTTTAGATCTGATGTTCGTTAAAGCATCAATATTGCCAATCACAATATTTTTATGTTGTTTTACAAATTGCATTCTTATAACTAATTGCATTTCATAAATGTTACTTTTAATATACAAGAAAAAAATAAAATAACATGCTTATACATTATAACAAAACGTTTAGTTATAAAAAACCAGCCGTTGGAAAAGGTTTAGTGAATAGAGTAATAAACTCTCTACCTGCTTATTCCAAAACAAATGATTTAAATAGTAGACATAAAGCTGATAAAATACTTGAAAATTCAGCTTGGGAACGAGTTCTTTCAAAAGATAGAGCAGTCTTGCAGAAAAATCGTTTGCGTATATGGTTCCTAATGCAATGAAGACCAAAAGAAAATTTGGTATGGGATTGAAGAAGAAGGTTGCAAAAAAGTGAACAAAATGGAAAAAAGCTGTTCAGTACATCAATTAAAAATGCAACAAAAATACTGAAGAAGGAAAAACCTCAAGACTTTAACTCTGTCATTAGGATTGCACGTAAGATTATCAACAATTCGTTAAGGGAGAAGAAATCGCAACTTATAATACCACGCGTAATTAATGTTCCAAAGATTGGTGGCTTCTTACCTTTGGTACCTATTCTTACTGCTCTGAGTGCAATTTGTAGTCTTTCTACTTGATGAAGCAACTAGACACAATAAAACAATGGAAGCAGTAGCAATGGGGAAAGGTTTTTACCTTAAACCATATAACAAAGGATATGGATTGGTTTGTCAAGAAAAACAAAAACCTAATTTATCGTAAAGCTACCCAATAAACCCCTATCTGATGTTGATCTGAGAAACTTTTCAACAAACATTACATACTTCAGAGGAGTTTTCATGTTGGATACACTACCAAAACGATCGAGAAAAAGAGAATGCGGAATCATTAATTTGGATTTATCAAGAGGACCTGGAACCCATTGGGTAGCATATTATTAAAACAATGAACATAAAGAATATTTCGACAGTTTTGGAAATTTACAACCTCCATTAGAATTAGCTAAATATCTAGGCCAAAAATATAAAATATAATTACAATCAATATCAAGATTATAATTCATTTAAATGTGGACATTTATGTCTTCAATTTCTTTACAAAATAAGTGAAAAGAATAAATAAATACAACACACGAACAATTTTTTAAATTTTACTGTTTTATTAATAAAAAAAGTTTATAAAATATAGTTTCTACATATTATTCCCACTGTGGGTATTGAGCATTTGTTAGAAATATACTTATTTCAGCAGCAGTATCCAATTTTAAGGAATTTTCTCCTTGGGTTCATGTGCAATATATCCCGGATGCTAGTTCCATTATATGATCATCCGATAGCGTGTTGTACCGATTTGGTAAAAACATTATGTTATTTTCTATTTCAATTAGAATTGTGGTGCCGTATTTACTTGTCACCAGTTTAGCATTTTTTACTGTATATTTAGTTGAGTCCTGGAGCTTTTTTATATGGATTAATGTTTTTTTATTTAAATTATTGAACTTTTTTATCAAATTTGGTGGATTCATTATCAGAATATTAATTAATTAAATTTAATTTTTTTATATGTATTTTTTATGCTTTTTTTTCTCTTTTTTGACAGATTGCTCAATCTGCTTTTGTAAATTGATGTATTAAAAATTTCTACCAATCTTTAAATAGGCAAAAAAAAATCTAAAAAACAAAGATCAGTATCGTAGCTATCTCTTTTTCTCGTATTGTAATTATTTTTTATGTAAATTTTTGTTTGTTTTGTCACTGATAGAATTATATTGAAGGAGATAGGACGTTCTAAAACGTAACTGAAACAAAAAATTTCAAAACAAAGATCAGAGAGATAGTTATATTAATGTTCTAAAGTGTAAGTGAAACAAAAAATTTCAAAAGAACTCAAAATTGTTTGTAAAATTTTGATTTTACAAGAATATTTTACTATAAATAGGTATGCAAACCTTTCAAGAATATTAGTGTAAAAACAGCATTCAACAAAATTCTTTAAAAAAATTAAATTAAATTAAAAATGAGCCAAATCCGACGTTGTTTGAATTCCTTCATTCCCTTGGAGACTTATTGCTCTATGAGCATAAGGAAACAATACATTTTTTTATCTCTATGCTAACTGAAAATGAAGGGTATGGGCTTCTCAAATATTTTAATATCTTTTAAAGATATTGGAAATATTAAATTCTTAATATCTAGCGTTACACCGTTTTGGGTACAAATGATGTCAGCAGTTATGTCATGAATATTGTATGAGCTACATCGCTGTTTACTCTTAATTTGAGAAGTATCCACTGCGGCGATTAGACACCACTTGAAACAATATTGATCGGTGTTTTCTACATTGATGCAAGCCTTTCTTTTTTCAAGTTTTTCTGGCAAACTCATCCAGTTTGCTCCTTTAACTGGAGAAGCCTTATTAATACTTAGCTCTGCTCGGACTATGCATATCAAAGTCCAACCAGAGTCCTTCTCTTGGAATTCAGACATTTTATTTTGAATTTCTGATACTTGGTTAGAAAATACTTCATATCTTTCATCTCCTCTGGTCAACAAATTCATTTTAGCTCTATGGTGAATAATATTGAACTCAAATTCCTCTCCCACAATTTTTACATATTCTGCCACAATGCTTCTATTAAATTTTATTATAGTGTGGATTAGTAAATGACTTTCAAGCATCTCTATGAAAATTGAATTTTCAGCAATGAAATCTTCTAGTAAAAGTTCATCTCTTTTATTATTTAATCCATACGTTACAATGTTATTTTTGAACGCTTTGCTTATGTTGTAAAATTTCATATTATCTTCAGATCTTCCTTGAGTTTCTTCATCAATGTTGGTATTATTTATTAAATTACCTCCATAAGCATCAGCTCCTTGTGTTTCTCGTTGTTGTTGTTGATGTTCTTGTTGTTGTTCTTGTTGTGGTTGATATTGTAGTTGTTGATGTTCATAAGTATTTGTGTACCATTGCTTGGAGGTAGAAGGTTGTTGCCAATACATTTGTTTTTGTTGGTGGTGTAGTTGATATTGCAATTGTTGGTCAGTATTTGGGTACCATTGCATGGGCGTAGGAGTTTGCTCCCAATACATTTCTAATTGTTGTTGTTTTTGGGGATATTGTTGTTGTTGTTGAGGATATAGATATTGTTGTTGAGGATATTGATATTGTTGTTGTTGTTGTTGAGGATATAGATATTGTTGTTGCTGTTGAGGATATTGATATTGTTGTTGTTGATGATATTGATATTGTTGCTGTTGTTGAGGATATTGATATTGTTGTTGTTGTTGAGGATATTGGTGTTGTTGTTGTTGAGGATATTTATATTGGTCCTCAACATCATGATTTTTGATATGATCTAAGAAACACTTTTGGTATTTGTATACTTTATTGCAGATATTGCATTTATGTATATACCGAATCCATTTTAATAATTTATAGAATGTATTGATAATATATATTTTTTAAGATTTTATACGATGATGTACTTGCTAGATACAATGCTGTACTTGCTGCTAGATTAGAAAACGTATCAATTTATACGAATTACGTTCTATTCTTACATTGTTACAACATACATATATTTACGATATTTCTTTAAAATAAATGTGTAGATTAAAAAATATACAAAACTGCTGTTCATTAACTTATTTACATATACATACATATGTATGTAGTAAGTAAGTGTGTATGTATGTATATAAGTATGTATGGTTTGATGGACAAATGTCAGCCTCTTCGCACATAAAGCCTAGTACTCTGTTCGAAGTTGTGAAAAATTTTCAGCAACATTGATTATTTCGCGTGAAAAATTTGACACGTAACAAGTGATGCCCATTATACTTTTTCGGAAAAAATTTTCGTATTTATTGGTTTGAAGTAAGCAACACTGATCGACTTTTGTTAACAAAAACATCAGCTGTCAATATTTCGCCCGAAATAAATGCCAGTCTAATTATTTCACAGATAGCAAGAAAATGTTGCCAGATACATTTCATACATTTTTCACGAGTTGAACAGAGTACAACTTTTGCAACATTATTTCATGTAAATTTCACGTGAACTTTTTTTGTATGGATTATGTCAACATTTCGCGTGAAATTTTGAACAGAGTACCAGGCTTAAAACAAAAAATTAATAAAACTAAATAAAACCAGCAACAAAACCATTGATATCTCACCAGCATACATAATTTCTTTCTAAAGAAAAAAAGAAAAAAGAGTAAAAAGAATATTACAAAAAAACTAATGCCAACTACACATTATGATATTTTGTAACATCACACCTGTGCGTACTTGTGCCAACGTTTATCATTTTTTATATTTTTTCTTGTTGTGTGGTATTGTTATCAATATAGAAACATAACGTGAAAGACGTTGCACACATTTTAAAAAATGATTATAACACAAGAAATGCTAGATTTGTACTCAGCATTACACAATCGCTTTTTTATAGACTCACCCATCAGCCAACGCTCAAGTTATTGTAAAAACATACGCATGAATATAACATTGTCTCCCATGATCACACATCTCTAATTCCCTTTGACAATCCTAAATACCTTAAGCTTCAATTTCTCCAACCTTCAAATATTTTCATTGGTCATAAATTACATATTTTATTCATCTCTTCAAACTCTTTAAGCATAAAAAATAAAAATCAAACTTAAACAAAACCAACAACAAAAACATTCATAGATATCCCACAAGCATACATAATTTCTTTCTTTCTAAAATACCCTTCCATGTCCAGCAGCTAAAAAAGAATATTACAAAAAAACTATGGCAACATTTTCTCTATGCACACTCTCCTCCTTAAAAAACTTTCCACTCTAAAACCATAAACCTGCTGCAACCACTTGACAAACCAAAAAAAAATCACATATCAATTCAAAATTAAAACAAAAACATACGTACAAAGCTTGCGTGGCAACATAATAAACTACGAGTATGTACATCGACGAGCCGACATCTAACAATTCTTATCTCACACTTATCCTCACACAACAAAACAAAAACAATTACACTTCAATTCAAAATTAAAACAAAAAACTAAAACTACGAGTATGTACTAAAGGGTTGCATTTGTGTACTCGTTTGTATAGCCAAAACAAATATACCATGGTATGTACCATATAATTGTAGTGTGAGCGACAGAACTAGTATAAGAGTTATTGTATGTGCGTGCTTTTCCAAACTAAAATACAATTGAAAACAAATAAGAATTGCTTATTGTAGTGCTGCTGAGCAACTGTTTGATCTGTTTTTGCTCAAAAAATAGATATTGTTACAAATATATGAAAAAACCACTATTGAAACAAATACATGATGTGCAGATGTATGTGCGGCAGTGTTGCCAGAAAATGGTAATGAGAGAATGCTAAATCGGTCAAAAAATTCTGCTAAAATGTTCTACAGAAGAAAAGTATAATGCCAAATTTAAATGTAGAAAAAATATTGAAATAGCTTTGAGTTTCATATTTATACAAACTTATTAGCATTTCCAGGTATTTTTATAGCACATACAAACATAAAATAGTAAATAATTGGTGTTTTTTGGAAATGTTACAATTACGTTTAAAATTTTTTGACGCACTAATAATCCCAAATCATTATTTGGCTTGTTCAGTAAAATATTTTTTTCATTAAAAATATATTGAAATTGATTATTGAGGGGTTAGCTGGATCATACGCTCATTTCACTGTTGTTAGCGCAGATCATTAGGGAAACTTTACCCTGAAATACCTGTACATTTATGTGAAAATATCATCTATATATAAAGAAGAATTCTTTTAACAAATTAAAATTTTTTATTTTCAACAAATCCTGCCAGAAAGCATTTAGCAGAATTTTTTGAATTTTTAATGTTTTTTAACTAATGAAAATGCCAGATCTGGCAGTGAAAATGCCAAACTGGCAACAATGATGTGCGGACGTTCGAGTAGTAGGGAAATGAGGCATGAGATGAAAAAATCATCTTTTTGGGATGATTTTTTTGGGATGAAAAAATTTGGGATGATTTTTTTGGGATGATTTTTAGTTTGGATGATTTAGGGATGAAAATTTGAGATGAAAAAATTTGGGATGATTTTTTTTGTGTGAAATGCAAGTGCATAAGAAAATGTTTAATGTTGTTGTTGAACAGATTTTTTCTTTTTGGGATGATTTTTTTTCGATGATTTTTAGTTTTGATGATTTAGGGATGAAAATTTGAGATGAAAAAATTTGGGATGATTTTTTTTTTGTGTGAAATGCAAGTGCATAAGAAAATGTTTAATGTTGTTGAACAGATTTTTCTTTTTGGGATGATTTGTTTTTCGATGATTTTTAGTTTTGATGATTTAGGGATGAAAATTTGAGATGAAAAAATTTGGGATGATTTTTTTTTGTGTGAAATGCAAGTGCATAAGAAAATGTTTAATGTTGTTGAACAGATTTTTTTTTGTTTTTATTTTCATTGCACACTTGATGTGATGAAATATGTTAGGGATGACTTTTGGTTTAGCGAGCCTTTATGTTTGTCTGTCCGTTTATCTCTTTAATAATAATAATTATGTCTATTTCTGTCTCTTAAACTAACTTGAAATAGTCGATAGAAACCTTTTTTTGTTTTTTACAATTATAAGCACGGTCTTTAGTTTGAGACATCGGTTGCTTATCATTTTACAATTGCTGTTATCAGTACGTTTATAAATTTGCTTTTTTTTATTGCTGGTGTCTGGTAAGAAGAAAAGGGAAAAGAGGATTCTTTTGTAATATTTTGGGATGTAAATGTGAAAATTTAAGGAAAATTTTTATTTTAACAAGCCCTGTATAGTAATTGAATGTTTTTATGACTCTTAAATGAATTTAATATTATTTCTGTACATAACTATACATAAACATATTTTGCATAGGTATGTTTAAATGAATATGTCAATGTATATGAAGATGCATGTTTGTGAATATTTGCATATAATGTAATTATATTAAATAAATTATTTAAACCATAAGATGAAGCATTTTTCATTATTATGTAGAAATTAAGTAAGAGTAATTATGAAAATGTATGAATAAAAATATTAAGAGATCAAAAATTTATTTTGAGAAAATAAAACTCTCCTGATTAAAAAATTTTTAGTGTGTCCCAAATAAATTGATATAAAAACGCAGTTTCTAAAATATTCCTATTCATTAACTCATTGCAATCCTTCAGTAGTAAATTATGACTTCGAAAAACATTACAAACATTGAGGTTGTTGAGGCTTTTAATAAATTGAAAGCAAAATCATATATATCTGTGAAGGAATTACAACCATCAAGGCCATATAAAGTGATAATGATGTTTCGTCATAAGACCAAATATGGAAATATAGTGATTGCAGAACTCGAGGATGGAATGCTATATCTTCCCAAACGCTACAATAGCTTAGAGGATAAAGTAATTGAAGGGGCTGGGGATGAAAAATTTTCTTTAACAAAAAAACTAGAAAATTATTCATACGCATTAGAATTGGCGGATCTACATCCTGACGACAACGAAAAAACTATTGAAGACAATGAAGGCTTCTACATTCCAAACTCACAACCCTTTTTTACTTGGGAAGGAGGCAAAATTCCAAAACTATATTAAAATATTATGATTATGGCTGAAATAAAAAATTCTTATTTTGTAAAACGCGATGTTGTCAAATTTCTTTGAATAAAATACTATTTCAAAAATTTTAAAGAACAATATGCGTAAATTTATTGTGGAAACTGTATATAAGGCACGAAAAGTTTAACAAAATTTATTAGTTGCCTTTTGCCCTTACCTTGGAAAATAAGCAGAATGTCCACAAATCCGATTCATAAATTTCTAAAGGACTTTGAAGGGCTGATTTTTATGGATCATCTCCAACTAATTCAAGATTATTTGAATAATAAAAATCAAAATGGAGTACAAATTGAAAATTTAATAAAAAAATATTATTTATTAACAAGAAGATTATAAGCTTATCGATAATTAAATAAAATTATAAAATAAAAAAACAAATATTATTGTAATTGAAGTTGTATCATTTTTGTATAAATAAATATTAAATAGATATATTGCTTTTGGGTAAAGTATTCCAATTATCAAGACGCTGATCAATCAGATGGCGATGATCAGCTGCTAATGAGCTGGAAAATCTGTTGATGATCAGCTGGGAAGTCAGTTGATAATCAGCTGTTGATCAGCTGAAAATCAGTTGACGATCAGCTGGAAGTCAACTAACAATAATGTTGCAATCACTAGTTTGCACTATTATTCTAGTTGTCTCATTTTATTGATATTTATATATATACATATATATATATATATATATATATATATATATATATATATATATATATACAATATTAGAGTAAGAGAGATATACTATTGCTTTTTAATATTTACTTACAATTAAATTGTCAATAAGGTGATGATCAGATGGTTTTCAGCAAGAAAATCAGCTGACAATAAACTAGCGAAAGAAAAGCGGAAACCTTACTGTTAAAAATAAAGAAACTTATGTTTATTTTAACTTCTACCTTTGAAGAGATTAGACAAATTAAGTGAATTAAGTAAAATGTCATTAATGAACAGAAATAAAAATACTCGCTCAGGAAGAGCACAAGTAGAAATAAAAGAAATAATAATCCTACCGAGATTAGATCTGAAGCGACTTCTTTTTATGTATGAGAGCACAGATGATGAACTACTCAACAATACAGTAACCTTAATTGAGATGCTGCATGATGGTAACGACAAAATCTTGGATGAAATAGCAGCCCAATGTGAAGCTATTGGCAACATGACATGATTTTCATAATGCTAAACTTTATATATATATATATATATATATATATATATATATATATATATATATATATATATATATATATATATATATATATATATATATATATATATATATATGTACATAAAATGCTCCTTAACTTTGTAAATACATAAATAAAAATATAATGATAAACAAAAAATTAAATTGAGTTTTAATTTTATTTAGCCTTTGTTCTTTATACTTTATATTTTATTGAAATTACAATTTTTACATTTAGTAACATTATAAATATTATAATATGTTGTTATCAGTTGCTTTGCTACTTCTTCCGCTTCCATATTTTTCCTTCGATATTGCAAGCAGAAGCAAGTGTCCGGCCCACATGTTGTATTATCGTCCGACCAAACACGATCTTCATAATGTTCTCCAAATTTATTTTTCTTTGTCTTCAATTTATTGGCGCACTTTAGTTGGGATTGAATATTAATCAGTTTGTTTTTATCTTCATCCGAAACAATATGTGAGCATCTTTTCAAGAAATCATATATATCTTTTAGCACCATTGTTACAATCGATTATGACTAAGTACTTGCACGAACTATTTGTGAATAATTATCAGCATTCTGAAGTTTCCTATTTATACTTTTTAATCAATGATATAAGACCTATTCATTACATAAGTAGACCTACAATTACTTACTTGCTTTCATCTTTCTTGTATACATAATGAAAAGAATTTTTATATTTACTTTTGTAATTTTTATTCAATAATATATACATATATATATATATTTTAACTAAATAGTAAATTTACATTATTTTTCTTATTTCGTTTGTAAGAGGAATATATTCAAACATCTTGTCATGTATAATCAAACAATATGCAGCTGTATTAGGCGGAATATTTTTCAAGGTTTTTAATTCAATACGAATATCAATAGGTCCAGTTTTAACTAATTCATTTTGATGACTAACATCTAAAACTATTATTGGCGCCATAGTTTTGAAATTTTCCGGGGTTAATAATGGTTGAGAATCACGTGAATAATAACTTTGTTGAAATTTTAAGTACATATCGTATAGAATTGCAAAACGATTTCTGTCGAATTTTAGATTTAAATCATCATAAGGATATGTAACAGAGTTAAGATGCACTTTAATATCACTTAAATCGCAATGTTGAAACTTGTTATCATCATTTCGAAGACCCAATAATAAAAAACGCGGTCTTTCGTTTTCGGTAGCTAGCTTAACATTCCATAAAACTGTTGTACTTTCTGGAAGTAAAGGATAGTAATACATATCCCAACTTCTAAACATATACTTAATGGATGACGATTGTTTATTGTTTTAAACATCTGCAATTTATACGCATCAGCAAGTTGAACGTGTGGTACTTTCCAAGTAATATTTAAAATTGATAACTTAATTTTTTCAGTTATCGTTTGAGATTTAAGAACTTGTCCATCATCTTTAGATCGTGAAAGTATCAGCTCATGTTTAGAATTAACTATAATTTTATTAAAATCTTCAGCAAATCCGAGTTAATATTTTAGTGGTACACAAAAATTGAAGTAACCCTTTTCAAGTGTAAGATCATCAATGTTAAAAGGAGACCATCCTGCATTTAGTAGACTGTCACTTTCAGATTTATTCAGGGAGACATAGTTTTTTAATTCTGTTGCAATGCCCAAATGACGTGTGCGATCAATTTCTATACCATTAATTTCATAACGAATTTCATCAAATAAATGTGCCATACAATTGTTTAAGAGTCGTATGGATGTAGAAACTGATGAGTCCTCTTTTGTAGCAAGTCCTTCTATGTATATAAGACTTTCACTTGGTAAAACATACAAATCTTGATTTTGAATTGATATACGAATTTCATCATTATTTTTAAATGATTGTAAATATGATGTGTAGCTGTGGTACTCTTTCTTGATAATAGAGTTATCATAAAGCGGTTTTTGTAAGATGTTAATAATGCTGCTCATTGTTTTTTGTCTTTACTGTTTTATTTTTAACTGAAAGCCCAAATTGCTTAAAAGCTCCTTATTATCCTCACGAAGAATATTTTGTTTCTGTTGTATTATTTCTTTAATTTGTCGTTTATTTTGTTTCTTTGATTTCTTGCAATTCGATGACTTTCTGGTTTCGTCTTTCGTTGATAAGGTTAGAATGAATGGTGAATGCTTTTGCAAGTCAGTTTTATTATATATAATCATTCTCTGGTGGGCTTTAAATGCAATCGTATTGTTAATTTTTCACCACGAAAATTTATTAAGTTTCCGTCTTGATCAACAACTTTCAAAATAAGACTATTTATTATTCTTGAACTTACAGGTAAATATATTACATTAGTTGGAGCCTCAGTTATTTTGTATCCTGGACTGACGTTAAGTGAAAACTGATGCAAAATATGTGCAGACATGTTATTTATATATGATCCACCTACAATGTTACATTCAACGATTATTGTATTAATTTTGGTTATATCTATTGTTTTATCAGAGTAATGTTCCACGCCAGGCTCTAATACTTTTGTACTAAAACCTAATAAGGATCCGATTGATTTCTTCTTATTAAAATAAATTGAGTCTGTAGTACTTTTTATGCATGTTTGCAGAGTATTGTAATTTGCTCGTACATCGAGCGATCCTTTTGCATTTATATTGTGATATTTATTTGTTAATACTTCAGCTATATCTGATAATTCATATGAGCCAACTGGGACCTCTATTTCATGATTCCCAATATGAAATAAATTGTTTTCGACATCAACATTTGGGATTGAGTGATACGTATCGAAACTTATTAAGCCGCAAACATAGTTTTCATTTAGTTCGATTGGCGGAAAATAGTTTGCAACAAGATATGAAGAGTCTCCGTTCAAGGTTAATGTAATTGACATTTTAACGGTTGATGAGTGAATAAATTATTAATAAATTTTGTAATGATTTTTATGGTGATGTATTGTCGATATTAATCCAAGAGTTATGTTCTGACGAGAATCCCAACCATTTAACGTAAACCATATTATTTCTTCTTTTTAAAATTTTTTCAACTAAATATGTTTCTGGAAATTTAGTTTTCATTAGCTCATGTTCTTAAAAACCACCTTTAATTTCATGATTTTGATAGTCTTGTAATATATAAGTATTGGGGTTGGTATTTTTTATAGTTTTGATTTTAAATATTTCTGTTGTCCAATTTGGTGTGTAACCTTTTTCAAATGTATGCTTATATTTACTTATTCGAACATTATCATTTACTTTAAACTTGGGTTTTTGAAAGACTTTTAAATTGTTGTAGACTGTATTCAACAATAAATTTTCATTTGACGAATTTACTTCATTTGGGGTCATCTGTATTGTTCTATGAAATGTATCATTGTATTTATCAACAAGTTCTTGATATTTGTTTATCCATTTGTATCTTCCTTGGTAACTAAACTCTTTCCACATCATACCTTTTAAGGTTCTGTTAAATCGTTCTACTATGGATGCTTTTAGAGCACTATACGTTGAATAGTGATTAATATGATTCGATTGCATTAGTTGATGAAATTGATTGTTGAAAAATTCTTTACCGTCATCTGTTTGTAAATTTCTTGGTTTTCTATTGTTGTTAGTGAAAATACTTTTCATAGCATTCGCTACGTTTGATGCAGTTTTATTTTTTAATGCTACAGCCCAAGCTTTCTTTGAAAAGGTATCTATTACTGTTAGAAGATATCGATATTTGTTATTATGTTCTGCATAATTTCCCATTTCTACCAAATCTGCTTGCCATAAATCATCAATTCCTTTCATTATAACTCGTCTTCTTTTAAAATTTTTTCGCGCTTGTTTATGTAGTTCATTAACTATTTCTCTCTTGTCTGAATTCATTTCCTTTATAATAGTTGTTCCTTATTAATATCTAAACAGGAATTTCATATGCTTATATATAATTTTTATCCTTTGATTTTAGGAAGCTCGAGTTTTCGTTTTCTAACAACATCTGCAGCAGCATTTTTATTAATTGACTTAAATATAAATTCTTCAATATTATCAAATCTTTCCTCGATATTCTTTAAGAAGCCCTTATTTGCAAAATGAACTTGGTCAATCACTACTTTTTCAATAGCTTTAACACCGTCATCGATTCCTTTTGTAATCAACTCTCGTAATACTTTTACATCTCGTTTGATAACGTTTAATTGTGAATTATAATCGTTTTTAAGTTCCTCACTTTGATCCTTAATGGTTTTGATGATAGCATGTATTTTCTGGATATCTTTTGCAATGGCATCCATTTGGAAATTATACTTGTACGTACTTAACTTTAAATTATTTATATTAGTCTTAATGGAACTTTCTCCAAACTTATTTATATAAATCATTTTTAATATATTATGTCAGCTTCTCTTAATTCTTCAACAATGGAAATTATTTCGTTTTTATGATTATTATGACCAGCACTTTCCGATGAAAGAAGTAAACGTAATCTGTCAACTAGCTCATTTGGATCATCCCAATATATATAATTAGATTTACGATTATCTGCAGTTTTTAATAATAATCCATTACCTTTTTTTAAAACATTTGGTTTCGTAGCAAATAAATGTTTTATTATTTTAACATATTTATATGCACGTGTACCTTTAATTTGACCATGTGGCTGATATTGTCGTTTGTATGCATTTGTACTCGTTAAAAGTTCTTTGTAAGTTTTCAAATCATTTTTAGTGTGTGTTTTGAATGAAAAACTAATTCGAATAATCCTGGAGTCATTTTCCAATTTGTATTTCTTATTCGAATAGAATTATCTGCATTAAAATTTAGTTCATTATTTGCATATCGCCAGTTTCCGCTTTCATCTATGTTGAACCCATAAACCATATCTATTGTTTTATTAAGCAAGAGCAGTTCTATATTTTTGACTAGTGAGGACTTATTATCATCATTTTCGGTTACCTTGTAGTTGTTCTTATCGTCGTCAATATCCTCGCTAACTATTTGCAAATCTAGTTTTCTTTTTTTTGTTGGTATGTTGTTAATCATATTATCATCATAACCCTCAGCATCATCAAAGTTATCAGAACTATCATCGGATGGTAGTGGTGGAAGTTCTAAATCTGATATATCATTATTTGATTGATAAGCATCTGATTTGTAATCAGGTGTTTCTTTAATTATCTTTTTTAAAGGTTTTGCTGTAGGTGTATATGTATCTTTCAATAAATCGCCGGATTGATAATCATCAATTTTTTTAATTATCTTATTCGGGGGTTTCGTTACAGGCTTAAATGTATCTTCCAATAAATTGAGTCTGTCTACTTCGTTTAATTTTATATTTTTTAGTTTTTCTTTTAATATTGTTCTTGTTTTAACAATATCTTTTAATAATTTATTATTATTATTCATTTTGAACTAATTTGTATCTGGTTGTTAACTTCTTTGTGTCTGCTTTGTATCTGCTCTGTATCTGCTTTTTATCTGCTCTATATCTACTTTCTAACAGCTTTTTATCTGCTTTTATCTGCTTTGTATCTGCTTTGTATCTGCTTTTTATCTGCTTTGTATCTGCTCTGTATCTGCTTTTTATCTGCTCTATATCTACTTTGTATCAGCTTTTTATCTGCTTTTATCTGCTTTGTATCTGCTTTTTATCTGCTTTTTATCTGCTCTATATCTACTTTGTATCAGCTTTTTATCTGCTTTTATCTGCTCTATATCTACTTTGTATCAGCTTTTTATCTGCTCTATATCTGCTTTTATCTGCTTTGTATCTGCTTTTTATGTGCTTTTACCTGCTTTTTATCTGCTTTTATCTGCTTTGTATCTGGTTTTTATCTGCTTTTATCTGCTTTTTATCTGCTTTTTATCTGCTTTTTATCTGCTTTTTATCTGCTTTGTATCTGCTTTTTATCTGCTTTGTATCTGCTTTTATCTGTTTTATCTGCTTTTATCTGCTTTGTATCTGCTTTGTACCTGCTTTTATCTGCTTTTTATCTGCTCTGTATCTGCTTTTATCTGCTTTTAACTGCTGTGTATCAGCTTCTGGACAAAACCACCTTTGTATGAATTTATCAAAACCTTTTCTATATCGTCCCTTATTTACTGCATCATCCTTACTAATAACAACGAATCCATATTTATCTTTCCAGCACTCACTACATATATCCGTAAATTTATTGAATGTCATATCTCCAATAACATGATCATTATATATATGGCGTAGATTCATTTCATCTTGCTTAAATATTACAATCATATTCGCATTATCACGTATTAAATGTTTAGGAATTTTTGTATATGTTTGACATAAATAAAAGCAATCGATATGCTTATGTCTTCGCATGCAAAAGTAATCCCTTATATTATCTTGTTTACCACAAATAACATCATCAAATATTATACATAATAGAATTTGAATTTGCTTCTGCTGGACTCAAAACCTTCTCATTTTCACAATATGTGAAAAGATTAATTTCTTTTATTGGATCAATTAATTTTTTGAGGTAACAATATTTTGGTTGATACAACGACTTTGAATATATGTATAAGTTTCTAAAGCTTAGACCATTTGGACTTTCTATTAGACTAATCATGACATTAGTTTTACCGCAGTTAGAAGGTCCTACAATAAGTGCCCGTATAGAATTGGGTAATAATGTACTATGTACAGTTTTAGTTTTCTTTTCTTGTGATTCGTCAACATATCTTATAATAATTTACTTATCTTGTTTAATTACTCGCATATTGTAATCTACTGATTACTTTTATATAAATTTAATCTTATATAACGAAATTCAATCATTTTAATTTTCAACGTCAATCTTGTCATACTATTCATTCGGAAAAAAAATATTAATATTAATTAATATGGTTATTAAATATTGTAAAACAGGTATACATAGTCAGTATAAGGTTGGAAGTGGCTTCGTAAACAACTTAATAAATAAATTACCTATTGAGTTACATTTGCCTGGATATCAGTTTTGTGGACCTGGTACAAAACTTGAAAAACGATTAGCGAGAGGGGACAAAGGAATAAATTTATTGGATACGGCTTGTAGAGAGCACGACATTATATATTCAAAAACAAACGATATTAACAAAAGACATCAAGCAGATCAGGAATTAGCTGAAAAAGCCTGGCAACGAGTAAAATCAAAGGATAGCAGTTTCAAAGAAAGATCACACGCTTGGCTTGTAACAAACGCAATGAAAACAAAAGTGAAATTGGGTTTAGGTATGAAGGATGTTAAAATATCTAAGCCAAAAAAAACTAAGAAAAAGTTAAAAAAAAGGAAAATATATAACAAGAAATTATTTTCAACTTCTATTAAAAATGAGTTAAAAATTTTAAAAAAGGAAAAACCAGATAATGTAATATCTGCTGTTAAGATTGCGCAAAAATTCATACATCCAAAGTTTAAAGGGGAAAAGGGAATTGAAGTTACTATACCAAGAGTTATTCCTGTGCCAAAAATCGGAGGATTTCTACCACTGGTTCCAATTTTAACAGCCTTGTCAGCGCTTGGAGGCCTAGCTACAGGTGGATCTGCTATTGCTAAAGCTGTGAATGATATAAAAAATGGAAGGAAACAACTAGCAGAAGCTATGCGACATAATCAACATATGGAATCAATAGCTATGGGAAAAGGTTTATACCTAAAACCATACAAAACAGGATACGGACTTTATTACAAACCAGCCTCAAAAAACTTTTAAATGATCTACCCAATAGACCATTAACTGAACTAGATATAATGGAATATTGTAAGAAACTTAAATATTTCAGAGGAGTTTTTATGTGCGATCGTTTGCCTAAAAAGCCGTTTAGTCAGGAATGTGGTATTGTTAATTTAGACAATTCCAGTGGTCCTGGAACACATTGGGTAGCCTATTACAAAAATTATAAGTACAAAGAATATTTTGATAGTTTTGAAAATTTACAACCGCCACAAGAAATAATTAATTACTTAAAAACACCTATTGAATATAATTATCAACAAAAGCAAAAATTTAATACATTTAATTGTGGTCATTTATGTATAGAATTTTTATTTAATAAATATTATTTAAAATAAATCTAAAACATTGTTTTAATTTCAATACTAACATACATAAGTTTTATTTATAAATATACATGAACATGCGTAGATTTTCTTAAAAATATATACAAATTTGTTTTATTTACAAAGAGCTGTTTATATATTCATAAGTAAATACATAGCTTGAAAATAATAATTACAAATTAAATATCTAAATTCATAAGAAATTCATCATCAGATGAACTGTTAATAAAATCTAGATATGAATCAGAGATATTCATAAAAATGTCATCATCTTTATCTGAATAAAATTCTTCAAATGTCTTCTGTCTATAATGCCCTCTAGCAAGTGTATTTATCTGATTTTTATCGATAATTCTTTTATCATCAGCATAACTCAAGACAACTTTATGTAACTTTTGAGTATACAACTGATGGTACTTAGATCTAAATGTATTCATAGAATCGGAAATAATTTGTTTTTCAAATAAAGCTTTCTTATAATCTGAAAGAGAGTAATTCCTAATACATGATTTTTTTACTCCTTTTGATTTCTTTACTTGATCCATCCCTACAGTTTCAAATGAATACATTTTTGATCGAAGTCCCACAAACTCTTTCATAATTTTTCCTTTGTTTTCGTCTTTCATCATCCCAATGACCTTTTTGTTTGATAATGGTAAATTATAAATGTTGTCTGCTTCATATTCAGATGTATCAAATCTTGAAGCAACATCTTGACGGATATCATCATAAAAATCATCTGTTTTTATGGAATAAATGAAAGAATCCGTATCCATATAATTTAAAGATAATTTTGTTCCAAACTTAGGTTGCATATATTGATAGTGGAAGTCAAACATCTTCCACTTAGACAATTCTAATACAGCAAACCCTAAATAAATGGGTTTGTTGTACTTGAACTTCATTATTTTGAGCTGAACCGCAAACATATTATCCGAGAACTGTGTTATACTCGAGAAGTTTGGTTTTGAAATCAATGCTCTTGCACCTTAATGGTTTTTTCTTGTAGTCTCCCACTCTGTGACAATTTTGACATCTTTGCGTTTATGAATATTTTCCATAGTTTTTCCATAAACCGCATTGTTTAGTAATTTGAAGAAATCTTTTTCAAACGAATTTTTTGCTATTGTTCTGTGGTGAGTGTTTATATCAATGTAGGGTTTAAGCCAAGGAGATTGCTTAAATTTTAATGCCCTATGTACTTTCTTTAATATCAATCCATTTCTGAGACATTGCTTAAGCACTCTATAGTGAATTTGATATTTTGATTTAGATGTGAGGTCAGCTATAAGTTTTCTGCATTTAGAATCACCGACTGTTTTATTTTCTGGGCAAAAAGGTAGATCATTATGTGTATCATGTATATGTTGGGGATACTCTAAATCTACTTCCAAAATATATCCAACAGTTGATGTATCTGGTATATTATTCACATCTAAAATACGGAGATTTTCCTCATTAACCCACTCAAATTTTCCGTATGGTAAGTACTCTGACATTGCCCAACCATACAAATTGTTAGCGTCTAAGTACACCAAATATTCTGAAGGCTTACTACAATCGTAATCCTCCATATATTTATTATTCGCCTTAGTGTACCTTTTTGAACATTGTACTAGACCCCCTCTGATAGCATCTTGCACAAAATTGTACATATTAATATCAGTAAATAGTTCTAGTTCTATTTTTGTGGTCTTAAGCATGGCATCCCATGATAGAGCAGGGGCAGTATGATATTGACATGGATCAAGCTTGTAAATATTTTTACAAATTTGTCTAAAATTTTGGAATATGTCAGTTAGCAGTAGAACGTCAGTTTTTAAATATAATAAGGTGTAATCTAACATATTTTTACAGTTAAAGGTTTTCCAAACATTTTTAGCATGTTCGTAATCATCCAAAGAGCATGGGGAATTACTTAAATAATTATAAAACTTTTCTTGAGTGGGAAGATGAACTTCATTAAAACGCTCCATTGAATCCATATAAGAGTAAGGGAATACTCCTTTTCTTCTTATTAAATTGAATTCTTCTTTTTGAGCAAACAATTTATTGAGGATGTGAAATTGATCATCACTTAAATTGTTTGCCAGCGTTTCTAGGCTGGATGCCATAAATCGGAAAGAGTCTAAGAAACGAATTTCAAAATTCTCTTTTTGTCCGATTGGAATGAACTTTGAAAGTGAAATGTATAATTCTTTATTAAGAGGAATTACTTTCATATCACCATCAAAGTTAGAAAGTTCTTTCATAAACAAATGACAGTCATAAGAGGAAAAATTGTGAAAGAAAACAGGTATAAATTTAGCAGTTCTATAAAGAAGATTGCATGAGTTATGCGCTGATCCTCTATACTTGCCTGTAAAATGGCAATGGTCACGCACTTTGTCATTTCTTAACATTTTTCCACAAATATGACAATTTGTGGAGAGAGCATGTAAAAGTTTTTCGTCATTTGTCAGTGGCGTCATTGGTACTATTTTTGACAAGTAATTTATATAAATGTTTGTCAGGTCGTTAATTAAATTTTCTAAAAAAAACTCTAGGTGCATCGTCACCAAAATAAATATTAAAACTATCTAAATTGTCATTATAGCTACATTTTATATAGTAGCTAAAAGCACAAGCAACGTGCTTTTCTATATTACCACATCCTGTTGTTGTTGTTGTTCCTGCTGTTCTTTCTATCTTTTCGAGATATGCCTCAAAATCTGTATAAACAACAAAGGGTACGTCCAACTGTTTGTGGTAGTTTTCGAATTTTAAAATAGATTCGTCCTTCCTCGGCATACTGGCAACAACTTTTTTGCAGCTTAGCTTGTGCTCCTCCATCATCCTTTCATTATGCGAATACTGCAGACATGCATTGCATAGCAAAACTTTTCTTTTGTGCCCGGTTATGCTACTTCTTATTAGCCTGAAATATATAATTATTATATGTGAATTAGTTAAAATATTTATAATATAAATGTATGTCTATTCGTATAATTACCTAGAGATATCTGTTATTAGGACATAATGAGAATATCCATCTTTCGATAGCAGCAAAAGATTCACATGGTGAATTTTCTCCTTTGTAGATAAATAGTAAGGTCCCACGATAGATTTGCCTTCTATTCCAAACACATTAACGCTAATGCCATCATTTTGATCTTCAAAAGCTTTGATGAATTTGGTTTTCATCGGAAACTCTAAATTCTCAAAATTTAGAGTCCTGTTATTAATGCTTATTATATTGGCACTAATATTTATCGCATCATCGTTTAGTGCAGTTGGGCAGAGTGCTGCTATGATGCACCATTTAAAACAATACTCATCATTGTTTTGGATGTTGAAACAAGACTTTTTCTTTTCAATCCACCGTGGAAGTGGGATGTAGCCTGAGCCCTTAAGAAAATCCGCTCGATTTATGTTTATATATAATTTTTTAATTGCGATAAGGCTCCATCCGCTGTCCCTTTCTTGAAATTCTGACATTTTTTTACATATCTCTTGAGTTTGATCTTTAAATAGTTCTAAGAGATCATCACTTACTGTAACAAATCGCATTTTGGAGCGGTGCGAAATCATACAGGAATGTATGTCATTATCCACTATTTTTATATAGTCGCATTCCAACTCCATGTTATATTTAAATGTTATATGACTTATTTGGGCATCTGTTAATATTTGCAAAGATTTTCTTTCCACTCCTTCAAAAAATTCTTCGGGAAATAAAATTTCCTCCCTCTCATTTTTATATGAGAAGGTTTGTAGTCTATTTTTGAATGCTGAATTTTCAAGTTTCATCCCAACATTCGCTTCACGGTTCCTTGAATTTATTATTATGGCAAATGATGTTGATGCATGAGTCCTCTCATGCATTTTTAAATGGGCTTGGTTTCCAAACCACTTGTGACATTCCGAACAATGATGGCTTTCGTGGATTTCAGCCATTTTCATTTCATTAAAAATGCGTGGACAATATTTACACTTCATATTTCTTTCAGCTTTTTTTAATTTTTTAACAATATTAACGTTACACAGTAGTTTTACGACTGTAAAATAATATGTTGTTACTTATAAAATAATTTTCAAATTTAAAATAATTTTCGAATATATATTATGAAAGAGATAGACTAATTTAATATTATCACTCAAGTGTATGTTTACTTCTCTCTCATATGAGATTAATATATAATTTCACTTGTATAATACGTAATAGGATAGATACATATGTAGTTGGAAAAGATAAGATGTAAACATTAGTTTCAAACTATCATATCTAATTATAAAGCATGAAAGAGATGCATTGAAATTGACCTGAAATAATAAATTATATGCTAGAAATCTGATTTGAGTATTTGAGCTAGGCTATAAAATTTCAAAATCTCAAGAAAAACAAGCAGGGGGTATAGAAAAACCAAGTATCCCTTACATATGTCAGGACTACAATTATCTCACTCAAACATTAAATTTTAGATTACTTGTACAGGGTGGGCCAAAAGAAACCAAGGGGTGTAAAAGTTTAATAACTTTTTTGTTTATTAGCTTTTTTTTATTTTTTCTTTCAGATTATAGAATATACAAAATGGAAATTTTTTTACACTAAGTATGAAAAATTATGTCTCTTAAATGACCACCGTTTTCAGCTTCGCACTGATCGGCTCTTTTTAGAGCATTTTCCATAACATCTTTCAAAACTTGTGGCTGTAGCGTTGAGTTGAGTTCAAGGATTGTCTCTGACTTGTTCACATAGACTCGCTCCTTCAAAAAACCCCAAAGAAAATAGTCGGGTACTGTCAAATCTGGCGATCGCACTGGCCAAATAATTTCCGAATTTCGAGAAATTATTCGCTCTCCAAAAATTTGACTTAAAAGTCCCATTGTGTCTCGTGCAGTATGGGCAGTGGCTCCGTCCTGCTGAAACCACATACCAGGTCTGTTTTCAAGAGCAGGACCTAAAAAATTTTCTATCATAAACCGATACCGCTCTCCATTTACGGTTACAGCACTTCCATCTACATTCTCGAAGAAGTAGGGCCCAATGACATTTTCAGATGTGATCCCACACCATACTGTACACCTGATGGGGTGCAATTGGCGTTGATGAATGGCTCTTGGATTTTGAGAACACCAGAACCTACAGTTCTGCTTATTAACAAAGCCATTAAAAAAAAAGCCGTTAAAATAATTGATCTCTGGTTTAAATAATAAAATTCTATTGTTCTGGTTCTCTGTTCAGTTGTGAACCTCTCCATTATAAATTCTCCAAGTGTTGTCTATATAATCTGAAGGAAAAAATTAAAAAAAATTAATAAACAAAAAAGTTATTAAACTTTTACACCCCTTGGTTTCTTTTGGCCCACCCTGTATTAGTGTTGGAGTACCTAAAACTATCTTTAATATTGAAGTAGATGCAAGTATACAAGTATAAAAAAGCAAAATTTTAAAGGATGTTGCTTATTATTGAAATGGATTCAGCAAACTACAATTGTGAACTATGTTTAACGCTCAAAGGAAAATTCGTAACATTTTCCAATGTTGCCAATAAAAAACGACATATTTTAAGAAAACATAATTTCGCTTTTTATAAAGCGAAAACATGCAAACTTGTATCATCACCGTCATCCACAACAACATCAACATCATCGCCATCCGCATCAACAGCATCATCGTCATCCTCATCATCAACATCATCGTCGACTGCACCAACATCAACATCATCATCATTAGCATCATCAACATCAGCATTATTAGCATCATCATCGACCTCCGAATTAGCATTTGAAAAAATTATATATGATTTTAAAATCGATGACGACGATTTTTTTAAATATATAAAATATTAAAATAATAATAAAATATTAAAATAAAAATAAAATATTAAAATAAAAATTATAAAAATTTAATTAAAAACCCTTGTCTTCTTATTTGATTGACATCTTTAAATTAATTTATTATTATTTATAATTAAATTAATTTCATATATACATAATCATAATATTTTAATACAGTTTTGGAATTTTGCCTCCTTCCCAAGTAAAAAAGGGTTGTGAGTTTGGAATGTAGAAGCCTTCATAGTAGTAGTGAAATCCCACTCCGGGGACAATTAAAATTGTTAAATTGTGGCTGAAATTGTTAAATTGTGGCTGAAATTGTTAAATTGTGGGCTGAAATTGTTAAATTGTGGCTGAAATTGTTAAATTGTTGCTGAAATTTTAAAATTCTTGGAAATTTGTGTTTTCGGCGGCGCTTTGATGTTTTTTGTTTACATTAGGAGTTTTTTTGTTTACATTAGGAGTTTTTTGTTTACATTAACTTTGTGTGAACGGGTGATTTTTTTGGGTTACATTAATTGTGATAACGGGTGATTTTTTTTGAGGTTTCATATGAGCGTATATGCCGACGGCAATACATGATTATTATTTTTTTCAAATGCCTACTGCAATACATGATAATTTTTCCTAATGCCTACCGCAATACATGATTATTATTTTTTTCAAATGCCGACGGCAAAAAATGAATATAATTTTTTCAAATGCAGACGGGAAAATGATATTTCCTAATGACGACGGGAAAACGTGAAAGTTATATTTTCTAATGCTAATGTAGGTGTTGCTAGACTGTGGGAATTTAAGGCTGACCGTGATTTGAGTGGGCGGCGTTGTTGCCGTAATATGTAACCATAGGAATTTGCGGATGTGTCTGTCTGTCTGTGAGAATTTAGGTGAGGGTTTGATTGGAAGGGGCGGGGTGTAGTTGAGGTAGATCGATTGCGTGTGTATGTGTGTGTGTGTATGTGTGTGTGTGTGTATGTGTGTGTGTGTGTATGTTTGTAGGAATTTCAATGTGTGTATTTCTGTAGGAGCTTAGGGCTGATTGTGATTTATGAAGGGTGAGGTGTTCTAGTAATATGTAACCGGGGGAATCTGTGTGTTTGTATGTCTGTAGGAGTTTAAGGCTGACCATGATTTGGGTGGGCAGGGTTGTTGACGTAATATGTATCCATGGGGATTGTGGATGTGTCTGTCTATAGTAGTTTAAGGCTGATCGTGATTTGAGGTAGGTGAGGATGTTGTTGAGGTAAATTGGTTATTTGTATGTATGTATGTATGTATTTTTGTAAGAATTTAAGATGATTGTGATTTATTAGGGGCGAGGTGTTCTTGTAATATGTAGCCGTGAGAATCTATGTGTATAGACGTCTGTAGAAGTTTAAGACTATCTGTAATTTCAGGTAGGTGAGAATGTTGTGTTGTTGAGATTAATCTTATATATTGTATATGTATGTATGTATGATCATGGGAATTTGTGTATGTATATCTGAGGGAGAATTTAAGGCTCGTCATGATTTGCAAAAGGTGGGGTGTTGTTGAAATTTTCTTGGATATTTCTTATATGAATTCTGCTATGTGTGTGTATTTGAGCTGGTATTTATATGTAGGTAGAAATAAACTGTTTTCAACATCGACATTTGGTACTATAAAATACTATCATATATCTGGACTTCCCTAATCCTAGTATGCTTTTGTACTTACGATTGCTTTATATTTTCTCATGCTTAAATTTGTCTCGCGTTGAAGTCGGTCTGTGTGAAATTTGTTTATATTACAGATTTTGTTTATTTAACTACATTCGTCTTCTTTGACTGAAAGAGTTATCTACACACAGAGAAAAACCAACTTGAAATCAGTAAGAACCATGCTGAATTAATAAGAACCATTAGCGAAGGTTTAGTCATATTGAAATTTCTTATTTCAATATGGACAAAATATTAATTTACAGTATTCATTTATTAAACTCATTAGTTTGTAGATATCTCAATATACATTTTCTATTATATTAAAAATTATTGAATTAATGTGATGAATTCTTATTTTTAAGCTGCAGATTTTCCCTGAGTGTATGGATTGTTTATATTTGCATTGTGCTTTAACTAAACGACGCTTCATATATTTTCATGATGTAGATCTAATAAATACTTAAGCATTGATAAGAAATTTGATATGTATACATACATATCTACAAATTGATTATATGTACATACAAATAAGTGTTCAACTCAATCTTTGAATACATTTTTTATTTTATTTTTTGTCATGTGATGTCTGTTGTTGGTGAAATTAAAAACATTTTAATTTTTGTCTGCGTTTACTTAAAAGTTTGTGAGGATTTTCTGTTGTAAGTAAAACTGAATTCTTGAAGATATGTACTTACATACTCTATAGTAATAGTAACTATATATAATAGAAATATTTCTTATACTTAATTTACAGTTTTTTAAAGTATAGGGTATAAAATTTTTTCTAGCTATAGCCTTCTACATTTATTTTGGAAAACTTGCTTTGCTTTTTAAAAATGTATAAACATTTTTAAATGAAACTGATCCGGCACTCCAGCTTAGGTACTGATAGTTTTTTTTTTTGTTGTTAGTTAACTTATTTATTTTTTATTTTTTATTGATAAACATTGGAAATCAAAAGGGAGTTTTATATTGTAATTATTATTTTCATAATTGTTGAAAACAATCGCTGCTTTTTGTTTGTTTTTTGCGATGAAATCATTTGAATTACTTTTGCAACTTTACGCGTTTATAAAAATTATGTTATTTTCTATATTTCTTAATTTATAAGACTTTTAGACTTTGTCCTTTAGGGGTTATATATTCTATTATACGATTATGAATAAGAATGCAGTAAGCTGATGTATTTGCTTACTACTTCAAATTAAAATTTTATTAAATTGAATAAAAGGAGTTTTTTTTCTTAAACTCTGATGCAGTTAGAAGCGCTGGAGATTCTTTCATATAACAGCTTTTTTGAAATTTTTGATACATAGTATAATATAGAATTGGATAACATTTATTTTTAATTTTTATGTTAAGAAGTACGGGTATGAGACTGAATTTAAATGTACTTTTAAATTAGTTAAATCATAATAAACAAACATATTTTCTTCTTTAATAGCGATCAACAGAAAACGAACTCGTTTTCATATAATTTAGGTATACCCTATCGACGGCTCCTCTAGGATACAAGATGGCTTTGTATGACGAAATTTCTGTTGCTTTATACTGATAATATGTTTACATTAATAAGATACATATACCTACATATGTTTATTTTATGAACGGTGAGCACCTATGGATTTTATTTAATGTTCTATATGACTTTTTCTCTCTTTCATTTTATTAAAGTTCAGCGTATTGTATATATATTTCTGAAATGTTTAAGTGTGTTTTGTGTGCCCATCGGGCAGAGTGTACGTATTAGTTGGTCAGTCAGTCTCTATTTTTATTTATTTTTTTCTTCTTCTAAGGTGCCACTCCTTTTTCAGATTTTACTACTTGGAATAGAGAATTTTTGTCTAATTTTTTGGTGGGTATATACATTAGGTATGTAGAAATTAGTTTAGATACAAAGAAATGCATGTTTAATATACAACTATTGTATCAAATCGATCTCAAATAACTCAGTTACCTCTACCAGCAATTCACCGTTGGTGTATTCATAAAGTGTTAGAAACAATGAAATATCTATGTTTTGAGAGAATTTTTCCCCTCAAGTATTTCTACATGAGGTTTGAGGGGTCAATCACTGTCGCATTCATATGTAATGATTATTCACTTAAAAAACGTCATCATCACCATCAATCATCTCCGTATACAATACATTCATGAGTTGGGTTGATCCAGATACAATTGCTGTCTCATCACCTTCTAACAGCTTTATATATTTTGCTAGTATGCATGCCTTAGCATGCTTCTATCGATAGTGACGTAAGAGTCCGAGATGTAGAGTGTTACAATTAAAAATCTTTACTATTAGAATTTACCAGTTCGCTCTTTTGAATTTTTGCAAAGTAGATACATATGTATGTATTTCATTGACCACAAAATCATAAAATTTCTTTGCTTACAAAATTGTATGACGTGAGGATTTTTTTTTTTTTTTTTTTTTTTTTAAATTATACATGCTTCGGCATGCTTTAATTTTTTTTTCTATAAATTTATGTAATACTCATACAGATACAGATATAAAGTAAGATCTGTTTACTGTACATTTTAAAATTTATGCATGCTTCAGCATGATTCTAGTTGAAGCGTATATTCATTCACTAAGTTTGTTTGATACTTATTCATACACATGTACATTCTTAAAGATTGGATATCAAAGTCCAATTTCCGTAGTTTATCTATATTTTCTAAAGATCTGATAGCTAAAGAAATAAATAGAGTGAAGATCTTCTATAATAATCCCATTTTCATATTGTAAAATTTTGCGTGCTAGCGCTTTCGATGGGAAAATATACATACAACTTTATAAAAAGTGATAATATGATGTGCTGCTGAATATTGCACTATGTTATAGTTCATTTTAAACACTGAAGTTTTAGCAATATTTCATTCAGACCAACAAGTTTAGAGAATTCCACTACATTTAGTTAATTATCTTTCTTAAGACCCATCATTCCTAATCAATCCTACAAAAAACAACACAAACTAGATTTTTCGTTTTAATTTTATTTTTATTAAATTCAACATTCATTCTTCAAATTACTTTATACTATATTAAGTAGCTTTTCCTCATTTGTTGAGTTGACTTTAATAGGAGACATTTTAATGGTACGATGAACTTTTCTATTGCATGCATTGAGTAAATCTTTATACATACCAATCCACTTATATGAACCATTAAAGCTAATTCTTTTCACATCATACCTTTCAATGATCTATTAAATCATTCTAATATTGATGCTTTCATATTAAGTAATGTTTAATCTTCTATTTATGTATGAGTTTTCCCAAGTATTTATTAAAAAATTCTTTAGAATCATCTGTTTGTAAGTTTTTTGGTACCCGTACCACTTCAAAAATATTTTCCATTGCCTTGGTTTTTAGAGTGCAGCTTTTATTTTCAGCTGTACTTTGAGAATGTGTCAATTACAGTCTTCAAAAATCAACAATTTCTGTTTTCTGTAGAATAGTTCTACATTTCACCTAACTTAGCTCCATAAAACATCATATATTCCTGTCATTACATCTCTACAAGCACAAACAGTTGTTGAAATTTAATATGGACTTCGTTAACTAAATTCCTTTTTAAAGACATTGAATTGTTTCACAGATTTTTTCGAAAGTGTTGTGATCTACATCTTGCACTTTCAGCTATTTATACTAACATGTAGTTAATTTTCTAATCTATATATTTAACCGTAAACTCTTCAATTTGTTTTTAATTATTTACTTTTTAGAATTGCTTTTTCAATTTTATAACTGTCTTCTTTCTCTAATTTTATTTCACGTTGTAGTTCCTCAATTTGCATTTAAATATATTCTTGAATATTAATGCTTTAAGCTATATTATTAATTTGTCTTGTATTTTATCTTCATTCAGTTTAATGTAACTATCAACAATAGTTTGTATCTAATTCATTTATGCCTTCCAATACTGATAAGTCAGTATAAATGTCTTCAGAATTGGAAGTCTATGAGTAAAATCATCGTCATCATCATTCTCAGTATTAGCATCATTAAATATGATGGTATTATCAAATATTGTTCCTTCTACTAGTTTCTTTTGGGGTACTTGTCTATATCTTGAGTGAAGGTTTATCAGGCTTTAAACTTGTATATTTTCAACTTCTGTCTTGATTTTACTTTCTTCTTTCATAAGAATTCTTTTAATATTTTTAGAACTATTTATGAATTCTTCTGCTATAGTTTTAAATGTATCTTTTAGTTGTTCACTTGTATCTATTTCACCAGTTTTTATACTACGAAGCTTTTTCTTCAACACATTTCTTGTCAACACCAACTGTTTTAAAATTTTCTCATCCAGGGCAAATAACAGGTATCAGCAATCATATCAGCTTTTCAGGAGCTGGTCTGGTTTTCAGATCAGCTTATCAGGACCTGGTCTGGTTTTCAGATCAGCTTTTCAGGACCTGGTCTGGTTTTCAGATCAGCTTATCAGGACCTGGTCTGGTTTTCAGATCAGCTTTTCAGGACCTGGTCTGGTTTTCAGATCAGCTTTTCAGGACCTGGTCTGGTTTTCAGATCAGCTTATCAGGACCTGGTCTGGTTTTCAGATCAGCTTATCAGGAGCTGGTCTGGTTTTCAGATCAGCTTATCAGGAGATGGTCTGGTTTTCAGATCAGCTTATCAGGAGCTGGTCTGGTTTTCAGATCAGCTTATCAGGAGCTGATCTGATTTTTAGATCAGCTTATCAGGTAACAGATCAGGCTATCAGGAGCTGTTCAGATTTTCATTTCAAGATATCTGAGTCAGATTTAGTTATCAGTGTACAAGTAGCTAGCCATTTATAACATTTATATACATGAAGTTTAAAGTCAGATGAAATACGAAAAAGTAAAGTTTTATCTAGTAAAATTATTTTCTATAACGATCATCGTTTAATTCACTATCTTTGCTTATAATCAAAAATCCATATTTATCCTTTCAACATGCTTTTTATTTTTCTCACCTAACTTAAACATTAAATATACATTATGATGATCTCTTATTAAATGTTTGGTGATTCTGGTGTAAGTTTTACATAAGTAGAATGAATCAACATTCTTATCTCTCCCCATACAAAAATATGCTTCCCATACGCATCATCGTTAAATATCATATTGGAATTACTTTGGACTGAAATAACAGATTCACTATCGGTAAATTTTGTAATATATTATTATTTTAATTGATGTAATTAATTTCTTCAGATATTTATATCTGGGGTGATATAAAGATTTTGAGTATAAATAAATGTTCTCAAAATTTAAGTCCATTAGGACTTTCTAGCAAGTAATTTGACAGGTCAACTATTGTTGCACGAATAGAATTTGATATAAGGGAACTATGATTTATTTTTGAACTATCGTTCGATGAATCATCAATATTTCGTACCAAGAATTATTTATGTTGTTTTGACTAAGGGTATGAGTCAATATTTATAAAATCCATTTCATAAATATCAGCTCATGCTCATAGTCAAAACAAAGTATGCTTTAAGTGTTTAAAACCGGTATTACCATAAAAATTGTGGTTTTAAACACTTAAAATATACTTTGTTTTACTAACCGCATTTTATAACTAAATGCATTTCATAAATATTGACGCATACTCATAATCAAAACAGCATATAAATATCCTTTGTTTTGACTATGAGTATGAGTCATTATCTCTTATTATAGAAAAATAAAATAGTATGATTATATGATATCAGAAATCATGTTTTCTAATATCATATAACCATACTATTTGATTCTTTCTATAATAATAGATAATATTTATGAAATGCATTTATTTACAAAATGCGATTAGTAAAACAACATAAATATAGGATGGTATGAAATTTTGATGATTCATCAATATTTCGTACCAAGGTATTTTTAGGTTGTTTTTACTATGAGTATGCGCCAATATTTATGAAATGTATTTCATAAATATTATCTCTTATTATAGAAAAATTAAAAATGTAGCTATACGATATCAGAAAATATTTTCTGAAATCGTATAGCTATATTATTTTATTTGTCCTATAATAAGAGATAATGGCCCCTACTCATAGTCAAAACAAAGAATATTTTAACAGCATTATTTATAAAACTTATTAAGGCTTTGTAAAGGCTTTTTAAAACAAATTTTTTATAAAAATTTTTTCTTAAAAAGTCTTTATAAAGCCCTAATAAGTGTTATAAATAAGGCTGTTAAAATATACTTTGTTTTACTAACCACATTTTTGTAACTAAACGCATTTCATAAATATTGATCCATACTCATAGTCAAAACAAAGGATATTTTTATGCTGTTTTGATTATGAGTGTGGATCATTGTCTATTATTATAGAAAAAATAAACTAATGCAGCTATACGATTTCAGAAAATATTTTCTGATATGGTATAGCTGTATTAGTTTATTTTTTTATAATAAGAGATAATATTTATAAAATGTATTTAGCTACATAAATGCGGTTAGTAAAACAACCTAAAATACCTTGGTACGAAATATTGATTATTCATCGAACGATAGTTCAAAAATAAATCATAGTTCCCTTATATCAAATTCTATTCGTGCAACAATAGTTGACCTGTCAAATTACGAAAAAAAAAAACGCTATGATTGGCTTGCTAGAAAGTCCTAATGGACTTAAATTTTGAGAACATTTATTTATACTCAAAATCTTTATATCACCCCAGATATAAATATCTGAAGAAATTAATTACATCAATTAAAATAATAATATATTACAAAATTTACCGATAGTGAATCTGTTATTTCAGTCCAAAGTAATTCCAATATGATATTTAACGATGATGCGTATGGGAAGCATATTTTTGTATGGGGAGAGATAAGAATGTTGATTCATTCTACTTATGTAAAACTTACACCAGAATCACCAAACATTTAATAAGAGATCATCATAATGTATATTTAATGTTTAAGTTAGGTGAGAAAAATAAAAAGCATGTTGAAAGGATAAATATGGATTTTTGATTATAAGCAAAGATAGTGAATTAAACGATGATCGTTATAGAAAATAATTTTACTAGATAAAACTTTACTTTTTCGTATTTCATCTGACTTTAAACTTCATGTATATAAATGTTATAAATGGCTAGCTACTTGTACACTGATAACTAAATCTGACTCAGATATCTTGAAATGAAAATCTGAACAGCTCCTGATAGCCTGATCTGTTACCTGATAAGCTGATCTAAAAATCAGATCAGCTCCTGATAAGCTGATCTGAAAACCAGACCAGCTCCTGATAAGCTGATCTGAAAACCAGACCATCTCCTGATAAGCTGATCTGAAAACCAGACCAGCTCCTGATAAGCTGATCTGAAAACCAGACCAGGTCCTGATAAGCTGATCTGAAAACCAGACCAGGTCCTGAAAAGCTGATCTGAAAACCAGACCAGGTCCTGAAAAGCTGATCTGAAAACCAGACCAGGTCCTGATAAGCTGATCTGAAAACCAGACCAGGTCCTGAAAAGCTGATCTGAAAACCAGACCAGGTCCTGATAAGCTGATCTGAAAACCAGACCAGCTCCTGAAAAGCTGATATGATTGCTGATACCTGTTATTTGCCCTGGATGAGAAAATTTTAAAACAGTTGGTGTTGACAAGAAATGTGTTGAAGAAAAAGCTTCGTAGTATAAAAACTGGTGAAATAGATACAAGTGAACAACTAAAAGATACATTTAAAACTATAGCAGAAGAATTCATAAATAGTTCTAAAAATATTAAAAGAATTCTTATGAAAGAAGAAAGTAAAATCAAGACAGAAGTTGAAAATATACAAGTTTAAAGCCTGATAAACCTTCACTCAAGATATAGACAAGTACCCCAAAAGAAACTAGTAGAAGGAACAATATTTGATAATACCATCATATTTAATGATGCTAATACTGAGAATGATGATGACGATGATTTTACTCATAGACTTCCAATTCTGAAGACATTTATACTGACTTATCAGTATTGGAAGGCATAAATGAATTAGATACAAACTATTGTTGATAGTTACATTAAACTGAATGAAGATAAAATACAAGACAAATTAATAATATAGCTTAAAGCATTAATATTCAAGAATATATTTAAATGCAAATTGAGGAACTACAACGTGAAATAAAATTAGAGAAAGAAGACAGTTATAAAATTGAAAAAGCAATTCTAAAAAGTAAATAATTAAAAACAAATTGAAGAGTTTACGGTTAAATATATAGATTAGAAAATTAACTACATGTTAGTATAAATAGCTGAAAGTGCAAGATGTAGATCACAACACTTTCGAAAAAATCTGTGAAACAATTCAATGTCTTTAAAAAGGAATTTAGTTAACGAAGTCCATATTAAATTTCAACAACTGTTTGTGCTTGTAGAGATGTAATGACAGGAATATATGATGTTTTATGGAGCTAAGTTAGGTGAAATGTAGAACTATTCTACAGAAAACAGAAATTGTTGATTTTTGAAGACTGTAATTGACACATTCTCAAAGTACAGCTGAAAATAAAAGCTGCACTCTAAAAACCAAGGCAATGGAAAATATTTTTGAAGTGGTACGGGTACCAAAAAACTTACAAACAGATGATTCTAAAGAATTTTTTAATAAATACTTGGGAAAACTCATACATAAATAGAAGATTAAACATTACTTAATATGAAAGCATCAATATTAGAATGATTTAATAGATCATTGAAAGGTATGATGTGAAAAGAATTAGCTTTAATGGTTCATATAAGTGGATTGGTATGTATAAAGATTTACTCAATGCATGCAATAGAAAAGTTCATCGTACCATTAAAATGTCTCCTATTAAAGTCAACTCAACAAATGAGGAAAAGCTACTTAATATAGTATAAAGTAATTTGAAGAATGAATGTTGAATTTAATAAAAATAAAATTAAAACGAAAAATCTAGTTTGTGTTGTTTTTTGTAGGATTGATTAGGAATGATGGGTCTTAAGAAAGATAATTAACTAAATGTAGTGGAATTCTCTAAACTTGTTGGTCTGAATGAAATATTGCTAAAACTTCAGTGTTTAAAATGAACTATAACATAGTGCAATATTCAGCAGCACATCATATTATCACTTTTTATAAAGTTGTATGTATATTTTCCCATCGAAAGCGCTAGCACGCAAAATTTTACAATATGAAAATGGGATTATTATAGAAGATCTTCACTCTATTTATTTCTTTAGCTATCAGATCTTTAGAAAATATAGATAAACTACGGAAATTGGACTTTGATATCCAATCTTTAAGAATGTACATGTGTATGAATAAGTATCAAACAAACTTAGTGAATGAATATACGCTTCAACTAGAATCATGCTGAAGCATGCATAAATTTTAAAATGTACAGTAAACAGATCTTACTTTATATCTGTATCTGTATGAGTATTACATAAATTTATAGAAAAAAAAATTAAAGCATGCCGAAGCATGTATAATTTAAAAAAAAAAAAAAAAAAAAAAAATCCTCACGTCATACAATTTTGTAAGCAAAGAAATTTTATGATTTTGTGGTCAATGAAATACATACATATGTATCTACTTTGCAAAAATTCAAAAGAGCGAACTGGTAAATTCTAATAGTAAAGATTTTTAATTGTAACACTCTACATCTCGGACTCTTACGTCACTATCGATAGAAGCATGCTAAGGCATGCATACTAGCAAAATATATAAAGCTGTTAGAAGGTGATGAGACAGCAATTGTATCTGGATCAACCCAACTCATGAATGTATTGTATACGGAGATGATTGATGGTGATGATGACGTTTTTTAAGTGAATAATCATTACATATGAATGCGACAGTGATTGACCCCTCAAACCTCATGTAGAAATACTTGAGGGGAAAAATTCTCTCAAAACATAGATATTTCATTGTTTCTAACACTTTATGAATACACCAACGGTGAATTGCTGGTAGAGGTAACTGAGTTATTTGAGATCGATTTGATACAATAGTTGTATATTAAACATGCATTTCTTTGTATCTAAACTAATTTCTACATACCTAATGTATATACCCACCAAAAAATTAGACAAAAATTCTCTATTCCAAGTAGTAAAATCTGAAAAAGGAGTGGCACCTTAGAAGAAGAAAAAAATAAATAAAAATAGAGACTGACTGACCAACTAATACGTACACTCTGCCCGATGGGCACACAAAACACACTTAAACATTTCAGAAATATATATACAATACGCTGAACTTTAATAAAATGAAAGAGAGAAAAAGTCATATAGAACATTAAATAAAAGCCATAGGTGCTCACCGTTCATAAAATAAACATATGTAGGTATATGTATCTTATTAATGTAAACATATTATCAGTATAAAGCAACAGAAATTTCGTCATACAAAGCCATCTTGTATCCTAGAGGAGCCGTCGATAGGGTATACCTAAATTATATGAAAACGAGTTCGTTTTCTGTTGATCGCTATTAAAGAAGAAAATATGTTTGTTTATTATGATTTAACTAATTTAAAAGTACATTTAAATTCAGTCTCATACCCGTACTTCTTAACATAAAAATTAAAAATAAATGTTATCCAATTCTATATTATACTATGTATCAAAAATTTCAAAAAAGCTGTTATATGAAAGAATCTCCAGCGCTTCTAACTGCATCAGAGTTTAAGAAAAAAAACTCCTTTTATTCAATTTAATAAAATTTTAATTTGAAGTAGTAAGCAAATACATCAGCTTACTGCATTCTTATTCATAATCGTATAATAGAATATATAACCCCTAAAGGACAAAGTCTAAAAGTCTTATAAATTAAGAAATATAGAAAATAACATAATTTTTATAAACGCGTAAAGTTGCAAAAGTAATTCAAATGATTTCATCGCAAAAAACAAACAAAAAGCAGCGATTGTTTTCAACAATTATGAAAATAATAATTACAATATAAAACTCCCTTTTGATTTCCAATGTTTATCAATAAAAAATAAAAAATAAATAAGTTAACTAACAACAAAAAAAAAAAACTATCAGTACCTAAGCTGGAGTGCCGGATCAGTTTCATTTAAAAATGTTTATACATTTTTAAAAAGCAAAGCAAGTTTTCCAAAATAAATGTAGAAGGCTATAGCTAGAAAAAATTTTATACCCTATACTTTAAAAAACTGTAAATTAAGTATAAGAAATATTTCTATTATATATAGGTACTATTACTATAGAGTATGTAAGTACATATCTTCAAGAATTCAGTTTTACTTACAACAGAAAATCCTCACAAACTTTTAAGTAAACGCAGACAAAAATTAAAATGTTTTTAATTTCACCAACAACAGACATCACATGACAAAAAATAAAATAAAAAATGTATTCAAAGATTGAGTTGAACACTTATTTGTATGTACATATAATCAATTTGTAGATATGTATGTATACATATCAAATTTCTTATCAATGCTTAAGTATTTATTAGATCTACATCATGAAAATATATGAAGCGTCGTTTAGTTAAAGCACAATGCAAATATAAACAATCCATACACTCAGGGAAAATCTGCAGCTTAAAAATAAGAATTCATCACATTAATTCAATAATTTTTAATATAATAGAAAATGTATATTGAGATATCTACAAACTAATGAGTTTAATAAATGAATACTGTAAATTAATATTTTGTCCATATTGAAATAAGAAATTTCAATATGACTAAACCTTCGCTAATGGTTCTTATTAATTCAGCATGGTTCTTACTGATTTCAAGTTGGTTTTTCTCTGTGTGTAGATAACTCTTTCAGTCAAAGAAGACGAATGTAGTTAAATAAACAAAATCTGTAATATAAACAAATTTCACACAGACCGACTTCAACGCGAGACAAATTTAAGCATGAGAAAATATAAAGCAATCGTAAGTACAAAAGCATACTAGGATTAGGGAAGTCCAGATATATGATAGTATTTTATAGTACCAAATGTCGATGTTGAAAACAATTTATTTCTACCTACATATAAATACCAGCTCAAATACACACACATAGCAGAATTCATATAAGAAATATCCAAGAAAATTTCAACAACACCCCACCTTTTGCAAATCATGACGAGCCTTAAATTCTCCCTCAGATATACATACACAAATTCCCATGATCATACATACATACATATACAATATATAAGATTAATCTCAACAACACAACATTCTCACCTACCTGAAATTACAGATAGTCTTAAACTTCTACAGACGTCTATACACATAGATTCTCACGGCTACATATTACAAGAACACCTCGCCCCTAATAAATCACAATCATCTTAAATTCTTACAAAAATACATACATACATACATACAAATAACCAATTTACCTCAACAACATCCTCACCTACCTCAAATCACGATCAGCCTTAAACTACTATAGACAGACACATCCACAATCCCCATGGATACATATTACGTCAACAACCCTGCCCACCCAAATCATGGTCAGCCTTAAACTCCTACAGACATACAAACACACAGATTCCCCCGGTTACATATTACTAGAACACCTCACCCTTCATAAATCACAATCAGCCCTAAGCTCCTACAGAAATACACACATTGAAATTCCTACAAACATACACACACACACACACATACACACACACACACATACACACACACACATACACACGCAATCGATCTACCTCAACTACACCCCGCCCCTTCCAATCAAACCCTCACCTAAATTCTCACAGACAGACAGACACATCCGCAAATTCCTATGGTTACATATTACGGCAACAACGCCGCCCACTCAAATCACGGTCAGCCTTAAATTCCCACAGTCTAGCAACACCTACATTAGCATTAGAAAATATAACTTTCACGTTTTCCCGTCGTCATTAGGAAATATCATTTTCCCGTCTGCATTTGAAAAAATTATATTCATTTTTTGCCGTCGGCATTTGAAAAAAATAATAATCATGTATTGCGGTAGGCATTAGGAAAAATTATCATGTATTGCAGTAGGCATTTGAAAAAAATAATAATCATGTATTGCCGTCGGCATATACGCTCATATGAAACCTCAAAAAAAATCACCCGTTATCACAATTAATGTAACCCAAAAAAATCACCCGTTCACACAAAGTTAATGTAAACAAAAAACTCCTAATGTAAACAAAAAAACTCCTAATGTAAACAAAAAACATCAAAGCGCCGCCGAAAACACAAATTTCCAAGAATTTTAAAATTTCAGCAACAATTTAACAATTTCAGCCACAATTTAACAATTTCAGCCCACAATTTAACAATTTCAGCCACAATTTAACAATTTCAGCCACAATTTAACAATTTTAATTGTCCCCGGAGTGGGATTTCACTACTACTCTTCATTGTCTTCAATAGTTTTTTCGTTGTCGTCAGGATGTAGCTCCGCCAATTCTAATGCGTATGAATAATTTTCTAGTTTTTTTGTTAAAGAAAATTTTTCATCCCCAGCCCATTCAATTACTTTATCCTCTAAGCTATTGTAGCGTTTGGGAAGATATAGCATTCCATCCTCGAGTTCTGCAATCACTATATTTCCATATTTGGTCTTATGACGAAACATCATTATCACTTTATATGGCCTTGATGGTTGTAATTCCTTCACAGATATATATGATTTTGCTTTCAATTTATTAAAAGCCTCAACAACCTCAATGTTTGTAATGTTTTTCGAAGTCATAATTTACTACTGAAGGATTGCAATGAGTTAATGAATAGGAATATTTTAGAAACTGCGTTTTTATATCAATTTATTTGGGACACACTAAAAATTTTTTAATCAGGAGAGTTTTATTTTCTCAAAATAAATTTTTGATCTCTTAATATTTTTATTCATACATTTTCATAATTACTCTTACTTAATTTCTACATAATAATGAAAAATGCTTCATCTTATGGTTTAAATAATTTATTTAATATAATTACATTATATGCAAATATTCACAAACATGCATCTTCATATACATTGACATATTCATTTAAACATACCTATGCAAAATATGTTTATGTATAGTTATGTACAGAAATAATATTAAATTCATTTAAGAGTCACAAAAACATTCAATTACTATACAGGGCTTGTTAAAATAAAAATTTTCCTTAAATTTTCACATTTACATCCCAAAATATTACAAAAGAATCCTCTTTTCCCTTTTCTTCTTACCAGACACCTGCAATAAAAAAAAGCAAATTTATAGCATTTAAAAACAACAAATAAAGGGGCTTGTTAAAATAAAATTTTCCTTAAATTTTCACATTTACATCCCAAAATATTACAAAAGAATCCTCTTTTCCCTTTCTTCTTACCAGACACCAGCAATAAAAAAGCAAATTTATAGCATTTAAAAACAACAAATAAAGGGGCTTGTTAAAATAAAATTTTCCTTAAATTTTCACATTTACATCCCAAAATATTACAAAAGAATCCTCTTTTCCCTTTCTTCTTACCAGACACCAGCAATAAAAAAGCAAATTTATAGCATTTAAAAACAACAAATAAAGGGCTTGTTAAAATAAAAATTTCCCTTAAATTTTCACATTTACATCCCAAAATATTACAAAAGAATCCTCTTTTCCTTTTCTTCTTACCAGGCACCAGCAATAAAAAAAAAGCAAATTTATAGCATTTAAAAACAACAAATAAAGGGCTTGTTAAAATAAAAATTTTCCTTAAATTTTCACATTTACATCCCAAAATATTACAAAAGAATCCTCTTTTTCCTTTTCTTCTTACCAGACACCAGCAATAAAAAAAAGCAAATTTATAAACGTACTGATAACAGCAATTGTAAAATGATAAGCAACCGATGTCTCAAACTAAAGACCGTGCTTATAATTGTAAAAAACAAAAAAGGTTTCTATCGACTATTTCAAGTTGGTTTAAGAGACAGAAATAGACATAATTATTATTATTAAAGAGATAAACGGACAGACAAACATAAAGGCTCGCTAAACCAAAAGTCATCCCTAACATATTTCATCACATCAAGTGTGCAATGAAAATAAAAACAAAAAAAAATCTGTTCAACAACATTAAACATTTTCTTATGCACTTGCATTTCACACAAAAAAAAAAATCATCCCAAATTTTTTCATCTCAAATTTTCATCCCTAAATCATTAAAACTAAAAATCATCGAAAAACAAATCATCCCAAAAAGAAAAATCTGTTCAACAACATTAAACATTTTCTTATGCACTTGCATTTCACACAAAAAAAAAAAATCATCCCAAATTTTTTCATCTCAAATTTTCATCCCTAAATCATCAAAACTAAAAATCATCGAAAAAAAAAATCATCCCAAAAAGAAAAAATCTGTTCAACAACAACATTAAACATTTTCTTATGCACTTGCATTTCACACAAAAAAAATCATCCCAAATTTTTTCATCTCAAATTTTCATCCCTAAATCATCCAAACTAAAAATCATCCCAAAAAAATCATCCCAAATTTTTTCATCCCAAAAAAATCATCCCAAAAAGATGATTTTTTCATCTCATGCCTCATTTCCCTACTACTCGTTCGTTATGTTATTTTGTGGCGCAGCCAAAGTATATAGAGAGAAAGAGACAATTTTGCTCTGAGAGTAATTAGAAACGCATGTGTTTCATGTACATGTATCATTTACTTACATAGGTATGTGCAATTTTGCTTTCATTCATTCATTCACCAGCCAATTACATTTTTTCTCAACACATCATAAGGCACTTATGGTAAAAGCAGTTTTATGTATCTTATTTGCCTTAGAAAAACAAAAAAAAAAATGTGTTGTTTTCATTTGCTCATTGCCCAACCATACAATAATTGCTTAAAAAATCAACATTTACAACTAGTAACAGAAAACGATAAATAACATATTTGTTCATACCAGAACCAAAAAACAGGCAAAACTAGTGCAAACAGATGTATCTGTGCAATGCTATAGTATGTACATCGACGAACCGACATCTAACCATTCTTATCTCACACTTATGCTCACAAAACAAAACAAAACATCATCATCACATACATATCCATGTTGTAGCGTAGTGTCGTCAGAACGTCTCATTTGTTTTCTTTTGCTTCTTTTGTTTCTTTAAAAAAAAGCAAACGAAACAAAACGATCAATTTTCATTGTTCGAACTGACACACAAACTCTTATTAATAAACTAATAAACGCTTTGTAGCTTGAATACTTGGCAACAGTAAACTGAGTTCAATAAACTGCTGAATTAGTGAAAAGGGTTTTATATCTACCTAAATTGGAAATAGATTGATAAGTTAAAAGTATGACTGTGTAAGTGACTAGTTGTGTAAGAATCTTTTTGTAAAATAGTATTTAAGTCAGTAAAAATCAAAAATAAAGAGAGAATTATTTCATGCCTCGAATCGGCATCATAGTTTTAATTCATTAACCCGCCATTGGTGTCCTATTGGTCTGTGAGACCGGGTGTGTTAAAAAATTCGAATAACATTATTCCCTGTTATTATTTTTGGTTGCAACTTCGAGTAGCTGCCTCATTGCACATCCCCTACTACTAGTTAATGACGAAACTGCTTCGTGAGCACACTTTGTGTATTTTTTTACTAACCCGGTACATGAGACCGTGTGTCACCGTGTATGTGAATAAAATAACCAAGTATACATTTTTCATTATTTTTTTTATATTTTTTTTTATTTATTTTGTAAAAGTTCCTAATGTCGAAAGATTAAAAAACATTATCTTCCTTTATAAATATGTGATTTTTTTATTTTTTTTCTTAATTTTGAAAAATGTATTACTAAAATTGCTGTTGTTTTTAATGCTCTAATAAAACAATTTTTTTAATGTTAATATTGAAATAAAAGAGCTTAAATTGATTAAACATCTTTGCTTTATTCTCAAAGAGCATAAATTAAAAAAAAACGAAATATTAATAACAAATTTGGAAAAATCTTCAGTTGAAAATTCCGGTGCGTGAGACCGGCGTCACCATTGATCAAAGTCAAATTTGCGTCACCATTGGCGGGTTAAGGGATTCTGCATCCTGGCCAGCGGCGCCTGAGAGCCGGCCATATAATAAAATATGTAAAGATCTATATAAAATCAGTATATGGCGATCCTGCAAAATTTAATTTAGTTCCATATATCCTGCATCATTGTTAAATCCTGCGCAACTAGCCGTTAGTACAGTCATACTATCTATGGAAGAATATACACCAGAGAGGAAATTCGATGTAAAAGTCCCGAAGTACGTAGCAGCAAAAATCACCGGATAGGGACCGAAGAGATTGACAATAGGTGAATACAAAGCCAGATTGCTAAAAAAAAAAGAAGACGCGTTAGTGCAGATACCCAAGACCGAGTTAAAACGTAGGAAGAGAGGGGGTAGACTAGTGTGGCTACGAAGAAATTTGGCTACATTACAGCAAGCAATACATGCAAACCCACCACCACATTGGACAACAGCAACAGATATTTGGGTGCGAATAGACAAAATAGAGAAAGAGTTATCTGCATACTATAAAAATCAAAAGGAAAAAAAATTTGTAAAGACATGGGAAAGCCCCCGAGTAAGGTAGAAATTCAGGAAAACATTGTTAATAACGGCAACGCCGAAAATAGCAAACAAGTAATCCCTGAATATATAATAACTTTAATTATAGTAAGTGTAATGTTGTTTATAGCATATAAAATAAATAAGTATTTCAAAAATTATGTACTTAAATATAATCAAAATAGAAACAATACAGATACGGTTACAATATAATACTTCAATTACAATTTATTACTTTAAAACACTTTAAACTTTTGTATGTACAAATATGTATAATTATAGTAAAAATACATGGATTGGCAAGCGATAATTACAAAGGTCAGATTGATTAAAGAAGATTTTGATCGTTCGCATAAATATAGACAGACCTATTAAGGAGGAAACTTTAGAATTGCATATTCAAAATTTATTGAAAAAGTTAGAGGAAGTACGAATTATTTTTAACGGAAATTATCAGAGATTAACTTCGGCACAGAAATCAGCAGCTGATGCATTTTTCTTAGATTTGAAAACTAGACTTTATAAATTAGCAATAAAGAATGTGATTCGATACACGAAGAGGTAACATGTAATAGTACGAAGAAACAGGACATACTGGTAACAGATTCTAAAATGGCAGCGTTTAGTCTGGAAACTGCATCGAAAACACTTCCACTATTCGATGGCAATTATATGGAGTTAGATAGCTTTTTGATAACCGCGGAAATAATTAATAACAATTTGTCAACCGAGGGAAAACCTGATTTCTTACAATATGTATATCACGCTAAATTATTATCAAGCGTTAGAACAGCATTGGGAAGTTATTCGAAAACGGAAAATTTTGAAACACTAAAAGGACTATTACAAGACAGATACAAAAGTAGGGAGACAATTCCAGAATTACAAGGCAAATTGAACACACTTTTTCAAAGGAAAATGTCGGTAAGTTTGTTTAGAGATAAAATTACTGCAACTATAGACAAATTGAATAAACTAGGAATAGACGAATTGGGGAATAATGCAACGGAACCAGAAAAGAATGTCATAATGCGACTAAACAATAAATTGGCTTTGGATACATTTAAAAAGTGTCTAAATGAAAAATTCAAGACAACAATATACGCAGCTAGACCAGATAGTTTGGAAAGTGCTACAGAACTTGCTCTGGAATTGGAAAACGAATGCAAGTTAACAAACAATTCGGTAATGCATGTCCACAGAGAAATGCCACGACATCAGCAGCAAACTACATATAGAACATATAACAACAATAACAGTTTGAGCACTAACTACAACAACACTAGGATGTACAGGAACAATAACGATATTAACAACAATAGAAGCTATGGTCAAAATGGGAATACTTACTCTAATAATAACAATTTTAGAAACAACAACAATAATTCACACAAAAGTAGCAATAACAATCCAAACATAAATTTCAACACAAACAACAGGTTTAACAATCTCTGTAACATATCTAACACACAAAGAAGATGGATCAATAATAACAACAACCGTAACAGAAATCGTAATATAAATCATATAAGTGAGCAAGGAAACGGACCGATCCCGATAGTCAGGATCTCCGATGGGAATATAATAGCAACCAGACAAGTTTATTGCATAGCTTCAAATCTCAAAAATTACGTAAAATTAAGAATTACAAACGACGTAACATTTCTAATCGATACTGGTGCAGATGTTTCATTATGCAAAAAGAATATTTTAATTAACCATGTGGAAGATACAAATGATTATTGCAACTTAACTGGAATTTCAACAGATATGATTAAATCATTGGGCTCAACAAATTTAGAAATAGATATAAACAAAATTATTTTGAATCACAAAGTACAAGTAGTAGAAGATAACTTTCCGATAAGCACTAATGGTATTCTGGGAAGAGATTTCCTAACGACACATAGATGCAATATAGATTATGACACATATATGTTAACTTTTGTAAAAGATAATGAAATCAATATTCCAATTTATGACGACACTGTAAGAATAAATGCAGTAACTATTCCTCACAGAAGTGAAATCATTGTTCCTATAAAGATAGACATAGAGCAAGATGCATTGGTTTTAAACAGGGAAATCACTAAAGGCGTGTACGTAGCAAATACGATAATACCTAAAACTGGCAATAAGCACATAAAAATATTAAATGTCACGGATAAATATGTGAAAGTTCAGAATATGAAAATAAAAACAGTACCACTACAAAATTATAATAGTTGTAAATTGCATACACAGAAGAGTAATCACGAATATACATCAAACAGATTTGAAGAGTTATTAAAATTATTGGAGTTTAATCATTCAGAAGACGAGAACAAGGCAAACTTAAAGGAAATATTGAAAAAATATCAGCATGTATTCCACATTGAAGGTGAGAAACTAACGACAAATAACTTTTATAAACAGAAAATAGAACTGCACGATAGCAGTCCAGTATACATAAAAAACTATCGTCTACCACAGGCTCAGACAACTGAAATAAATTTGCAAGTCCAGAAGCTTTTGAAAGATAAAATTATAGAACCATCAATAAGTTCTTACAATGCACCATTGTTACTGGTACCAAAAAAAAAAGGGCAGACAGATTTAAAGAAATTGAGATTGGTTGTTGACTACAGAAAGCTTAATGATAAAATTGTCAATGACAAATTTCCATTGACACGATTAGATGATATTTTGGATAAATTGGGTAGAGCCAAATATTTTTCAACATTAGATATGACAAGCTCTTTTCATCAAATTGAGCTTGACCAACAATCACGTCCATACACAGCATTTTCAACACCAAACGGACATTATCAATACACAAGATTACCATTTGGACTAAAAATATCATCAAATAGTTTTCAACGTATGCTTACAATAGCACTAGCCGGACTACAGTCAGAGGCATTTTTGTATGTTGACGATATAATAGTCTTTGGATGCAGTTTGAACCACCACAATACTAATCTTGTAAAAGTTCTTAACAGGTTGGATAAATACAATTTAAGACTTAACCCTGGTAAATGCCAATTTCTACGATCAGAAGTCGTATATTTAGGACACTTGATAACATCACAAGGCATAAAACCTGATCCACAAAAATTTGAGGCAATTACAAAATACCCAGTACCTAAAAATGCAGACGAGGTAAGAAGGTTTGTGGCGTTCTGTAACTATTACAGACGTTTTGTCGAAAATTTTGCTGAAACAACAAGTAGTTTGAATGTACTTTTGAAGAAAAATAGAAAATTTGTTTGGACAGAAAAATGCCAAGACGCATTTGATAGATTTGAAAAATAAACTAATTAACCCGCCAATTTTACAATATCCTAATTTCAATGAAAAATTCATTTTAACTACAGACGCATCTAATTTTGCGCTAGGAGCTGTGGTATCACAAGGAGAAATCGGATTGGATTTTTTGCAATTCGATCACTAAACAGGCATGAAATAAATAAGCCCGTAATAAAAAAAGAATTACTTGGTATACATTGGGGTATACAATTTTTCAGACCATATCTTTATGGCAGAAAATTCATAGTCGTTACAGATCACAGACCATTGATAGCGTTATTTTCTCACAAAAATCCAAGTTCAAAGTTGACTAGAATTCGCTTTGAATTATCCGATTACGATTTCGAAATAATCTATAAAAAAGGAAGTAACAATACTAATGCAGATGCATTGTCAAGAATAAAGATAGATTCTGACACATTAAGAACAATGATTCCTAAAAAAAAAAATTATGAAACAATTAAAACATCACTAGTGATAACTAGAAGTATGAAAAACAAAGTGATACAAGAAGAAAAAGATAAAGGAGATATAACAAATAATGAGGAAAATATGAAAAATAAAAGTATAATAAATAACGAGAAAAATAAAGCAAGCAAGATCGTGTTACAGATCTTAATGAGTTTGGCCAACTCAAAATTTGGGACTGTGCATCCATTAATGATATAAAGCTAGCTAGAAAATTAAAATTTATATTTGAAAAATTGAGAAAAGATATTAATGCAACGGAACTAGGAAAGAATGTCATAATGCGACTAAACAATAAATTGGCTTTGGATACATTTAAAAAGGGTTTAAATGAAAATTTCCAGACAACAATATACGCAGCTAGACCAGATAGTTTGCAAAGTGCTACAGAACTTGCTCTGGAATTGAAAAACGAATGCAAGTTAACAAACAATTCGGTAATGCATGTCCACAGAGAAAGGCAACGACATCAACAGCAAAATACATATAGAACATATAACAACAATAACAGATTCAGCGCGTCAGATGTAGCGAAAATCCCGATTATCTAGATATTGTGATGGAGGAACTACTTTCTGTTTTAGGAAGAACGAAATATGATAAGTTCGCACTGGAAAAGAACGACGAAATATTTAAAAGGATATCCATTGAGAAACTTAAAGAAAAAATAAATAAATGTAAAGAAGGTGACGTCACAATTATGTTATATAGTAATCCTCAAATAATAAAAGATAACAACAAAAAATATGAATTAATTAAATTGTATCACAACACACCATGCGGAGGACATTTTGGAATAAGGAAAACATTAATAAAATTAAGACTAAGATACATATGGAAAAATATGTACAAAATGGTAAAAGAATACGTTTTGAAATGTGATTTGTGTCAGAGAAATAAACAAATAAGGCATACAAAAGAACCATTATGTCTCACAGACACGCCAAATAACAGTTTTGAAACTATAGTAATTGACACAGTCGGACTATTAAGACCGTCCGAAAATAACAGATATATACTAACAATGCAATGCGAATTGACTAAGTATGTAATAGCAGCACCGATGGAGAATAAAGAAGGAAAATCAATAGCTAAATGTGTAATCGAAAATTTGATATTAAAATATGGTATTTTCAAGGTTCTAAAGTCAGACAGAGGTACAGATTTTGTAAACGAACTAATGAAGGAAATTTGTACGTTATTAAAAATAGAACAAAAATTTTCAACACCATATCATCATGAAACCTTAGGCACAGTAGAGAGAAACCATAGGGTATTAAATGAATACTTTTTATCTTTCGTTAATGATGATAATTGGCATGAGTGGATACCATATTATACTTTTGCATATAATATTACACCTCACATAGACACAAATTACTCACCATTCGAATTAATTTTTGGTAAAATACCAGAACTCCCAGGTGAAAATGTGATGAATAACAATAGAGTATATGACTTGGATAATTATGCTAAGGAATTAAAAATAAGGTTAAGAAATTCATTAAACAATGCTAGAAGCATTATAGAAGTAACAAAAAGGAATAGAAGTTGAGAATCATACAGTAAGATAAATAGTATAGAAATTAATATAGGAGATTTAGTTTTATTAAAGGTAGAAAATAGGAAGATATATGAGGCACCATATAAAGGCTCAAACGAGGTAGTAAGCATAGATAAAGTTAATGTAGAATTAAATATCAACGGAAAAAATAATAGTTCATAAGAATCTTTTAAAAAAGTATAAAAACTAAGAAAAACTAATTTTTTTTAACATATGTAAGTTTTAAGAAATAATGTAAAAGATAAATAAGATAAATTTAAAAGAAAAAGTACATTTAAACTTTTAAAATTTTTATAAATTACAATTAAGAATTCATAAATTTAAAATTGTAAAATCAAAACATAATACCCACATACATACATTCATCAGATTAAGCAATACAAAATTTTCCATTCATATTTTATATCAAACAGTAACCATATTAATGAACAAAACAACAATTAAAATTTTGCAATCTTGCTAAGTAAACAAAATTGTAAAATTTTAACTAAAAGGGTGAGGGTGTAGTGTAGTGTCGTCAGAACGTCTCATTTGTTTTCTTTTGCTTCTTTTGTTTCTTTAAAAAAAAAGCAAACGAAACAAAACGATCGAACTGACACACAAACTCTTATTAATAAACTAATAAACGCTTTGTAGCTTGAATATTTGGCAACAGTAAACTGAGTTCAATAAACTGCTGAATTAGTGAAAAGGGTTTTATATCTACCTAAATTGGAAACAGATTGATAGGTTAAAAGTATGACTGTGTAAGTGACTAGTTGTGTAAGAATCTTTTTGTAAAATAGTATTTAAGTCAGTAAAAATCAAAAATAAAGAGAATTATTTCATGCCTCGAATCGGCATCATAGTTTTAATTCATTAAGGGATTCTGCATGTAAACCTGCGAATCCTGGCCAGCGGCGCCTGAGCGCCATATAATAAAATAAGTAAAGATCTATATAAAATCAGTATAGATTTTACAAACCATCGATTCACCTCGTCACTTCACACCATTGACGAAAAAACAAAACATCATCATCACGTACATATCTATGTATGTACAAACCATCGGTAACCCTCGTCACTTCACACCATTGACTTTAATTACCCAAATTTTCCCATAAATTACAAAATTTCAATTTTAATTACCCAAATTTGACAATTTTAATTGTTCAGGACCGCCAGTATCTAACTACTCATTGCATCACCTAAATAGCTACCTTTGGGTTTAGATCCTGTTGATTCGGGTAAATTCTCCTGGTTTTTCTCATCAATAAATTTCTTAATAATATATTTATATTTATATCCTCTAGTACCCTTAATTTGACCATCAGGTTTAAAGTCTCTTCTATATACATTAGTAGTAATTAAAATCAAGTTAAAATTTATCATAATTTTTTGGTATTTTATGAAACATTAGAGAAAATAGTCCTGGTGTTAAAACCCATATTTGACCATCAACTTGTATTTTATCTTCATTCAGTTTTAGGTTACTATCACCAAATTTCCATTCATTATTGTAATCTTTATGTGGCCCATAGTTTGTATCTAATTCATTTCTTCCTTCCAAGACTGATAAATCAGTAAAAGTATCTTCTGTATTGGAAGTCTGTGAGTAAAACTCATCTTCATCATCGTCATCATCATCATTCTCAGCATTGGCATCATTAAATAAGATGGTATTATCAAATATTGTTCCATCCGCTAGTTTTTTTGGTGTACTTGTCTCTATCTTGACTGATGTTTTTTCAGGCTTTAAACTTGTATTATTTTCAACTTCTGTCTTCATTTTACTTTCTTCTTTCATAAGAATTCTTTTAATATTTTTAGAACTATTTATGAATTTTTTAAGAGGTTCTATTATAGGTTTAAATGTATCTCATAATTGTTCACGTGTATCTATTTCACCAGTTTTTATACTATGAACCTTTTTCTTCAACACATTTCTTGTCAACACCAACTGTTTTAAAATTTTCTCATCTATGTTTGCTAAGGGCAAATAACAGGTATCAGCTATCAGATCAGGTTATCAGTACTTGGTCTGGTTTTCAGATCAGCTTATCAGGAGCTGGTCTGGTTTTCAGATCAGCTTATCAGGAGCTGGTCTGGTTTTCAGATCAGCTTATCAGGACCTGGTCTGGTTTTCAGATCAGCTTATCAGGACCTGGTCTGATTTTCAGGTAGCTGGGCGAGTTTGGAGATCAGCTTATCAGGTATCAGATGAGGTTATAGATGTATCAAGTTTAAAGTTAGGTTAATAACTAAAGTCAATCTCTTATGAGAAGTAGTTTATATAGTTATGAAATAGTCAAATTGCTTTCTGTGGCGACCATCATTTAATTCATTATCTTTGCTTATCACTAAAAATCCATATTTATCCTTCCAACACTCTCGACAAATTTCTTGGAACTTTACATAACTCATATCGCTGCCAACATGATCCCTATAAACATGCTTCATATTTGCCTCATCTTTCTTAAACATTATAATAACATTTGCATTGTCTCTTATTAAATGCTTAGGAATTCCAGTATAAGTTTGACACAAGTAGAATGAATCAACATCCCTATGTTGTCCCATACAAAAATATGTACGTATATTATTCTGCTTCTCACATGCAACATCATCAAATATCATAATTGAATTAGTTTTAGCTTCGTCAGCTGGAATAACCGATTCATTATCGGTGAATGTATAATATCACATTCCTTTAATTGGTGAAATTAGTTTCTTCAGGTCCTCATATTTGGGTTGATAAAGAGATTTTGAGTATAAATAGATGTTTTCAAACTTGACTCCATTAGGACTTTCTAGTAAGCCGATCATAACATTAGTCTTTCCACAATTTGATGGCCCTACTATTAGAGCACGAATAGAATTTTGGTAAGAGGGGACTATGCTTTATTTTCGAAGTGATGTTCGATGAATCATCAATATTACGAACTAAAATATTTTTATGTTGTTACACTAACTGCATTTTGGTAACTAAATACATTTCATAAATGTTACCTCTTATTATAGAAAAAAATTATATAATATGGTTATACGATATCAGAAAACATTTAGTCGTAAAAACACCTTCGTTGGAGGAGGTATAGTAAATAATAAACTCTCTACCTGTTGAACTTCATCTTCCTGGATATCAGTACTGTGGACCTAAAACAAAACTACAAAAACGTTTAAATCGAAGTGATAAGGGAATTAATTTATAGGACTCTGTCTGTAAATATCACGATACAGCTTATTCAAAAAATAAGGATTTAAGCACTAGACATAAAGCTGATAAAATACTTGAAAATTCAGCTTGGGATCGAGTTTTATCAAAAGATAGTAGTATTGCTCAAAAATCATTTGCCTATATGGTTACTAACGCAATGAAAGCCAAAACAAAATTTGGTATGGGTGTGGAGAAAAAGAAAAATGTTAAAAAGAACAAGCTAAATGATAAAAAAACTGTTTAGAACATCAATTAGAGCTGCAACAAAAATACTAAAGAAGTAAAAACCATTAGATATTAACTCAGCAATTAAAATTGCTCGAAAAACTATCAACAAATCATTAAAAGGAAGAAAATCTCAAATTATAGTACCACGTGTAATACGTATCCCAAAAATTTGTGGTTTTTTGCCTCTAATACCGATTTTAACTGCTCTGGGTGCAATGGGTAGTCTAACAACTGGAGGTGCTGCTATAGCTAAAGCTGTAAATGCAACAAAGAATGCAAAAAATCAACATGATGAAGCAACTAGACATAATAGAGCGATGGAATAGCAGTTGGAAAGGGACTTTACTTAAAACCATATAAAAAGGGTTATGGTTTAGTTTACAAAGAGGAATCAAAAAACTCTTAGAGATGCTACCCAACAGACCACTATCTGATGTGGACATAAACCGTTTCTCTATAAATATTCCATATTTTAGAGGAGTTTTCATGTTGAATACTCTACCAAAACGAACAAAGAAAATAGAATGTGGAATAATCAATTTAGACGTATCAACAGGACCTGGTACACATTGGGTAGCATATTATAAAAACAACAATGAAAAAGAATATTTCGACAGCTTTGGAAACTTACAACCTCCTTCGGAAGTAGTCAAATATCTTGGTACAAATATAAAATACAACTATAATCAACATCAGAATTTCAATACATTTACCTGTGTTCATTTATGTCTTCAATTTCTGTATGAAATAACTGAAAATATCAAATAAAAAAGCACAAACATTTATATTTTACAAAACTCTTTCATGTCTTTTTATTTATAATTTAAAATACATAATTAATATATATTATTGCCAAATAGGAAATTGAGAATTTTGAATTAGAAATTCACTCAGCTCGCTTTCAACAATTAAGCTTTGTTCACCTTCTCTACTTAAGCAATATGATCCGCTCGAGAGTTCTTTAATTTCATCATCGGTTAAAGTATTATATCGTTTTTGGCAGGAACATTATGTGGTTTTCCATTTCATTTTTTAGTGTTGGCCCATATTTTGTTTTTACTATTGTCACATTTCGAATGGTGTATTTAATTGATGTCTCAAGCTCCTTTATGTGGATTAAGGTTTTATTTTTTAGTGAATTAAATTTTTATGTTAGATTTGTTGTAGACTCCATTTTTTATTTACTTCTGCTCACTTTGAATGTTTAACTGAAATTGATCTTAAAAGTAGCGATGATGACTTCAAGAAGGGTAATCGAAAATAATTATGGTGAAATAGTGAATAAGTGGTGGAGATGGTTATAGAGAGAAAAGGGATAGAGAGAGATAGAGTGCTAAAAAAGAGGTATGGATTATATAGATATTTTAAAGATCAAGAGATACTACTTTAAAAATTTAAAGAGCAAATTAGTCTTAAAGGAACCTTCAAACAATCATCATTCATTAATTTATCAGCAAATAAAATGATCCAAACTAGACGTACTCTAAACCAATTTATAAGAGATTTTGAATGCTTCAGGCTTTTTGATCATTGGGAGATGATAAAATTTTTAAAAAATATGCTAGATGAAAACGAAGAATATGGTATCATGGAAGATGAAGACAACACAGAAGGACACTTCAAAAGCTGTCCTTGGTATGATCCTGAGTGTGAGGAAGGACCTGATACTTGTAGATGTACAATATATTTTTTGCGCAAAAGTATATTAGAACATTTAATAATCTAATTTCTCTTTGTGGCGCGCTGCTAAAAAGCTTAAAAGACCCGTTGAGTTTAAACCAGCTCTGCGCACTTCGACCGGTGATTGGGCAAGAAGCGATACTGAAAAAGGTAAATTATTTGCTGAGGATTTAAAATCCGTATTTACCCCAAATACATGTACTGGGGGTCGATTCTGGTTCTGTGATAATGTGAAATGAAAAAAAACTTTTAATTTTCATTTACACAACCATTTTTCATAATACTTTTCACAATTACATAAAATGCGATGCTCGTTGCTATTATGAAAACATTGTTTTATTCCGTTGTGCCTATGAAACTTTTGTTTTTATGCTATTGAAATATGTCATGTAAATAAATAATATTAATTATTATTTATGTACATATTGCAAGGAACTCGGTATGAGCATAGGTAAAAGTGTTTAAAAGCTTATCGCTACATAATTAAACTTAATATTTGTCTCTTCTTTATTATAGATTGGGTAAAATTGATGCTTCCAATTGCCAGGTCCGTTTTTTGTTCTGAATCATCGTCACAAGCAGAATTTAGGACAAACTACTTCCAACCATAGGAGTTATTATTCTTTCTTCTGTAGGAATAGGGAAATGTGTTATGCCGTGCACGTCTCCTGTCGAGCTTAAATGTCAAACAGTGGCTGTGCTGAATTAAGGTTTTCTTTTTATCTTGCCTGTATCCTTTAATGAAGAAAACCTTTGTCAGACATTAAGTTCTGCAGAAGGCTGGGTACGCAAAAATATTTACTCAAGAAAGTATTTATTATTATTATTCTTCTACTTAGGAGAGAAACCCCTTTAGTCCGGCCGACAGCTTTGAAGGCTAAAAACTTATGAATCTACTGTTTGATATATTTTTTTTTTTTAATGCATGTATTTATTTATTGTATCTTCATATATGAACTAACAATAAGTATTCAAATCTTAAATCTATAAAAAAAATTATTAGGCCCAACCAGTGTCGGACATAAACTTAGTGGTAGTTATAAATAATACATTAGTAGTGATAATCAAAAAAAAAAAGGGGGGGGAGTATTTTCAAGTAGTCCCATCTGGAGTGTTAGGTATAAGAGCCCGTGTGTCCCTCTTTTTTAAGCGGATGTGTCCAGTAAAGTTCAAAATATTACGAGCAAGCGGATTAGGATGTGATTCGAGTTTTGTTAAATATTTGCCTGCGTATTTTGCAATTTCTTCAGTCACTAGTGGCATATTTAAATCACGATGTATAATAGAATTTTGGATGTACCATGGAGCCGATGTTATTAACCGTAAAATTTTGTTTTGCCTTCGTTGGATTCTCTCGACATTGGAAGCTGAAGCAGTGCCCCATAACTGAATTCCGTAGCGCCATATTGGCTTCAAAAGCGACTTGTATAATAAAAGTTTGCAGTCTAGGCTGAGTGTTGAGTTTCTGCCAATCAACCAATATATTTGAGTTAACTTAAGTTTCATCTGAGTTAACTTAGAGTCAATATGATGTTTCCATGTAAGTCTTCGATCAAGGTGTATACCAAGGTATTTCACTTGGGAATGTTGAGGAATATTTTGATTGTTGATTCGAATGGGGGAGCAAGTATCTCTTCTTAGGGTGAACGTTATATGGACACACTTTTGTTCATTGACTTTAATTCTCCATAAGTTCAACCATATTTCCAGCTGAGTGATATGTTCCTGGAGATTGCGGGATGCCTCATAAGGGTTTTCGTTCACACTCATACAGGCTGTATCATCGGCAAAAGTAGAAATATGAATATTATTGCTCACAGGCATATCACAAGTATATATTAAATACAAGACAGGACCCAGAATACTACCCTGGGGCACACCAGAAGATATAGTTTCGGGCACACTCGTGAACTCTCCTTCCACAACAGTGAACTTCCTATCAATAATATAACTTTCCAAAAGCTTTTGAATATTTATTGGCAGATATGTCTTCAATTTTAAAACTAGGCCTTCGTGCCATACTTTATCAAACGCCTGAGAAACATCAATAAAGAGAGCAGAACAATACTTCTTTTCTTCAAATGTTCTTCTTACAACTTGGACCAGTCTATGCGTTTGTTCAATCGTGCTGTGCTGACTTCTAAAGCCAAATTGATGGTCCGGGATGCACCCATTATCAGTTAAAATTTTGGACAATTTAGTCATGAGCAGCTTTTCGAAAAGCTTTGAGATTGTAGATAGTAAGCTTATAGGCCTATATGACTCAGCTTGGTAAGATCTTTGCCCGCGTTTGGAATCATTTTGATCTTGGCCAGTTTCCAGTTATGTGGAAAATACTGCATTCTTAAAATAGCATTAAAAGTAAATAGCAGGATTCTTATTGCAATATAAGGCAAGTTCATGAGCATTTTGTTACTAATGCCATCAATACCTGGAGCTTTCTTCGGGTTGAGTTCAGCAATTACTTTTTGTACTTCACGCATCTTAAACCTTAAGGGACGAGGGGGTAGAGAAACTACACACGGTAAATCAGCAGCACCCGTACATGAATTGGGAGTGAATACAGATTTTAAATGCTCAGAAAATAAGTTACCTTTCTCACTATCACTTCTTGCCCAGCCTCCGGTCGCAGTACGCAATGGTGATTTAAGATCAACGGGTCGTTTAAGATTTCTAGTAGCGCGCCATAAAGAGTAATTAGATGCGGACGTTACATCAAGACCTTCTAAATACTTTTCCAGTAGTGCAGTTTTTTCCGACGATAGCAGCTCTTTGAGCCGTTTAGTACATTCTTTAAGTCTGATTTTATTTAGGGGTAATCTGTGTTGTTGCCATTCTCTTCTAGCTCTCCTTTTTTCACATACAAGACGTTCAATTTCCGTAGAGTAAATTCTGTTAAAGCCGGTCTGCGGATAGGAGGTAGTGGCGTGTTCAGCAGCCTGTTAAATATTTTCGTTAAGATTGGCAATGTTAAATTCAATATCATCGCATGATCTAAGCTGAATGTTTTCTACGCAGTGACTACTAAGATATTTTTTGAATGCCAGCCAGTTGATTCCATTAATCATCTTCACATATGAGTTAGTTAAATCACTCCTTAGTGGGTTGAAAATTGTAACTATTGTTGGAGAGTGATCGGAGGACAGATCTAGAGAGGCCTCTACATGAATTAAGTCCCTATGAATATTTTTCGTGACGGCAAAACCTATAACATCTGGAATTTTTCTTACGTCAGTAGGCCAGTAAGTAGGCTCCCCACTCGAAATGACATCTAAGCCCATTTTTGAAATTGTATTGAACAATGCTCGACCTCTAGGTGTAACAAGACGCGATCCCCAGTACGTATGTTTTGCATTGTAGTCACCAGCTGCCACGAAACAGGATCCAAGCGATTTGTAGAACTTCTCATACTGATCTTCGGTAACTGAAAATCTGGGAGGTGAGTAAATTGATGATATCACGAAATTCGCACAAAAATTTTCTACGAAAATATTCGTTGCTTGCAAATATTCTTCACTAACGTTGTCAAGGACATAGTGCTTGAGTCTTGACTTAATCAGAATTGCTGATCCACCACATGCTATCTCTCTCGGGTCCTTTGTATCATATAAAGTGTAACCATTTATTTTAAATAAGCTTCTTGAGGTCAAATGGGTCTCAGAAACCAACATTATATCAATATTTTTTTCCATGAGGAAGTGCTCAAGTTCATTTTTATGTTGGCGAATGCCGTTTGCGTTCCAGAAACATATTTTTAACGTGTTCATGGTTTATTAACTAATGCTTGAAGCAGTGTATTCTGCATTCGCAGCATTTCTTGCATCATACTTGTCATATTTGTGGTAAAGTTGTTTATAGTTAGCACCAGATTCTCAATAGTAGCTTCAAGGCGACTAAAGTTAAAGCTTGAGTTTGAATTCGTTGAATTATTTGGCGGTGGAACATTTTGCGTGGGAATTGAACTAGTCTTAGCAGCATCAGCATACGATACACGTGAAGTAACTGGTTGGCTGATTTGAGCAAAAGTGTCGGAGTTCGTGTTTACTTGTAGAGCTGGAGTTAACTTGGGTTTTTGACCCATAGCCTGTTTAACGAAAGAAAATACAGGGCACCCTCTATAGTTAGCTGTGTGATTACCTCCACAATTACTACATTTTTTTTCTGCTTGATCTTTTGGCTTAGTGCAGCTAGCGGTACCATGCAATTCACCGCAGATAACACACACTGTAGGTAACTTGCAGTAAGTTTTCGTATGGCCATATTCTTGGCAATTATGGCACTGTATGGGACCTGAACGCTTACGTGGCTCTTCAACTGTGATTTTTCGATGTAAGAGATACTTTACGTTATAAACTGGATGGGCTTCATTTTTTTTTAATTGTATGTCATTCGGCTCCAGTTCAACCCGAAATAGGGGTTAGGGGACCTTTTCTCTATTAAATATGTTGGTAACATTTTTTACCTTGAATCCTTGGTCGACAAGTGCACATTTTACTTCTTCGGGTTCAACATATGAATATATTCCCCTTAATACTATCTGTAGGCCTTTAGCACTCTTAAGTTGGTATGTGTAAAAATTTGTTTTATTTTTTTCGAATTCACTAACAATTTTTCGGAAATCTTTTTCATTATATATTTGGATTTTGTGTTTCATCAATATTACCTCGTTTAATTGGAATGATGTGAAAAGTATTTTCACCAATGGTCGACAGTAGTTTTTTTATAAGCGCGTTAGAATTTTTTTCTCTCAGATAAATAAGTGGTGGCTTAAAAGACTTTTGCGATGATGTAGAGGGCTTGTCGTCGGTGTCTTGCAATAATGAAAAACGATTTTGACGATTGGTAGATGATGCGCTGTTATCCCTAGACATCTTTGGAGCAGATGAAATTTTTGAAGAATTTGGGCTTCGCCCACGCTTTACCACTGTTATATATCTGTCCATTCCCACTCGTACCTTGGGTTTTGAGCTACTGTTATCTGTAGTGATAACTTGGTTTAGTGATGAAGGCGAGCCCGATGCGGATGATATCGCAGACTTAAATGAAGAAGTACTAGGCAATGGTAATGTTAACGATTCACTAGTTGGCATTGGACAAAGCGAAGTTGATCGCTGACGAAAAATTGGCTTTGCCGTTAAAAAAAGATTTTCATCAGATTTATTATTTATATTTTTTTCATTAAGAGTTTCAGAACTCACAGTAAAATAAGCATTTCTGCCGTTAGAACTCACTTCAAAATTTTTTTCCTTTGAGGTACTCATACAGAGTATTATTCCTCAAGGGAACTTTGTTTGTGTTTACGGTTTTTTTTTTTGTTTTTGCTATTTCTTGCTATGTAAAAAAAATTAGTAAAGCCAATAAGCTTATTTATCAAGGTGAATATGTATTACGAATATTTTTTGTATGATTTTTGATTTTGCTGTTTTTTATATTTGTTTCGTATGTATGTATGTAAAAAAAAATCCGCTTTAATGTCTCTTCACTATGAAGGTTCAACGAGAACTGTTTGATATGCTCGTAAAATCTTATGTTTTCGCAAAAGGCAAATGATGCCCATCGTGACATCATGGACATCACCCTTTGTTGCACATCTGCAATTTTTCCAGTTCGCAGAAAATTAATTATAACGCTGATTGTAGAATAATGATTTTCTTGCAAATACTCCAATATTTTTTTTATTTCTGCGTCGGTCCATCGTTTGTTATTAACTTGTTGTTTAATTACTTGTATTTTTTAATTTCTTCCACGTTCATTTTCTTCTTGATTACTATTGGTTTGTTTACAGAGTTGTGTAAAATATCTTTACCGCTGCTAAGCCGCAGCCAGTATTTCAACTCCAACGCCGCCGGAAATATTTTCACATGAAGCAAGCGTCCGGTTTTTGCATAAATTTTATAAAGCTTCATACAAGCTATTTGTGAATTGAAATTTTACTACCCTGCAAATAATGCGACTAGTCCATACATGCAAGTAAAGACTACTCCAAAGAGGAGTAGGAGTAACACAAAACTACTCCAAATATATGAAAAAAGGTGGTCGATTTAACATTGCGATGTCCTAGGGTTGGACCACATGGTCCAACTTTGCATTACATCGGACTAACCCCAAAACTACTCCATATGGAATAGTTATAGACCACTCGCATACAATTTGTAAGTGCCTAAGAAGAACGATCATAATCGTTTAAACACGAACACTTATCGTGCAGCATTGAATGCTTGTATGAAAACGACATGATCTATGACTGCATTACATGGGACCATGATGTAACTAGTCTGTTTCATCTAGATTGGACCACGTACTCCAATATTATTTGCAGAGTATTTTAGAAATAATTTTTGACCAGCATTAGCAAAAATTTAATTTCAGCACAGGCAGTCTTTGTGGCGGCTCTGCAGTCGTAAAGTTTTTTAAACGCAGGGGTTTACTTGTTTTTATTGCAAAAACAAAAAAAAACGAAAAACACAGCTGTTTTAGCATTGAGAACATTTGCAATTTTCAATATGCAATAGTTTTTGGTTATGAATATTTATTCAAGTGATGCAAATCTCAGTTGCATGTACTTTGTTGTTTTGGTCTTGCAGAATATAGCACGTATGCTACATTTGCAATATCTGCAGGACTTGCAAGGGCAGTATGCAACGAAGAGTGATTTCCGCTATGATTTCCTTTTTTAAATGCTACCGCACACATCTTAAACCAACGCACTTAATTTTCCACATTCTATCATCTTAAATTTTAGCATGACCCAAAGGCATGACCTATATGTACCTCTCTGCACTTTTCTTCTCTGATCTTGGTACTCACTGTCTGCAGACGCATCTGTTACTGTATTTTTTTTTAAACTGAATTTCGGAATTGTCGCTTGCAATTTCAACATCCACCCCTAAATAATTCACAAGGTATTATTTTTGATTATGTACTTAAATTTCGGACTTATTGTTAACAATTTCGACATCCTCTAAATAATTTAAAATCAAAAAAATTTGATTTTCGTCGTTGCGCGAGTTTTTTTCTAGCTTCTTTACTGTTTTTCACATAAATATTTTTTGTGTAAAATAATTTATCATATGAAAAGTTTTTTAAGTTTTTTTTCACAGTTACACTAAACAAGAATCGACAGAGTTATGTAACTATGAAAAGTTTTGTTCCATTCCCAATTTTTTTTTCATAATGAAAATGTATTTAAATTCTTTTCATTTTTCACTGAACGGGAATCAGAAATCCTATGAAATCGTGAAAAAACTTTTCATTTCATAGTTTCACAGAACGAGAATCGACCTCCTGGTGTTGCTGATTTGCCGAGTGTAGTTGCTCTACCACCTCGACCCTTAAAGTTTAAGATGCGTGATGTACATAAACTAATTGCTGAGCTCAACCCGAAGAAAGCTCCAGGTATTGATGGTATTAGTAACAAGATGCTTATGAATCTGCCTCGCACTGCAACTAGAATCTTACTATTTATTTTTAATGCCATATTACGACTCGAGTATTATCCACACAGCTGGAAGTTTGCCAAGGTCAAAATGATTCCAAAGCCGGGCAAAGATCTTACTAAAGCTGAGTCTTACAGGCCAATAAGTTTACTATAAACAATATCAAAGCTTTTCGAAAAGCTGCTCATGACAAAATTATCCACAATTCTAAGTGCTAGTGGGTGCATACCGGGCAATCAATTTGGTTTTAGAAGTCAGCATAGTACCATTGAACAAACGCATAGATTGGTTCAAGTTATAAGAAGAACATTTGAAGAAAAGATCTATTGTTCTACTCTCTTTATTGATGTCTCTCAGGCATTTGATAAAGTATGGCATGAAGGTCTAATTTTAAAATTGAAGACATCTACCAATAAATTTTCTAAAGCTATTGAAAAGTTATATTCTATGCCGGAAATACTTTGTTGTGGAAGGAGACTTCATGAATCTATATCTGCCGGTGTGCCACAGTGGAGTATACTGGGACCAGTTTTGTTTTGGTAGAAATTCAACTCTCAGTCTAGATTGCAAACTTTTGATATACAAGTCACTTTTGAAACCTATATGGTGCTACGGAATTCAACTATGGGGCACTGCTTCAGCTTCCAATGTCGAGAGAATCCAACGAAGGCAAAACAAAATTTTACGTATGATAACTTCGGCTCAATGGTACATCAAAAATTCAAATATACATCGTGATTTGAATATGCCACTAGTGAGTGAAGAAATTGCAAAATACGCAGGCAAATATTTAACACAACTCGAATCACATCCTAATCCGCTTGCTAGTAATATTTTTAACTTTACTGGACACATCCGCCTAAAAAAGAGGGACACAAGGGCTCTTATACTCAACACTCCAGATGGGACTACTTGAAAATATTTTTTTTTTCCTTTTTGATTGTCACTACTTATGTATTATTTATAACTATCACTAAGTTTATGTCCGACAGTGGTCGGGCCTAATAATTATATTCTAGATTTAAGATTTGAATACTTATTGTTATGAATATGATTTTTGTGTTTTTTAAATAATTGATTCACCTTTCGACTTAAAATGATGAATGAAATTACTTTTAGTTCGTTTTTCATTATTTGTCCAAACAAATGTTTCATTAAATACAACCTCCCTGTTCAAATCTAAAAAAAAGTAATTTTAGTAATTTAATTTATTGCACAGCAGTGCGCTTTTGTGAATCAAGAGAGTATGAATATGAACTTTACATACTGTAGAGGGTATATTTACACATGCATGTATGAAAATGTATGAATATATATAATCATATATGGCCATATTTTTCGGATCCGAACCATATATGGGATATCATATATGCTCCATACATATATTTTAGCTGGGAAATTAAATATCGAGACTATTTTTTAATGTAATGTTATAATCAAAGAGTTTGTATAGTAAGAAATGCTATTTTATTGACAAAAGAAATATCTTGCTTTAAATAAACTTTTTCACTTTTTATAGTATTTATACTTATATATGAAAAGAAAATAGTCGGGTGCTGTCAAATCTGGCGATCGCGCTGGCCAAATATTTTCCGAATTTCGAGAAATTATTCGCTCTCCAAAAATTTGACTTAAAAGTGCCATTGTGTCTCGGGCAGTATGGGCAGTGGCTCCGTCCTGCTGATACCACATACCAGGTCTGTTTTCAAGAGCAGGACGTAAAAAATTTTCTATCATAAACCGATACCGCTCTCCATTTACGGTTACAGCACTTCCATCTTCATTCTCGAAGAAGTAGGGCCCAATGACATTTTCAGATGTGATCCCACACCATACTGTACACCTGATGGGGTGCAATTGGCGTTGATGAATGGCTCTTGGATTTTGAGAACCCCAGAACCTACAGTTCTGCTTATTAACAAAGCCATTCAAATGAAAATGAGCTTCATCACTCATAATCAAATTTTCAATAAAGTTGATTTCATTTCTGGCCAACTCTTGAAATTTAACTGCAAAATTTAGACGTTGCCGATGATCTGCGGGTTTTAATTCTTGGACCAATTGCACCTTATATGGGTATAACTGTAAATCTTTTTTTAAAATGCGCCGTAGTGACGTACGAGACATTTCTAGCTGAGCAGAACGCCTTCTGCCAGATGTTTCTGGTGCTTCGTTAACACTTTGCTGTACTCGTTCAATATTTTCCGCAGTGCGGCTTAAACGTGGTGTACCGGTTCGAGGCAAATCTCTTACGCTGCCATGTTGGTGATGACGATTAACTAAGCAACGAATCATCGCTTCAGAGGGCGAAATTCTGACGTTAAAATGTCGACGATATGCTCTTTGCGTTAAAATAATTGATCTCTGGTTTAAATAATAAAATTCTATTGTTCTGGTTCTCTGTTCAGTTGTGAACCTCTCCATTATAAATTCTCCAAGTGTTGTCTATATAATCTGAAAGAAAAAATAAAAAAAATTAATAAACAAAAAAGTTATTAAACTTTTACACCCCTTGGTTTCTTTTGGCCCACCCTGTATAAATGAATGTATTATTAAAATATTATAACAAATTGTAGACAATAAATGTATACAAAAAAATGTATAAGTGTTTTCTTATTTCAAATAGGAACTACATAAAAGAAAGACAAGAAAATGCAAAGGAGGAGGAGAAGTTAACTTTCTTGCTTAGTTGCAAATTTTTACTTTTTGTTTCTCTGCTGATGATTGTAGTTAGTTGAAACTCTGGTGCTTTAAAATAATCGTAGCCAAAGAAATGAGTACGTTGCAAAATATAAATGTATCTTCACATAACGTTTGTATTATACACAGCCACAAAATATTCCATACAAATTCCCACGGACGCATATAAATACATATAAACATACATACAAACAAATATATATGTACTAGCGAACCCCTGCACACTTCGTAGTGCAAAAAAGAAAATAAAAATAGCGACATCATATATTTTGGGCGCATTAAATCGTCTGACATGTTGCCCAGGAGGCGTTTTATCAGCTCGAATCACAATTTGCATATTCATCAGATGGCATTTGATCGAGAGCAGTTTGAAAAAGTCGCACTAATTCATTTTCAGCATGCAACATATTCTGCAAACGCTCAATAATATCCCTCCGCGAATTTGATGAAATATCACAACGACAATCAATTTCCACATTTGAGTTACCCACAAAGTATACTTGCAAAAATTGATAGCTTTGATCAGGAAAGGGTAACAAAGAACCAAGTCGTTGGTAAACTTGGCCTTAAATCTATTGATGATTGAAATTTTCACAATAGTACTTTTCGCGATTATATAAATAAACATCAAAACAAACAAAAATAGCTTTAACGTTGGCAAAAAATTTCCGAATAATTTCCAAATGAAGTCATTTGAAATGCGGAGTTATACGCTTGTATGTTTGCCAGAAAATGCTTTGAAATTGCTGTGCCATCAGTTATCAAATTATGCAAGGGCTACGGTGGTGGATTCAATTCTGGTTATTTAACTTGTCCGTTCGAACAACATAATCCGATACCTCATGTTTAAACTTAAATGCCTTGCAATGACTGCAAACAGTATTATTTACACGCTGTTCGTCACTTTGAGATGCTGCTCTATATGCCGCAACATTTCTAGCATTACGTGATTGACACCCCAAATTACTGCGCGTACGTACCATATCGTATTAAAAAATGTGGCTACACCAATTAAATATGAAGTAATTGAAATTTTGTTTATTCGTGAAATTCAAAAATTGAGATACATACATACATATGTTAGGCTGAGTTTACATCTGGCATTTCTTGTATGTCATTTGCCCAAAAAAAGCATAATCAACTAATTACTAATGAAAAACTGTTTGATTCAGACATATATTTATTGATTTAAACAGTTTCAAATCATGTTGGATTCTATAAAATTGTTTATTAGTTATGTATCGAACTATTTAACTTAATAAATACATGTCTGAATAAAACAGTTTTTCATTAGTAATTAGTAGAGTTGTGCCATGTAGTTCATTTTAGTTCATTTAGTTCATTATTTGTAAATGAACTAGTTCGTTCATTTAGTTCAATCGCTCTTCTTAGTTCAAATAACTAGTTAGGTCTTTTTAGTTCAATGATTTTACATCTACAATTCTACATGCATATGCATGTATGAGTGTTGTGGTCTTTGATAATATTAAAAACACAAATTCCGTGATTAAAATACTTAATAAAAACTAAAATTAATTAATTAATAAATAAATTTGATTTATAAAAAAATCTCATAAATCCAAAATATTTGTTGTGAATAGGGTAGTATAAAGTGTTTACTTGTGTTTTCTTGTTAATTGCACTTTTGGTAGCAGCCAGCGATGAAAAAAAATTAAAGCAAAACATTGAAAACATTTAGTTCACAGCCTCTGTGTTAGTTCATTTTGTGTATTAGTTCTTAGTTCAAAAATTGAACTAGTTCGTTCATGAACTACACAAGACTAGTAATTAGTGATTACGTTTTTTTACGCTTGTGTGGCACATGGCACACAGATGTAAACCCGGCCTTAGTTGAATAATGCAATTATTAAGAAAATAAATAGATCAGCTGATCATTAAATGTCAGTCAGAGCATGCACTCAAAAGCTAGCGACCTTGGATAAAAAGTCCGTTACAGCATTACATGTATATATTAGCTGTTTGATTTAATGTTGGGAATATCCGTTAAGTTAACATATAAGAAAGCTCATTGCTGTGCATAATGTATTTAAATATTTAAGTTTTTAGTGGTGTGTTTATATGTAATTTATTTCATAGATCCCCGAAGTTGTGATTTACAATAGCTAAGTATATAAATGGTTTGACTAAAATTGAATTGTATTGAGTTTAAAACCTAATTGTATTTCAGTTTTTCAAAATATTAACTCAAATATTTCGAAATGAATGCCGTGTTTACTAAAATATAACTCATGAACCAATACACATACAGAGACTGTTTGTACATAAAAACCTTGGTATTGATGTCACCTTTCATATAAACTTTGCAGAATCAAAATCGGTTCACGCATTCCAGAGAACATCAATTACTAACACAATGCAACTTATTTATATATATATATATATATATATATATATATATATATAGATTTCTTAAACAAATAAACAAAATATAAGCTTATCAGCGACAAATTCGATCCTCCACACACAAGCATTAGGGGTGTTCACATATATGAGAACATTTTATATCACAAAATGTCGGCATTATAAATAATTTATTAGCGTGAGGAAATCATACACACAAACATTCCAACGATTCATATGAGAATCGCGTGTAGTCATCAAATATAATTTCTCTGATGATATTACGATAACAAATTTACAGTCTTGCAATACACAGTTTTCCCTTCGGCATTAGAAAATATCATTTTCATGATTTTCCGTCGGTATTACGAAAAAAAAATAATAATGTTTTGCCGTCCGCATTTCAAAAAACAAATAATCATGTTTTGCCGTCGGCATTAGGAAAGATTAATTTTCACGTTTTCCCGTCAGCATATACACACATAAAAACCTCTAAACTATGAACACCTTAATATATTCACATAAAATATTCTACACACAAGTTCCCACGGTCAGAAAGACAGACAGACATACACTTAATGTAAACAAAAAACTCTTAATGTAAACAAAACACTCCTAACACAGAAAAAAATGATTTGTAAATACAATTAATTTTTTTGTTATATCAATTAAATAATTAATTGATTTTGAACATACAATGTTTTTTGTAAATACAATTAACGAGATTGTAAGTTAAAGGAAAATCTTAAAAATATTTTGAATTAAATATATCAACAAATAGTTTGTTGAAATTTATTTATTTTTTAACATTTATTTTTGTTAGATTTCAAAGTTATTTCAATTAATGTTATTGTTATATTAACAATGTGAATTGTTGAATTTCCGAATCATATTTGTTATATTAACAAGCTTTTCATACACAATCACAATCCTCGAAACGATTTTTGGTTGTCAGCGAAAAACTCTAAATGTCTTTGGGCGGAGTTGAACCAGCAACCTCAGGACTGATAAACCAACTCACTTACCTCTCAGCTAAAGAGCAACACTTTATTAGATACACAAATAATGAATACACACAAAACATGATTTCTTGTTTCTTCTACATGTGCGCATTTCGTTATAATATAATTTAACAAATAATTTTGTTGAGTAATTTAATTGACTACAAAAACTTTAATTTGTTATATCAACAATGATGATTGTTAATTTTTAAATTAAATATTAACAATTTGTTTTGTTGGTTGCATTTCGATGATATTTTTTTCTGTGAATGTAAACAAAAAACATCAAAGCGCCGCCGAAACACAAATTTTATTTGTACAAAGATAAAATAATGCAATAAGTATTTGAGAAATTTGCAGGACATATCTCTTAAGACTTGTTCTACACGTTGGTTTTAATCATCGAACCATAACGCTACAGACTACTCACTATTTTACTTTCAATTAAAACTTAAGTATAAAATTTTTTAAACGCACTAATCCCAAATTAATATTTTACTTATTAAGTAAAATATTTTTTTACTAAAAATACATTGAAATTGATTATTGAGGGGTTTAGCTGGATCCTATGCGCGTTTCACTGTTTCTAATGCAGATCATCAGGTAACCTTTAACCAAACTTTCTTAGAACAACTAGAGTTATTATGTTATAAACAAAATGAGAAACTTACACTTTACTCTTTTTTAACTTTCCTTTTTGAAAATACGTTTTTTTACATATTTTGACATTCAATTACTGTCAATCTTTGCCATATTTTCTTTTGCAAAGTCAGTGATGCCACTTTGTCAAAGAATTTTGCAAAATGATTTCCATCGTATTTTTTTCGCATAGCAATAGAGAGCAAATCGCCAGACAATGCCCCAGAATTTAGAAATCGGGATTTTAAACACATATAACCGCTTGGCTCAAGAAAATCTTCTACGCAGTCTTAAGATGAAGACATTTTCAATTATCAAATTTTATCTTCGGATCCTGTATCAACATCAAATAAGAAATTTGATGTGTGAAAATAGTAATATATCTTTCAGATCAGGCAGGATGTGATTCTGAAGATTTTACAAGCTTATGCTTACAAAAATGTATACCCAAAAATAAATAAATGAAAACATTTACAATGACAACAATTAGTTTGAACAGTTAATTATTTATATGGACATAACTAATTAAATATATGTATTCTCTTTTTTACGTAGTTTAAAAAATAGTAGCAGATTTTTATAAGTACATACATCAATATCACATGTAAATGTTCACTCATTACAATACCTGAAATTAAAAAAAAACCAAATAAATATTCATATTTTTTAATTACCCGAATCTTCTTATAGTATAAAAAGAGTTTCCTCTTACATAAATTAACACTAAGAAGATATAAGAAGTATTTAACAATATTTTCGGCTAAAAATTTTCATTTGCGTGCAAAATGATATAGTTAATGCAAATAAGATATAAAAAAGTCAGATTTGCTTATGAGTTCCCGAATCGATTGCGTTTGAAGTTATCTATTGATAACCAATTTACCTTACTGTATTCTCAAACAATCTGAAAAATCTGAAAAATCTGATGGCCTTTATTTTGAAACACAGATTTGCAATATAATAATTTAAATGCTGGTAAGACTGTTTTACAGAGTTGATTTTACCACGTTGTATTTCTGTTCATTACATTTGAATACATTTTTGAAATTTAAATTTCGACTTAAGAAACTATCTTCATTAGGAGTTTTTAACACAATTATTTTGTATATGGGCATTTCCGCGGTCACTCACACGACTTTCGGGAGAAAAATAAAATTTTAAATGTTAAATAAATCAAACACAATTAAATTTTTTACAATTCACCACTAATAGTATTTTGTAGTATTTTGAGAGTACCATCAATGGTAAACAAATTGAGAGCCTCCGGTTTTTATCTTTTGAGATAAAAGCCACAAAAGAGCGGTCACTCACGCGACTTAAAATAGACATGGCTTTAGACATCATTGCTAATAATCAGCAAACTCTGCGAATTGTGTGAAAATTTTGAGCTTCAAATATTTTTGACATAAGTAAGAAATATCAACGTTTATTATTAGACTTATGATTTTTTAAAATTTGGCCTGTCATTTCTTTTCGAAGGTTTCTCTAGGTCACTTACGCGACATTTTTTCCACTGCAGTTTCGTGTGCAGTTATATAAATAATTCGAGTCATTAAATTAGTATTTAATCTAATAGCGTAGACAGACGACAGCGTTAATTTGCATTAAAATATCACTAATGTGAATTAAAAATTTACCCTGACAGACGACAGTATTTGCATTAAGTAAACAAAATCTGTACATACCTTTCGTGCCACACACTTCGATAATTTTAAAATGGAAAAAATGTGTCTCGATTTTAATATTTCTTTGCTCTTTTTCTAAAAACAATTAAAATAACTTATATTTTCTGACCGAGTCGCATTTTAATTTTGAAAACCAAAACAATTTGTCAACATTTGATTGATTGTGACGGTGTTACCATATGAGGACAGTGTTATCGTATAGCTGAATTCAGTATTAATTCACTGTCATTTAGTGCATTTACAAATGAGGATAATTCACAAGTTACTAATGCAAATTAACGCTGTCGTCTGTCTATGCTATAAGAAGAAGAAGAAAAAATAAAAAAGAGATATCCATATCGTTGTATTTTTTATTCAATACATCAAAAACAATTTTTCGCCTTTCTGCATTTGTTGGCAGTGCCCTTTCTGCCTTCTTTACGCCCTTTCCCAGAGATTTCTTGCTCCAATACCTATCACTTTTCTTGTTCTCCACTTGCCGATTAGTCAGAATCATTTTTACTCTGGATCTATCATATTCTCTCTTTCTTTTTAACTTGCTATCGACTTCTATTGGATTCTCTCGCACTTTTATTCTGTACTTTCGGGACAATTCTCTTTGTTTTGCTGTATCCATCAGTTTTTGTGGGTTATTTTTTATTTGCCCATGTAGCGCATTTCCTTTTCATTTTTTTTTGTTATTAATATTTGAATTAAAAAAGCTAAAAATAACTTAGCAAAAAGAATTTTTTTAGAAGGTATTGCACTTACGGTCACTCACACGACAAACTTTCGCAATGAATGAAAAATAAATTATTTGAAAAAAATTTTATTTAATTTTATTTTACTGATTGTTGAAACAATCTCACGTAAGCTACAAATTTGCCTCCACTTCTATCAACAAATGCAAACGTTTTGAAAACTTATGTTGTTTTTCGGTCACTCACGCGACAAAAGAAGATCAGATTAAAGATTAACACAAATACGGTTAATTCGTGCTCTGTTGTCTCCCTTTGTACTTTTTACCGTAACTTCACTTATCTAAGTACAATTAAAAAAGAGAAGCTCTATGGTAAGAGAACTCTAAATGTAGTAAATATTTTAACGAAATAAGCCTCTAAAGCGTACCCAGTGCAAGAAACATACAAACTCTACTTCGCTTACAATTATTTTTTAAATATAAAGTTTTGTTCACTATTTTAACCCAAAAATATTAAATTTCAATACTTCTAAATAATATATAATGAAAAATGGCAAGATCTTCGGTACTTTTTTGGACTCTTGGTTGACCTTTTCGCGAAAATGCCCATATGCTAACTGCTTATTCATAAAAAATATTTCAGGTTTATTAAGCGTTCATTTGACATATTTCTATGGGAAATTTGTCAAATAAACCTGTAATAAACCTAAAATATTTGTTATGAATTACACGTAATTCACACGTTGATTTTTAAATAATTTTTTGAAACACGATTTTTAGAGTTTGTAGGCGAAGGGTATAGAAAAACAAAAGGGGGAAAAATCACATTTTCCGTTCAACGAATTTTTTTTTCAAATTTTCTCTACACATATTTTAATTTATTTTATGTTGCTTTATTTTATTTTTTCATTGAATACGACAACAGCTTTTTTTTAATACAAAACAGTGTTAATTGTAGGTATGTATTTTTGTCACTAATATATGAGTATAGGGAATATGGGAAAAATATTTTATTTTGGACAAAATGTAGGTATTTTTTATTCTCATATTGCATTTATTGTGCATAAATGTAAAAATAACTATATTAAAAATATATTTTTGCACATACCCCGTTTCAAAATTTGTTTTTGCTCGAAATTACATAGACTTTTATCTAATTATTTCGGTGTCACAGTGCCTGTCTTTGGTAGCATTGTTGATAGAATATTTATTTATATGGTGAGTGGATAAGAAAAAACGCTGTCAAAATAAAATAATTCTATCTCTCGACTGCTTTCTGGAGCCACTTTTTGTGTCAATTTGTATGGAAAATGTGTTTATGCCGCAATTCTGTTTGATCATTGAGGCCTTAAATGTTTTTGATTTATCTCTCTTTAAATTAAATTGCTAAAATTTGTAGATTTTCGTATGGGGTAAATTTTGAACATGTAGGGAAAGAAAGAAAAACGGATTTTTTAAAAATCTACTGGCAACACTGATACAATTTTTGGAAGAAAAATAATAAAAACTAGAAACATGGAAAAAATCATCGTATGAATGTAAAAATGTTTTTGGAAGCAACTTTTAAAGAGAATCAAAAATAAAACAAGATTTTTAAATCATCGTATGAATTGGGCCTTAGACCGTCAATTTTTAAAACGTTAATAAAATTTATAAAATATATGCATACCTGTATATGTGTAACCTATCAGAAAATGGTATCCAATCTGATTTAGGCTGCTGCCCACATTGAATGCCAATTACTCCAAAAATATCTCCTACTTTTAATAAGATTTCTGACAGTGATTTGCTATTAATTGTAGATGTACGCTTTTCATCAATTGCAATAGCCCGAGATAAATCCAACAAACCATCACCGATGCGTTGAAACTCTTTTTTAGACTGAGTCTGATATCGTTTCGTCATGTCATTAGATATTGCTAACAAATTTCGCACGGAAAGGTCCATAGAATGAATAAACTGTAAACAAATTTCCATTTGGGAATCTACATAGGATTGTAATAGTTGATTTTCTGGAGCTGATATAGCCCAACAGTATGTTATTCCTACGTAGGAGTCCCTTTCAGCTTTTCTTTTTCCCAATTTCCAAACCTTTTCATCGGTACATGTTAAAAAATGGTGCCAAACTTTGCATTTGGATAAAACTGGATGTCGACAAACCCAATCAACAAATTCCTGTAATTGTACACGGCGATGTTCAACAAATTGGTCTTCATATCTTCCAGATATTTGTTTGTCGGGTAATGGAGGAATTGGAATTAAACAAAACTTCTCTACCAATCTTTCATGTAACCAATCAAAATGCTTATATCGCCTGGATACCTAAAATAAATTAAAATAAATAATTTTAGAACCAAAGCGGACAATAGAAATATTTAAATAATGTTCATTACACAGGATATGCAAAATGCATATCGCTCACTTACTAAAACAACGTCATAACTAAAAAATTGTATTAATGCTAAAGTAAGAAAATAAAAAAAAACATGTTGATTATTCAGTTCTGTTTCAACTTTGTTGTTTGTTGTTGAGCTTCTCATTTGTTTAAATGAAAGTTTATAACATAATAACTCTAGTTGTTCTAAGAAACTTTGGGTAAAGGTTCCCTGATTATCTGCATTAGCAACAGTGAAATGCGCATAGGATCCAGCTAAACACCTCAATAATCAATTTCAATGTATTTTTAATAAAAAAAAATATTTTACTTAATAAGTAATACATTAGTTTGGGATTATTAGTGCGTTAAAAAAATTTTAAAATTAAATTTTAATAATTCCCATAAAAAAACAAATAATTAACAAAAATCCAGTTTGCCAGAACACGAGCTCAAAGTTTTCAATTTACACACAACTTAATGGAAAAATTATATTTTATTTGTCTCTCAGGAATTTATTATACAAGATATTTTATATGAAATTTTTAGAGAATAATAATAACAATATGATTATTAATTCTGCATCATTAACTAAAAAATTAAATTTTTGGAGTTATGATGTTGTTATAGTAAACGAGCGATATGTATTTATATGATGTTGTTATAGTAAACGAGCGATATGTATTTATGTATGTAAAGCTAAGTCTAGACGATATGTTGAATCAGCATATTTATGGTGAAAAATTTGTTATCAGTGCCAACATATCGTGTAGACACTAAATTTAATTTTAAGTCCATTTTTATGTAAATTGAGTTTTTAATGTAGAATGCTACTGTAACTCAAAACGCATCATTTCCAAAACCTAAAATGTGGTTACGGTATTTTTTCTTGCTGTTATACAGTGGTAAGCAAATATGCTAAGACCAACAAAAATATAAAAAAAATACCTGTTAGTCCAGCGGAAAAGAATATGCATCTAATGTACTTGCATTTACTTAGCAAATAAATTTTTTGTGTTAATTTAAAATAGCCAAATTAATAGTTTCGTTTTCCTCACACATATTCAGTTTAAATAAATTTAGACAGACTCTCCTGAAAAATTAAAAAGGGACTTATCATATTTGCCGATTAAGCAAACGATATGTATAAAGAAATGGAAACAGTGATTACAGGTTTGTTGGAAAATGCTGATTGTTTAGAATTATTTTGTGGCTTTGATACAGATGATTCTGCACGCGTAACACCTGAAAAGTGCAGGCAGTCAAAAAAGTGAAAAAACCCTACAAACAAATTTGGCCAAAAGTCCATACTGAATGGTCCAACGATGACATTTATATCCATACGTATGAAATTTTTGTATAATATTTGCTCTTCTTTCAATTCCTTGTATAATTTTGCACAGAAGCCCTCCTCCTCTCTTCTTTCTAACCATTTCTTTTGCCAAACTCTACGTCGTTTTTCTTTTAATTCTGCATCACCAGCAAAAACAAATGCAGTTAGGATAACGGCAAGGGAAATATCATTTGATGACATTATGTTTTTTATATATTAATTATACACCAAAAATATAAACTTTTCCACTAAAAGCGATAATTTATACAAATTACTAATAAAGAAATATAATTGTCAAATTTATTTTACATTTAAGCAAATGCTCACATGACTTAACATATATATCAGCATACGAAATTCAACATATCGTATGGACACAAAAATTGTATGCTAACTCATATGTTGTATTATTATTTGCTGACATATGTTGACTTTAAAAAATTTGGTACTTTCTGCATACTGTGTAGACGCCTAACATATGTATATGCTGACAGCAAGATTTGTTGTTATTTTTAAGCATATGAATGTAAGCATATATTTGCTGATTCAACATATTGTCCAGACTTAGCTTAAGAGATATAATAAATGTACGCATTCGCTTTCACATTCACAAATTATTCGGTTACTTTATATATATTAATATTTCAAACGAATACTAAACCCAAAAAAAATTGCAATCCCTTACGAAAATCGTACCGTCAAAAACACGAAAATTATGTTAAGCAAGAATGAAATGCACGTAAGCACTATATGCCAAATCACCACTTTTTCTGTGTGAAATTACAAACATATACCAAATCGTGGTATACATCCGAAATTCTGAGAGAATTTTACAACATGTCTATTCTTACTTTTAATAACTTGGTTCCTTCTAGCATTTCCAAATTAGTTTCTTTTTTAATATTATTACTTTAAAATGCCTGCCAGAATTACTATGACTGTCTATATTCCTAGTCTTTATTTTAAAAATTTATGTTTGTTTGCGTGCAAAGAGGGAACTTGTCCAGAATGAAAAAACGAAGGATCAGCATACTGAAATCCTGGAAATTGCTCTCGCACCTCTTCTGAAACGTCTTCCGGCGGGGTTGTTATACCATGCATTTTCTTTACTTTTGCCGTTATGGAAATCCATTTAGCGTCGTCGTAGATAGATCCTACAATCAGGCCTACAGGAGCATCGATTACTGGAATTTTTAATTGTTTTACCAGGTGATCGCTAATGTAGCTCATTCGACAGCATAAATCAATGACTGATTGAAGCGTCGGCAAAAAGTTGACGACGTGACAAATGGTGGAAGACGAAGGCATGAAATTGTCTGCAGTTCTCGTTGTACCTTCATAGCGAACAGTAGATTAGCAGAATTTTTCTTACATACTTACTAAACAAACAAAAATTATACAAAAAAAAATATTCGTAGTACATATTGTAATAGGTACATACTGACTTTAATAAATAAGTTTTATTGCTTTGCTAATATTTTTTACATAGTAGAAATAACAAAAACAAAAAAACCGCTAACAAAAATCACAAACAAAGTGCCCTTGAGGAATACTCTATATGAGTACCTCAGGTACAAAAAATTTTGAAGTGAGTTCTAACGGCAGAAATGCTTATTTTGCCGTGATTTCTGAAACTCTTAATGAAAACAAAATAAATAATAAATCTGATGAGTCTCTTTTTAACGGCAGAGCCAATTTTTCGTCAGCGATCAACTTCGCTTTGTCTAATGTCAAATAGTAGTGATTCATTAACATTACAGTTGCCTAGTACTTCTTCATATAAGTCAGTAATATCATCCCCTTCAGGCTCGTATTCATCACTTAACAAAGTTATCACTACAGATAACAGCGGCTCGAAACTCAAGGTACAAGTCGGAATGGACAGATATATAACCGTGGTAAAGCGTGGGCGAAACCCGAACTAATCGCCAAAACTGCTTTAAAATTTTGCAAGATGAGAACGACAAACCCCAGGTATCCTCGAATAAAACATCCAAGCCGCCACCAATCTATTTGAGAGAAAAAAATTCAAATGCCCTTATTAAAAAATTATTTTCGGTCATTGGTGAGAATAAATTTCACATTGTTCCAATAAAACGTGGCAACATCAATGAAACGATAATTCAAATTTAATACGAAAAAGATTCAAGCAAAATGGTTTCTGAATTTGAAAAAAAATAAAACAAGTTTCTACATATACCAGCTTAAGAGTGCTAAAGGCCTGCAGATCGTATTGAAGGGTATAGATTCTTACTTTGTTCCCAAAGAAATAAAAGATTCACTCGTCCTCCAGGGATTTAAGGTAAAAAATTTATCTAACATAATAAACCACGGATGGAAATCATGGTACAATTGTACTTTTTATGGTACATTTTTGACCTTGTTGGTACCGTGGTACTACCGCGAGTTACTTGGTACAATTTAAAAATGTCAATGTTTCACTATATAGTAACATTAATACCACTTTTAGATACGCATAGTTTACTTTGCAAAGTCTTAATTTAGCTGGGCGACAGACAGAAAGAGAAAGTATTTCCTCCTCTGTCTTGCACACAGCTGAATTAAGACTTTGCAAAGTAAACTTTGAGTGTCTCAAAGGGGTGTAATTTTGCCTATGTTCTCTTTAAATTTTTGTGTGTTTTATTTTAATCTCTAATATAATTGTCGAATCTAGGAATGTACCTTTATGAATGTAATATTTAACGTTTTATTGTGTTAAGTTTCTGTTTTTTATTGTAAACTTCTGTATTTTTATACCTACTAATTTTTTTACGTTTCTGTTTTTATTAATAAATATTAAAAATTGGTACCATCATGTTCTAAAAAGTATATTTTATTTTCATAGTTGGTACAAAATCCAAGAAGTAATTTTCCTTCCCTGTAATAAACAGAGAAAAGGTACCCCCAACCCCGATTTCGTGTAAAACTGGAGCTGAACGATATACAGTTGAAAAAAAAAACGAGACTCATCCAATTTATAGCCTAAAATACCTTTTATACAGAAAAATCACAGTTGAAGGGCCACATAAGCGTTCACGTCCCGTGCAGTGCCATAATTGCCAAGAATATAGCCACACAAAAGCTTACTGCAATTTACTTAAAATGTGTGTTATATGCGGTGAATTGCACGGTACTGATAGTTGTATTAAACCAAAAGATCAAGCAGGAAAAAAATGCAGTAATTGTGGAGGTAATCACACCGCTAACTACAGAGGTTGTCCTGTGTACTCTTTCGTTAAGCAGGCTATGGGACAAAAAACCAAAATTAGCTCCAGTTCAAACAACAAACGCTTCCTCCGCCACTTTTGCGCAAATGAGCCAACCAGTTACTTCCCGTGTATCGTATGTCGACGCTGCCAACACAAATTCTACTCCCGCGCTAACACAAGCTTAAATTTCAGTCGCCTTGAAGCCACTATTGAAAATGTTGTGCAAACTATCAACAACTTTACAACAAATATGACAAGCATGATGCAAGAAATGCTACGAATGCAGAACACACTGCTTCAAGCATTAATTAACAAGCCATGAACACGTTAAAAATATGTTTCTGGAACGCAAACGGAATTCGCCAAAATATAAATGAACTTGAGCACTTCCTCATGGAAAAAAATATTGATATAATGTTGGTCTCTGAGACTCATTTGACTTCGATAAGCCTTTTTAAAATTTATGGCTACAATATATATATATATATATATATATATATATATATATATATATATATATATATATATGATACAAAGGACCCTAGAGGAAGAGCATGCGGTGGATCAGCAATTTTAATAAAGTCAAGACTCAAGCACTATATTCTTGACAACATTTGTGAAGAACATCTACAAGCAACAAATATCTGCATTGACAATTTTTGTAAAAATTTCGTGATATCTTCAATTTACTCCCCTCCAAGATTTTCAATCACTGAGGATCAATACGTGAAATTATACAAATCTCTTGGACCTTGTTTCGTAGCAGCTGGCTACAACGCTAAGCATACGTTCTGGGGCTCGCGTCTTATTACGCCTATAGGTCGGGCGTTGTTTAACACAATTTCAAAAATGGGCTTGGATGTTATTTCGACAATCAGCCTACTTGCTGGCCTACTGACGTACGAAAATATCCGGATGTTATATATTTTGGTGTCGTAAAAAGTATTTCTTGGGAATTAATTCACGTTGAAGCTTCCATAGATCTCTCGTCCTATCACTCTCCCACGATCGTTATAATCTCTAGCCCACTGAGATGCGCTTTACCTCACCCATATGTCAAGATGATAATTCGTGTTAATAGGCTGGGATTCAAAAAATATCTTAGTAGTCATTGTACGGAAAAAATTACGCTAAGAACACCAAATGATATTGAATCTAACATTGAAAATATTAACGAGAATATTAAACAAGCTGCTTCACATGCCACTACCTCAGACCTTGTTTAATAAAAATTATTCTAGGTATATTGACCGTCTCGTGTATGAAAAAAGAAGAGCTAGAAGGGAATGACAACAGCACAGATCACCCCCAAAATAAAATCAGATTTAAAGAGTGCACTAAACGATTCCAAGAGTTGCTTGCATCTGAAAAAACTGCATCTTTTAAAAATTATCTGGAAGGTCTTGATGTCACACCAGCATCTAATTACTCTTTGTGGCGCGCTGCTAAAAAGCTTAAAACACCCGTTGAGTTTAAGCCACATCTGCGGACATCTACCGGAGGTTGAGCAAGAAGCGATACTGAAAAAGGTAACATATTTGCTGAGCATTTAAAATCCGTATTTACACCAAACACATGTACCGGTGTTGCTGATTTGCCGAGTGTAGTTGCTCTACCCCCTCGACCCTTAAACTTTAAGATGTGTAATGTACAAAAACTAATTGCCGAACTCAACCCGAAAAAAGCTCCCGGTATTGATGGAATTAGTAACCAGATGCTGATTAAAATGCCTCGTATTGCAATTAGAATTATGTTATTCATTTTTAATGCCATTTTACGACTGGAGTATTATCCTCACTGCTGGAAGCTTGCCAAGGTTAAAATGATTCCAAGGCCAGGTAAAGATCTTACCAAGGCTGAGTCATATAGGCCAATGAGTTTACTGTCAACAATGTCAAAGCTCTTTGAAAAGCTTCTCATTACAAAATTCTCTTCAATTTTACTTGATAATGGTGCATCCCGGACCATCAATTTGGTTTTAGAAGCCAGCATAGCACCGTTGAGCAAACGCATAGATTGGTTCAATTTATAAGAAAAACATGTGACGAAAATAAGTATTGTTCTGCCCTCTTTATTGATGTTTCTGAGGCATTTGATAAAGTGTGGCATGAAGGCCTGATTTTGAAATTGAAGACAACTTACCAATAAATATTCTAAACCCTTTGGAAAGTTACATTCTTGCCCGAAAATTTAGAGTTGTGGAAGGACACTTTATGAGTATGCCTGAAACTATCTCATCCGGTATACCACAGGGGAGTATACTGGGGCCAGTTTTATATTTGATTTATAGTTGTGATATGCCTGTGAGCAGTAGTATCCATTCTTAGTAGTAGTGAATTGCAGGTCCGGCGACAATTAAAATTGTTAAATTGTGGTTGAAATTGTTAAATTTAGGTAATTAAAATTTGAAAATTTTAAAATTCTTGAAATTTGATACCTACGAGGGTGGCTCAATAAGTCCTTTAAATATTTTTCGAGGGTGGTTCAATAAGTCCGTCTTTTTCCTAATGACTACGGCAATGCATGATAATTTTTCCCAATGCCGACGGCAAAACATGATTATTATTTTTTTCAAATGCCGACGGCAAAACATGATTATTATTTTTTTCAAATGCCGACTGCAAAACATGATTATTATTTTTTTCAAATGCCGACGGCAAAACAAGATTATTATTTTTTTCAAATGCCGACGGCAAAACATGATTATTATTTTTTTCAAATGCCGACGGCAAAACATGATTATTATTTTCTAATGCTCCCAGTGTTGCCAGACTGTGGAAATTTGTCATCATAATACTATATCAGTAATATCAGAGAAAATAGGTTTGCTGACTACTAGACGATTCTCATATGAATCGTGGGAATATGCTTGTGCGATTTCCTCACGCTAATAAATTGTTTATGAATAAAATAATTAAATAATTAAATTATTTTATTTATTTATAAAACGTTCTCATGTATGTGAACACCCCTAATGCTTGTGCGTGGGGGGTCCAGCTTGTTTGTCGCTGGTAAGCTTATATTCTGTTTATTTGTTTAAGAAATATATTTGTATGTATGTATGTGTATGATGCATGTATGTATGTATGTGTATGATGCATGTATGTATGTATGTATGTGTATGATGTATGTATGTATGCATGTATGTATGTATGCATGTATGTATGTATGTATGTATGTTTATGATGTATGTACGTATGTATGTTTATGATGTATGTACGTATGTATGTGTATGTATGTATGTGCGATCGAAGGAACTTGTGCGTGGAATATTTTGTGGCTGTGTAGAATACATTTATATTTTGCAACGTAATCATTTTCTTTGGCTGCGACTATTTTAAAGCAGCAAAGTTTCAACTAACTACAGTCATAAGCAGAGAAACAAAAAGTAAAAATTTGCAAGTAAGCAAAAAGGCTAACTTCTCCTCCTCCTTCATAACTTCCTTCTCTTTCTTTTATGTGATTTGTAATTGAAATAAGAAAACACTTGTAGATTTTTTATTTTTCTATACATTTATTGTTTAAATTTTTTTTAAATTTTATAATAATACATACATTAATATTTTAAAAAGTGAAAAAGTTCATTTAAAGCAAGATATTTCTTTTGTTAGTAAAATAGCAAACATAATAAAAATATTCTGGATACTTAATCTCCATTTGTTTAAAGTTGATGCAGCCTATATCCTCAACGTTAAAAATTTTTCGGCATAAAATTTTTTCTAACCATCGTCTTTTCTCTTCGTCTTTTACATAAACTTTAGAACACCTTGCGTTGGCTTTTAAAAAATTGCAAACGCTTTGAAAAGAAACTGATCCAGCAGTCCAGCTGAGGTGATGATAGTTTTTCGTTAGCTACTTTGCTTCTCTTTGCTTTTTTATTGATAAGCATTTTGTGGTTTTATAATGAAATTGTTATATTCATAATTGTTGAAAACAATCGCTACTTCTTTTGCGATGAAATCATTTGAATTACTTTTGAAACATTGTACGTCTATAAAAATTGTGTTATTTTCCATATTACTCAATTTATATGACTTTTCGAACTTGTCCTTTGATGGGTATATATTCTATTATGCGATCATGAATACGAATGCAGTAAGCTGATGTCTTTGCAATATTAGTTGCTGTTTCAAATGCTATTTTTATATCAATCGGTCCATTATTTAGTGATTCATTCTGATGACTGACATCTACTACAATAATAGGAGCTTTTGTCTTAAACTCCGATGCAGTTAGAAGCGGTTGAGATTCTTTCATATAGTAGCTTTGTTGGAATCTTAGATACATATCATATAGAATTGCATATCGTTCATTTTTAAACTTTATGTTAAGATCATCATATGGATATGAGACTGAATTTAAATGTACTTTTAAATTAGTCAAATCACAATGAACAAACTTATTTTCTTGTTGAAAAGCAATCAATACAAAACGGGGGCGTTCTCTATTTGCAGCCAGTTTAACATTCCAGATATGGCTAGTACCTGTGTTTAATTGTGGATTAACATGACAATCCCAACTGCGAAATGCCATAGGTATAGAAGCACCATTGTTAATAATTTTTATCATATTCAATTTGCTAAAGTCGGATAATTGTACATGTGGGATTCTCCATGAGATGAGTGAAATTGTAAGTTTAGCTTTTTCAGTAGAAACACTCGAGCGTACAAGATCTTCATCATTCTTATTGCGCAAGAGTATCAATTCATGTTTTCCATTTAGTATAACTTTGTTGTAGTCTTCGGCGAATCCTAGAAGCATTTTTAGAGGTACATAAAAATTGAAAAATTCATTTTCAAGAGTGACATCGTCAATTTTGTTCCATCCAGCATTTTGCATCACATTGCTTTCTATTGGTGACAGAGAAACCAAATTTTTTATAGTGCTTGTGGCTCCTAAATATCTTGTATGGTCAATTTCAATTCCATTGAGCTCATAGCGAATTTCATCAAATAGATATGCCACAAAGTTGTTTTTTAATAAAAAGTTCTCCGAAGAAGAAGAAGAAGATTTGGCCTTATTATCATCGGCAACAAACCCCTCTACATAAATGTAGCTCTCATTGGGTAGCACATACAAATCTTGATTTTGTATTGAAATTTTAATTTCATCATTATTGTTGTAAGATTGTAAGTATGGTACATATGTATAATAGTCCTTTTTGATTATATTCTCATCAGACAAGGGTTTATCTAAGACATCTATTATTGAACTCATTTTGTCTTCAATTTAAAATTCAAGGACTTTAGAAAATTTTTATTTGATGTTGTTAGAGTTTTTTTTTAACCTGGTCGCTTTAATTTTGTTGTTGTTGTTCTTGGTGCTATATTTTTCAATGTATTTGTGTTGTATATTAGCATTATTTAGTTGGCCTTAAATGTATTCGTATTGTAATTTCCTCTCCTCGGAAATTAATTAAATCACCGTCTTGATCCAGTACGCGCAGCGCTAGTGAACTTATTTCTCTGGTGTTTACAGGTAAATAGATAAGATTTCTTGGAACCTCATCTATTTTATAGCCTGGAGGCACATTAATCGGAAATTCATGAAGTGTATGCGATTTCGAGTTATTCATATATATGTTTATAGCGATACTACTTTCAATTCGCAAGAGATTCACTTTGAAAATATTAACTGGAAGATCTGAATAATAATATTTGTTTGTTGTTAGGATTTTGCTATTGAATCCTAAAAGTTTTCCAATTGTATTGTCTTTATTAAAATATACAGGATCCTTGGAACTATTAACTTTAACTTGCATTGTATTGTTATTGGCTTCAATAAAAATCTTATTTTCTGGGCAGAGTCGTTTGTATTCCTCTTCTATAAAATCAACTATATCATTTAATTCGTAAGATCCAATTGGTATTTCCATTATATGTTCCCCTATATGAAACATATTGTTGTAGGTGTCTACATTTGGAATACTGTTGTATGAATGAAAATCAGTTAGAGCACACTCATATACATCATGTAATTCAATAGGAGGAAAGTAACTAGCAGATAGTTCTGATGAGTTAGAGCTCAGAGTAAGTGTTATTGACATTATAACAGACTGATTACAATTAAATAATGTTTAGTACACAGTATGGTTTATAAGCATGATTTAAATATTTATTTCATTTTCTTATTTTAAAATTAACATTAGTTTCTTAATATTAATGCTATTGTTGTTGTTGGTATTGATGTTGTTGTTGCTAATTTAGTTTTTCTTCCAACTATAATATTTCATATGTAAATATAGATATATATGACTATTCGACCTTTTTTATTTAACGTATGATGTGGTTTTTATAGAAATAAAAGACAATTTTATTTAATTTTTTCATATCTGACGTTTCGTTGGGATTTTCCAACATCTTCAGGGATACTATTTTTATTGAAATCTGGTAACATTGATGAATAAAAGAACGATTTTAATGCAACAACAACAATAATAATAAGACAATTAATGTTTTGCTTTAACTTACATATACTATCTTCTAATAAAATTTGCATTTAAATTTTAATAATGTTATTTTACGCGACATGACAACATACAACATAAAACACATAATTTAAAAATAATTGCAAAAATAATCAAAATTCTAAATATCACAGTATAAAGCTTTTCTTAACGTTCTAATATCACAGCTTGAGTTACACTAAAACTTAAATTAATACAAAGCTATAAGTAGCATTAGTTTTGTCTTTGTCAGTTTTGTTGTTCATTGCTATGTCCATTTTTTGTTGAATACTTAAGCTTTCCAAAGTGTATCTTTTGTTGTATTTTCTCTCTTTGTGTAGTATTTTCACATTTTCCAGATCAGCTGAGTGAGAATAATATAAACAATGTTGAGCTAGCGCAATAGATTGTCGTCCTTTTTTAATATCATTGTCATGTTCAGCTACTCTCACTCCTAGATTCCTTTTTGTTGCCCCGATGTAAACTTGTTTACAGCTTTAGTGTGCGTTTCCATTACATTTTATTTCGTATACTACATTGCTTTGATCTTTTTTATTTATTTTTGTTTTTAGATTTGTGAACAGTGTTGTTTTATTTGGTTTGTGTGCAAATATAATTCCTTCTTCATTAATTAGCTCTTTTATTTTATTATTCTCAGTCAGCTTTGGAATATAAGATAAGCTTATATATTTAGTGTTGCCAGATATTGTTTTTGTGTTATTGTTTTTTGTTGCGTTATGTATTGATTTGTCTATTAGATTACACTGCACAACAGTGATTTGGATGTTTAAATAAAAATAGCCGATCCTACTGTCTCCTGATTACGATAGTGCCGTTAGTTTTTCTCTATCAGCTCTAGTTTTGAAGATATAGTGTCATTTAGGATTTGCATAATTTGCATCTATTTTTGTATTATACCGATAATATATTACGAATGGTACTCCAAACTTAAAAATACTTTCTGGATTACTTATCTACACAAAAATCCCTTTCACTTAAATAGATTCACATTGGTGAGTATTTTATGGTATCTGACTATTATTGCAAGGATGTTAAAAATCGTGTGTTTTTAGTTCAGTCCTTTTAACATTTTTTTATTATAATTTTTTTTTGACCAAATATAACTAATTCTTATGTATTTTTGTTCGCTGACTACAAAAATAAGTTTATTTATTTTCTAGCACCTCTAGTTTGAGAGATACTTTGTGTTACATAAAAAAAATTCTTGAAATTTTTCTTTTCGAAAGCCATCCAAAAAAATTGTTTTTTATATTACATTTGTCCATTTACAAGTTATTACTGCAATTATTACGCAAAAAAAAAATGTTGTATGGACCAGTCCAGAAAATTTTTATGCTATTTTTCATTAAGCTGTTTTTTTCATTAAGCTGTTCAATTTGTTCTTTAAAGGATGTTTTAATTTGTAGAATATCTTTTTCAATTTTATAATTTTCTTCTATATCTAATTTTATTTCGCGTTGTAGTTCCTCAATTTGCATTTGAATATCTTCTCGTATTATAGTATTATCTCCCTTAAAGTATGTTAATAATTTCTCTTCTAATTTTTCGATTTGAGTTTGCAAAAACAATTTATTGATAACATCGTTTTCCTCCAGAGCTTTTGCAACATTTTTGATCCTTTCGTTTTGGACATCAATGTTGTTGTTCGTATCCACAAAGAACCCCAGCAGTTTAAGTGCATTTTTCAAAGAAATTGTGCTGCTAGTATCGTTTAAATAGTGTCCAAATTTATCAACAGACATACTCTATATAGTTTATTAAAGTTAGTGTATTATATTCGCTTCACGTAGTTCTTCAATAATTGATACAATTTCGTTATTGTGATTAGTATGACCTGCACCTTGTGATGCGAGCAGTAGTCGAAGTCGATCTACTAACTCATTTGGATCGTCCCAGTATATATAGTTGGGTTTATTGATGTTAACTTGCATCATTCCCTCACCTAAATAGCTACCTTTGGGCTTAGATCCTGTTGATTCAGGTAAATTCTTCTGGTTTTTCTCATCAATAAATTTCTTAATAATATGTTTATATTTATATCCTCTAGTACCCTTAATTTGACCATCAAGTTTAAAGTCTCTTCTATATGCATTAGTAGTAATTAAAATCTTTTTATAGATTTCAAGTTCAAATTTATCGTAATTTTTTGGTATTTTATGAAACATTAGAGAAAATAGTCCTGGTGTTAGAGCCTATATTTGACCACCAACTTGTATTTTATCTTCATTCAGTTTTAGGCTACTATCACCAAATTTCCATTCATTATTGTAATATTTATGTGGGCCATAGTTTGTATCTAATTCATTTCTTCCTTCCAAAACTGATAAATCAGTATAAGTATATTCTGTATTGGAAGTCTGTGAGTAAAAATCATCTTCATCATCATCATCATCATTTTCAGTATTAACATCATTAAATAAGATGGTATTATCAAAAATTGTCTCTTCTACTAGTTTTTTTGGTGTACTTGTCTCTATCTTGACTGATGGGTTTTCAGGCTTTAAACTTGTATTATTTTCAGCTTCTGTCTTGATGTTACTTTCTTCTTTCATGCAATTTGTTTTAATATTTTTAGAACTATTTATGAATTCTTTAAGAGGTTCTGTTATAGGTTTAAATGTATCTCTTAATTGTTCACGTGTATCTATTTCACCAGTTTTTATACTACGAAGCTTTGTCTTCAACACATTTCTTGTCAACACCAACTGTTTTAAAATTTTCTCATCCATGTTTGCTAAGGGCAAATAACAGGTATCAGCAATCAGATCAGCTTATCAGGACCTGGTCTGTTTTTCAGATCAGCTTTTCAGGAGCTGGTCTGGTTTTCAGATCAGCTTTTCAGGACCTGGTCTGGTTTTCAGATCAGCTTATCAGGACCTGGTCTGGTTTTCAGATCCGCTTTTCAGGACCTGGTCTGGTTTTCAGATCAGCTTTTCAGGACCTGGTCTGGTTTTCAGATCAGCTTTTCAGGACCTGGTCTGGTTTTCAGATCAGCTTATCAGGACCTGGTCTGGTTTTCAGATCAGCTTATCAGGACCTGGTCTGGTTTTTAGATCAGCTTATCAGGACCTGGTCTGGTTTTCAGGTAGCTGGTATAGTTTGGAGATCAGCTTATCAGGTATCGGATGAGATTATAGCAAATAGATGTATCAAGTTTAAAGTTAGATTAATAACTAAAGTCAATCTTTTATGAGAAGTAGTTTATATAGTTATGAAATAGTCAAATTGCTTTCTGTAGCGACCATCATTTAATTCATTATCTTTGCTTATCACTAAAAAGCCATATTTATCCCTCCAACACTCTCGACAAATTTCTTGGAACTTTTCATAACTCATATCGCTGCCAACATGATCCCTATAAACATGCTTCATATTTGTCTCATCTTGCTTAAACATTATAATAACATTTGCATTGTCTCTTATTAAATGTTTGGGAATTCTAGTATAAGTTTGACACAAGTAGAATGAATCAACATCCCTATGCCGTCCCATACAAAAATATGAACGTATATTATTCTGCTTCTCACATGCAACATCATCAAATATCATAATTGAATTAGTTTTAGATTGGTCAGGTGGAATAACTGATTCATTATCGGTGAATGTATAATATCCCATTCCTTTAATTGGTGAAATTAGTTTCTTCAAGTACTCATATTTAGGTTGATAAAGAGATTTTGAGTATAAATAGATGTTTTCAAACTTGAGTCCATTAGGACTTTCTAGTAAGCCGATCATAACATTAGTCTTTCCACAATTTGATGGCCCTACTATTAGAGCACGAATAGAATTTTGGTAAGAGGGGGCTATGCTTTATTTTTGAAGTGATGTTCGATGATTCATCAATATTACGAACTAAAATATTTTTATGTTGTTTCACTAACTGCATTTTTGTAACTAAATACATTTCATAAATGTTATCTCTTATTATAGAAAAAATCAGATAATATGGTTATACGATATCAGAAAACGTTTAGTCATACAAACACCTTCGTTGGAGGAGGTATAGTAGATAAAATAATAAACTCTCTAGCTGTTGAACTTCATCTTCCTGGATATCAGTACTGTGGACCTGGAACAAAACTACAAAAACGTTTAAATCGAGGTGATAAAGGAATTAATCTATTGGACTCTGCTTGTAAAGATCACGATATAGCTTATTAAAAAAATAAGGATTTAAGCACTAGACATAAAGCTGATAAAATACTTGAAAATTCAGCTTGGAATCGAGTTTTATCAAAAGATAGTAGCATTGGTGAAAAATCATTTGCCTATATGGTTACTAACGCAATGAAAGCCAAAACAAAATTTGGTATGGGTGTGGAGAAAAAGAAAAATGTTAAAAAGAATAAGCTAAGTGATAAAAAACTGTTTAGAACATCAATTAGAGCTGCAACAAAAATACTAAAGAAGTAAAAACCATTAGATATTAACTCAGCAATTAAAATTGCTCGAAAAACTATCAACAAATCATTAAAAGGAAGAAAATCTCAAATTATAGTACCACGTGTAATACGTATCCCAAAAATTTGTGGTTTTTTGCCTCTAATACCGATTTTAACTGCTCTGGGTGCAATTGGTAGTCTAACAACTGGAGGTGCTGCTATAGCAAAAGCTGTAAATGCAACAAAGAATGCAAAAAATCAACTTGATGAAGCAACTAGACATAATAGAGCGATGGAATCTATAGCAGTTGGAAAGGGACTTTACTTGAAACCATATAAAAAGGGTTATGGTTTAGTTTACAAAGAAGAATCAAAAAACTCTTAGAGATGCTACCCAACAGACCACTATCTGATGTGGACATAAACCGTTTCTCTATAAATATTCCATATTTAAGAGGAGTTTTCATGTTGAATACTCTACCAAAACGAATAAGGAAAATAGAATGTGGAATAATCAATTTAGACGTATCAACAGGACCTGGTACACATTGGGTAGCATATTATAAAAACAACAATGAAAAAGAATATTTCGACAGCTTTGGAAACTTACAACCTCCTTCGGAAGTAGTCAAATATCTTGGTACAAATATAAAATACAACTATAATCAACATCAGAATTTCAATACATTTACCTGTGGTCATTTATGTCTTAAATTTCTTTATGAAATAACTGAAAAAGTAAAATAAAAAAGCACAAACATTTATATTTTACAAAACTCTTTCATATATTTTTATTTATAATTTAAAATACATTATTATATATTATTGCCAAATTGGAAATTGGGAATTTTGAATTAGAAATTCACTCAGCTCGCTTTCAACAATTAAGCTTTGTTCACCTTCTCTACTTAAGCAATATGATCCGCTCGAGAGTTCTTTAATTTCATCATCGGTTAAAGTATTATATCGCTTTGGCAGGAACATTATGTGGTTTTCCATTTCAACTTTTAGTGTTGGCCCATATTTTGTTGTTACTCTTGTCACTTTTCGAATGGTGTATTTAATTGATGTCTCAAGCTCCTTTATTTGGATTAAGGTTTTATTTTTTAGTGAATTAAATTTTGATGTTAGATTTGTTGTAGACTCCATTTTTTATTTACTTCTGCTCACTTTAAATGTTTAACTGAAAATGATCTTAAAAGTAGCGATGATGACTTCTAGAAGGCTAATCGAAAATATTTATGGTGAAATAGTGAATAAGTGGGGGATAGTGATAGACAGAAAGAGATGGTTATAGAGAGAAAAGGGATAGAGAGAGATACAGTGCCAAAAAAGAAGTATGGCATATATATGATGGTATAGATATTTTAAATATCAAAAGATAGTACTTTAAAAATTTAAAGAGCAAATTAGTCTTAAAGAAACCTTCAAACAATCATCATTCATTAATTTATCGGCAAATATAATGAGCCAAATTAGACGTACTCTAAACCAATTTTTAAGAGATTTCGAAAGCTTCAGGCTTTTTGATCATTGGGAGATGATCAAATTTTTCGAAAATATGCTAGATGAGAACGAAGAATATGGTATCATGGAAGATGAAGACAACACAGAAGGCCACTTCAAATGCTGTCCTTGGTATGATCCTGAGTGTGAGGAAGGGCCTGATACTTGCAGATGTACAATATATTTTTTGCGCAAAAGTATATTAGAAAATTTAATAATTAGATACTATGAAATGTTTCCATCATTATAATAAAAATAAATAAAATAAAATTAAAATGTATTATTAATATAAATAAAATTAAATTAAATTAAATTATTCCTTGTTTTGTATTATTTTTTAAAGGAAATTTAGGAATCATTTATTCGAATAGAAAATTACAGAAACTTGTTTGTAGTGAAAAATATAAGGACTTATCCGATTATCTAAATTGTTTCTCCTTATGAAAATCTGAAATTTAATGGAATAATATTGTGAATTTCAATTTGTTTTGTGCAGGGAAAACAAGACTGTGCATGTTTAAGCGATATGAAAACAAGAATTTGAAAATAAGCAAAACCGAAAGTTTTTTTGATTCAACGGAGTAAAGCCAATAAAGAAATAAACACCATTCACATATTTCATTCTCTTTTCAATATTTTATTTCATTTTTTTTTTCTTAAAAATTTATTTACATATGTATGTACAATAGTTTTTCTTAAAAATTCATATACATTTGTACAATAGTTTTTCTTAATAAATAGGATTTTATTTAAAACCATTTTTCTTAATAAATAGGATTTTATTTACAACCATTTTTCTTAATAAAAAGGATTTTATTTAAAATCATCTTAACAACAATAATTAGGATTTTATTTACAAAAATAATTCTTAATAACTAAGATTTTATATACAATTTAAAAATTAACTAATTTTTAACTAATTTAGAAAATATCTTGCATTCTAGCAATCTCATCTAGCAACATATCAAGTTCATATTCAGGGTTAGTTTCCTTAATACGAAAATGATACCATGCATATGTGTATTATTTGACCTAATTTTTCTCCTATCGTCTCCATAACTTAAGACTACCTTATTTAATTCACTAGTATATATCTGGTGCAGCTTAGATTTTAATGTTAGCATATTATCGTATACATTAGTCTTATTGAATAAACAGTTTCTATAAGTAGCTAAACTATATTTATCTAATATGGATCTTTTTACCCCCTTTGATTTTTTAACGTCATTTTGATTTTGTACACTGAATGAGTACATTTTTGATCGCAGCCCAACAAATTCTGTCATTATCTTACCGCAGTGTTCATCTTTCATCATGCCTAAAACTTTTTTATTTATTAACGGGAAATTATAAGTATTGTCCGTGGGATAGTCCGATGTATCAAAATGTTCTTCTATGTCATTTTTTATGTCAGCGTAAAAGTCATCCGTCTTTATTGAATATATAAAAGAGTCCGTGTCCATATAGTTCAATGAGAGTTTTGTCTTAAACTTAGGTTGCATGTACCCGTAATGAAAATTATACATTTTCCATTTGGACAATGCAAGTACACAAAATCCTAAGTAAATTGGTTTATTGTAGCAGGTTTTGACTCTAGTCATTTCGATTGCTACCAGATCTTCAGAAAATATAGATAAACTATGAAAATTTGGTTTTGATATGCAATCTTGAGCCCCCAAATGATTCCGATTCGTTCTCTCCCAATTATTGACAATTTTAACATCTCTCCTCTTATCCACATTTTCCATGGTTTTACCATAGACTGCATTATTAAGTAGTTTGAAAGTTTTTTTCAAAAGCATTTTTAGCAGTGGCTCTATGTCTGGTATTTAGGTCAATATAGCCTTTTAACCATGGAGATTGTTTAAATGCTAGAATACGATGTGTTTTCTTTAAAACTAAGCCATTTTCTAAGCATTGTTTAAGAACTCTAAAGTGTATCACGTATGATTGCTTTGTAGAGAAATCGGTTATCAACTTGTTATACTTCGCTTGCAGTGGTTTTTTATTTTCAGCGCAAAAAGGTAGGTCATTATGCAAGTCATGTAAGTGAGAAGGATAATCTAAAGTGACCTCATATACATAACCGTCTGTTCCATTGTCAGCTATGCTGTTTGGATCCAGATAAAGCTCGTCTTGCGATAACTATCTGAACCCACCATGAGGAAGATATTCCGACATTGCCCAACCGTAAAGGTTATTTGCGTCTAAATAGACAAGAAACTCTGAGGGCTTCTCTTTATCGAAATCTTCCAAATATTTGTTATTCGCTTTCGAATATCTTTGGCTACACTGTACGATTCCCCCACGTATACCTTTTTTCATAAAATTGTACATGTCTATGTCCGTCAATAATTTTAGTTCAATTTTTGTGTATTTTAACATTGCATCCCAGGAAAGCCAGGTGCGGTATAGTATTGACATGGATCCAGCTCATAAATATCTTTACAAAATTTTCTAAAGTTCTCGAAAATATCTGTCAGTAAGAGGACATCTGTTTTTAAGTAAAGTTCCATGTAGTCTTTCATTGTTTTACAACCAAAAGTATTCCAAACCTCTACAGCATGTGAGTATTCCTCTAAAGAACACTCTATATTGTACAACTTATTAAAGAAATCACTGCGTAAAGGCAGCTGGCACTCGTCTAATTTTTTAAATGAATTTAGGTACTCATAGGGGAAAATACCTTTCTTCTTAATAAGCTGGAATTCTTTTTCTGATTGAAATAAGGACCTTATAGTGTTAAAATCATTATCCGACAAATTGCAGGCTAATGATTCCAAACTCTCAGCCATAAAGCGTAATGTATCAAGAAATCTTATTTCAAGATTATGACCATCGCTCATTTCTGTAAATTGCGAGAGTGATATATAAAGCTCCTTATTGAGAGGGAGTACTTTCAGTTGCATAGAAATTTCACCTAGTTCTTTAATAAAAAGATGTGTCATAATTTGAGTAATTGTGAAAGTAAACTGGTATAAACTTGGGAATTTGGTAATTCAAATTACAGTTGTTGTGGGCTGCACCTCTATGTTTACCGCTAATGTGACAATGATCTCTAACGCGATCTTTACCTAGAAATTTTTGACAAATATGACAATTCACCGCACTATAGAAATTATAAATATCAGAAGGGGATAAAGTATCCATTTCCCTATTATTTACTAAATGATTATTATAAATATCCTCACAATCTTTAATTAAAAATGAAACAAATTTTTGTTAAGCGTCTTTCCCTGTATAAACCCTTAATTTATCTAACTTATTGCTATGGAGACACTTAATGTAGTAACTAAAAGCACAAGGAGTGTGCTTTTTGACAAGACTGGTTTTACTACTCACGTTATTACTAATGTCTTCCAGGATGCATTCGAAGTCTGCGTGCACCAGAAAGGGGACATCCATTTTCCTCTGATGCCCCTTAAAACTTAGAACTGCATCTGGACCTGACGGCATAGTTGTCACTATTTTGCCGCATTCCGCCTTATGGCTACTCATACCATTTTCGTTTTGTGTGTATTGGAGACAGGTGTTGCAGAAATGTAATTTGTGTCCATTCTGTGTTAATTGATTTCGTAAAAGTTTGTGAATGAAAAAAAAAATATATAAAAGTTTATTAGTAAAATGTCTGTATTATAAAATATATAAAACAAGTATATGTATCATTAAATTAAAGTGTTGTATAATTTTCTAACTTACCTTGATATGTCTTTTAACAAAATGTAGTGATGAACTTCACCATTCTCCAAAAGCAACAAGTTGACATGCTTTACTTTCTCATCCTTGGTCACATAATAGGGACCAATGATTTGATCTGCTCCCTCATCGTACCCAAACACATTAACACTTATTGCTGGATTATTTACTTCGAACTCCTTAATTTTGTTTAGTGCTAATGGGTAAGTTAAGTTTTTGAAATTTAACGCTACACCATTTCTTGTAACCATCGTCTCTGCAGAAATGTCCTGAATATTATAAGTACTGCAACGTTCTTGATTATATTTGGTAGTATCCAAGGCAGCAATCATACACCACTTAAAGCAGTATTCATCACCGTTTTGTATATTGATGCAAGCTTTTTTTCTTAATAGTTTTTCCGGAATGGATATCCAACTTGATCCTTTGACGAGCGAAGATTTGTTGATGTTGATTTCTGCTCGAACTATGCGTGACAAAGTCCAACCAGAATCTCGCTCTTCAAATTCGGACATTTTGGTTGAAATCTCCTCAACCTGTTTACGGAATAATTCTTCAATGTTATCTGCCTTCGTCAGCAAACTCATTTTGACTACATGTGTTATAATACACAACTCCAATTCTTCTTCTACGATTTTGATGTACTCCGCCACAATACTTACATGAAATTTAATTATTATATGCTTAGACAAAGACATTTGAAGTCTCTCAATAAAAATATTCATGTTTTCCTTCATAAATTCTTCCAAGAGAAGTTGGTCTTTTTTATTAAGAATTACATATGTGGCGATATGGTTTTTGAAGGCTTTCGATATTTTGTAATATCTCACATTCCCTTCGACTTATTCTCTCCTACCATGTGAAGTACTCATTGGAGTTGGCAGAGTTTCTTCTCTTTTTTCTTCTACTTCTCCATCACTTTCCGGTAAACTTATGTCCATAGCATCGTTGTATAAAGTCCCTCCAAGGATATCCACACCTTGTTGATGAGCTTGTTGTTGTAGCTGCTGCTCTTATTGATGATAATTAAGAGGTCGCCATTGCATCAAATTGGAATACTGCTCCATTTGATTAACTGGTGTGACGGGATTATAATTGTAACTTGGATACTCATATTGCATTGGTACTCCTGATGCCAAAAACTGATTACTCCATGACATTGGTGTAGGGTAACAGTTAGCCATACCGTATTGTTGATATTGGGGATACTGTAGAGAAGGGTGCTGCTGGTGATGAAATGTATTTATCTGCTGTTGAGGATTTTGAACAAATGTCTGCGGTTGCTCTTGATTTGTACCCCGACTTACGACCATTTGATCCTGCACGCTATGACTTTTCACATGATCCAAAAAGGACTTTTGGTATTTGTATACCTTATGGCATCTATTACACTGATAACCTGTATAACTCATTTTTAATTATTTTATTATTATAAAACTTTAACACAATTGCTGATGATACTACTTGTAAATACAATATAGTACTGATGTGTTGGTTAGAAAAGTTGGCGTATTTATACGAAAATTAGTAGCAGTATCCTTGCAGCATTCACAGTTTTAACTTTTTGTTTCTCTGCTGATGACTGTACTTAGTTGAAACTTTGCTGCTTTAAAATAATCGCAGACAAAGAAAATGATTACGTTGCAATATATAAATGTATTCTACACAGCCACAAAATATTCCACGCACAAGTTCTTTCGATCGCACATACATACTACATACATACATACATCAGACACACATACATACATACATGCATACATACAAATATATTTCTTAAACAAATAAACAGAATATAAGCTTACCAGCGACAAACAAGCTGGACCCCCCACACACAAGCATTAGGGTGTTCACATACATGAGAACGTTTTATAAATAAATAAAATAATTTATTTAATTATTTTATTCATTTATTTAATTATTTTATTTATAAACAATTTATTAGCGTGAGGAAATCACACAAGCACATTCCCACGATTCATATGAGAATCGCCAAATTTTTACTTTTTGTTTCTCTGCTTATGACTGTAGTTAGTTGAAACTTTGCTGCTTTAAAATAATCGCAGCCAAAGAAAATGATTACGTTGCAAAATATAAATGTATTCTACACAGCCACAAAATATTCCACGCACAAGTTCTTTCGATAGCACATACATACATACATACAAATATATTTCTTAAACAAATAAAGTAGTAGGGGAATGTTCATCCGGAGACAATTAAAATTGTTAAATTGTTGCTGAAATTGTTAAATTGTGGGGCTGAAATAGTTAAATTGTTGCTGAAATTGTTAAATTTGGGTAATTAAAATTTGAAAATTGTTAAATTCTTGGAAATTTGTGTTTTTTGTTTACATTAGGAGTTTTTGTTTACATTAGGAGTTTTTGTTTACATTAAGTGTATGTCTGTCTGTCTGTCTGCCTGCCTGACCGTGGATGTTTGTGTGTGGAATATTTTATGTGAATGTATTAAGGCGGTTCATAGTTTGGCGGTTTGTATGTGTGTATATGCCGACGGGGAAAATCATGAAAATGATTTTTCCTAATACCAATGGTGAAATAGTGATTATTAATTTTTCCTAATGCCTACGGCAATGCATGATAATTTTTCCTAATGCCGGGCAATACATGAATACTGTTTTTTCAAATGCCGACGGGAAAATCATTTTTCCTAATGACGACGGGAAAACGTGAAAGTTATTTTTTCTAATGCTAATGTAGGTGTTGCTAGACTGTGGGAATTTAAGGCTAACCGTGATTTGAGTGGGCGACGTTGTTGCCGTAATATGTAACCATAGGAATTTGTGGATGTGTCTGTCTGTCTGTGAGAATTTAGGTGAAGGTTTGATTGGCAGGGGGCGGGGTGTAGTTGAGGTAGATCGATTGCGTGTGTAGTTGTGTGTGAATGTGTGTGTGTGTGTATGTGTGTGTGTGTGTGTGTGTGTGTGTGTGTATGTTTGTAGGAATTTCAATGTGTGTATTTCTGTAGGAGCTTAAGGCTGATTGTGATTTATGAGGGGTGAGGTGTTCTAGTAATATGCAACCGGGGGAATCTGTGTGTTTGTATGTCTGTAGGAGTTTAAGGCTGACCATGATTTGGGTGGGCAGGGTTGTTGACGTAATATGTAGCCATGGGGATTTGTGGATGTGTCTCTCTATAGTAGTTTAAGGTTGATCGTGATTTGAGGTGGGTGAGGATGTTGTTGAGGTAAATTGGTTATGTGTATGTATGTATGTATGTATTTTTGTAAGAATTTAAGATGATTGTGATTTGTTAGGGCCGAGGTGTTCTTGTAATATGTAGCCGTGAGAATCTATGTGTATAGACGTCTGTAGAAGTTTAAGACTATCTGTAATTTCAGGTAGGTGAGAGTGTTGTGTTGTTGAGATTAATCTTATATATTGTATATGTATGTATGATCATGGGAATTTGTGTATATATATCTGCAAAAGGTGGGGTGTTGTTGAAATTTTCTTGGATATTTCTTATATGAATTCTGCTATGTGTAAGTATTTGAGCTGGTATTTATATGTAGGTAGAAATAAATTGTTTTCAACATCGACATTTGGTACTATAAGATACTATCATATATCTGGACTTCCCTAATCCTAGTATGCTTTTATACTTACGATTGCTTTATATTTTCTCATGCTTAAATTTGTCTCGCGTTAAAGTCGGTCTGTGTGAAATTTGTTTACATTACAGATTTTGTTTATTTAACTACATCCGTCTTCTTTGACTGAAAGAGTTTTCTGCACACAGAGAAAAACCAACTTGAAATCAGTAAAAACCATGCTGAATTAATAAGAACCATTAACAAAGGTTTAGTCATATTGAAATTTCTTTCTTTAGTTACAAAAAATGTGGTTAGTAAAACAAAGTATATTTTAACAGCCTTATTTATAACACTTATTAGGGCTTTATAAAGACTTTTTAAGAAAAATTTTGTATCAAAATTTGATTTAAAAAGCCTTTACAAAGACTTAATATGTTTTATAAATAAGGCTGTAAGATTTTGAAATCAGTATTTTGTATGATAATACTGATTTGAAACTCTTAAAATATTCTTTGTTTTGACTATGAGTAGGGGCCATTATCTCTTATTATAGGACAAATAAAATAATATAGCTATACGATTTCAGAAAATATTTTCTGATATCGTATAGCTACATTATTTAATTTTTCTATAATAAGTGATAATATTTATGAAATATATTTCATAAATATTGGCGCATACTCATAGTAAAAACAACCTAAAAATACCTTGGTACGAAATATTGATGAATCATCAGAATTTCATACCATACTATATTTATGTTGTTTTACTAATCGCATTTTATAACTAAATGCATTTCATAAATACTATCTATTATTATTGAAAGAATAAAATAGTATGGTTATATGATATTAGAAAACATGATTTCTGATATCATATAATTATACTTATTTCTATAATAAGAGATAATGACTCATACTCATAGTCAAAACAAAGGATATTTTTATGGTGTTTTGATTATGAGTATGCGTCAATATTTATGAAATGTATTTAAATATAAAATGCGGTTAGTAAAACAAAGTATATTTTAAGAGTTTAAAACCAACATTTCTATGGTAATACTGGTTTTAAACACTTAAAGCATACTTTGTTTTGACTATGAGCATGAGCTGATATTTATCAAATGGATTTTATAAATATTGACTCATACCCTTAGTCAAAACAACATAAATATAGCATGGTACGAAATATTGATGAATCATCGAAAGATAGTTCAAAAATAAATCATAGTTCCCTTATATCAAATTCTATTCGTGGAAAAATAGTTGACCTGTCAAATTGCAAAAAAAAAAGAAAATAAACGCTATGATTGGCTTGCTAGAAAGTCCTAATGGACTTAAATTTGAGAACATTTATTTATACTCAAAATCTTTATATCAACGCAAATATGAATACCTGTAGAAATTAATTTCATTAATTAAAATAATAAAATATTATACATTTACAGATAGTGAATGTGTTATTTCAGCCAAAAGTAACTCCAATATGATATTTAACGATGATGCGCATAAGAAGCATATTTTTGTATGGGTGAGATAATAATGTTGATTCATTCTCCTTATGTAAAACTTACACCAGAATCACCAAACATTTAATATGAGATCATCATAATGCAATTTTAATGTTTAAGTAAGGTGAGAAAAATATAAAGCATCTTGAAAGGATACATATGGATTTTTGATTATAAGCAAAGATAGTGAATTAAACGATGATCGTTATAGAAAATAATTTTACTATATAAAAGTTTCCTTTTTCGTCTTTCATCTGACCTTAAACTTCATGTATCTAAATGATATAAATGGGTAGCTACTTGTATACTGTTAACTAAATCTGAATCACATATCTTGATATGAAAATCTGAACAGCTCCTGATAGTCTGATCAGCTCCTAATAAGCTGATCTGAAAATCAGATCAGGTCCTGATAAGCTGATCTGATAACCAGACCAGCTCCTGATAAGCTGATCTGAAAACCAGACCAGCTCCTGATAAGCTGATCTGATAACCAGACCAGCTCCTGATAAGCTGATCTGATAACCAGACCAGCTCCTAATAAGCTGATCTGATAACCAGACCAGCTCCTGATTAGCTGATCTGAAAACCAGACCAGCTCCTGATAAGCTGATCTGATAACCAGATCAGCTCCTGATAAGCTGATCTGATAACCAGACCAGCTCCTGATAAGCTGATCTGATAACCAGACCAGCTCCTGATAAGCTGATCTGATAACCAGACCAGCTTCTGATAAGCTGATCTGATAACTAGACCAGCTCCTGATAAGCTGATCTGAAAACCAGATCAGCTCCTGATAAGCTGATCTAGTAGCCGATACCTGAATTTGCTGTTAGCAAACATGGATGAGAAAGTTTTAAAGCATTTGGTGTTGAGAACAAATGTGATTAAGAAAAAGCTTCGTAGTATAAAAACTAGTGAAATAGATACAAATGAACAACTAAGAGATGCATTTAAACCTATAACTGAAGAATTCATAAATAGTTCTAAAAGTATTAAAAGAATTCTTATGAAAGAAAAAAGTAAAATCAAGACAGAAGTTGAAAATATACAAGTTTAAAGCATGAGAAACCATCAGTCAAGATAGAGACAAGTACACCAAAAAAACTAGCAGAAGGAACAATATTTGATAATACCATCTTATTTAATGATGCTAATACTGAGAATGATGATGACGATGATTTGTACTCAAAGACTTCCAATTCCGAAGACTTATCAGTATTGGAAGGAAGAAATGAATTAGATACAAATTAATGGTGATAGTAACCTCAAACTGAATGAAGATAAAATACAAGTTGGTGGTCAAATATGGGCTCTAACACTAGGACTATTTTCTCTAATGTTTGATAAAATACCATAAAATTATGATAAATTTGAACTCGAAATCTATGTATAAAAAGATTTTAATTACTACTAATGTATGCATACAGAATCATCATCGTTCTCCATCAGGGAACGATGATATAAGTTAATTTTTCTTGAAACTGAAATCGACAAACTAAAGAACAAATTAATAATATAGCTTAAGGTATTGATATAATTCAAGAATATATTCAAATGCATATTAAATTGAAGAGTTGTACGATTAAATATATAGATTAGAAAATTAACTACATGTTAGTATAAATAGCTGAAAGTGCAACATGTAGATCACCACACTATCGAAAAAATCTGTAAAACAACTCAATGTCTTTAAAAAGAAATTTAGTAAACGAACTCCATATTAAAACTCAAAAATTGTTTGTGCTTGTAGAGATGCAATGACAGGAATATATGAAGTTTTATGGAGCTAAGTTAGGTGAAATGGAGAACTATTCTACAGAAAATAGAAATTGTTGATTTTTGAAGACTGTAATTGACACATTCTCAAATTGTAGTACAGCTGAAAATAAAAGCTGCACTCAAAAAACCAAGGAATGGAAAATATTTTTGAAGTGGTACGGGTACCAAAAAAAACTTACAAACAGATGATTCTAAGGAATTTTTTAATAAATACTTTGGAAAACTCATACATAAATAGAAGATTAAACATTACTTAATATGAAAGCATCAATAGTACAATGATTTAATTGAGCATTAAAAGGAATGATGTGAAAAGAATTAGCTTTAATGGTTCATATAAAAGGATTGATATACATATATATATAGAAATGAGAAAAAGCTGCTTAATACAGTATAAAGTAATTTGAAGAATGAATGTTGAATTTAATAAAAATAAAAATTAAATTAAAACGAAAAATTTAGTTTTTTGTAGGATTGATTAGGAATAATGGGTCTTAAGAAAGGTAATTAACTAAATGTAGTGGAATTAAATAATTAGCTATATGTAGTGGAATTCTCTAAACTTGTTGGTCTGAATGAAATTTGCTAAAACTTCAGTGTTTAAAATAAACTATAACATAGTGCAATATTCAGCAGCACATCATATTATCACTTTTTATAAAGTTGTATGTACATTTTCCCATCGAAAGCGCTAGAACGCAAAATTTTACAATATGAAAATGGGATTATTATAGAAGATCTTCGCTCTATTTATTTCTTTAGCTATCAGATCTTTAGAAAATATAGATAAACTACGGAATTTGCACTTTGATATCCAATCTTTAAGAATGTACATGTGTATGAATAAGTATCAAACAAACTTAGTGAATGAATATACGCTTCAACTGTAATCATGCTGAAGCATGCATACTGCAAACAGATCTTACTTTATATCTGTATCTGTATGAGTATTAAATAAATTTATAGAAAAAAAATGAAAGCATGCCGAAGCATGAATAATTTAAAAAAAAATCCTCACGCCATACAATTTTGTAAGCAAAGAAATTTTATGATTTTGTGGTCACTTAAATACATACATATGTATCTACTTTGTAAAAATTCAAAAGAGCGAACTGGTAAATTCTAATAGTAAAGATTTTTAATTGTAACACTACTACATCTCGGACTCTTACATTACTATCGATAGAAGCATGCTAAGGAATGCATACTAGCAAAATATATAAAGCTGTTAGAAGGTGATGAGACAGCAATTGTATCTGGATCAACTCAACTCATGAATGTATTGTATACGGGAGTGATTGATGGTGATGATGACCTTTTTTAAGTGAATAATCATTACATATGAATGCGATAGGAGTCAACCAGCAAACCTCATGTAGAAATACCTACTTGAGGCAAAAAAATTCTCCCAAACATAGATATTTCATTGTTTCTAACACTTTATGAAAACACCGACGGTGAATTGCTGGTAGAGGTAACTGAGTTATTTGAGATCGATTTGCTAAAATAGTTGTTTATTAAACATACATTTCTTTGTAAGTAAACTAATTTCTACATACCTAATGTATATACCCACCAAAAAATTAGACAAAAATACTCTATTCCAAGTAGTAAAATCTGAAAAAAGGATTGGCACATTAGAAGAAAAAAATGAATAAAAATATAGTCAGTCAGACCAACTAATACGTAAACTCTGTCCGATGGGAACACAAAACACACTTAAACATTTCAGAAATATATACACAATACGCTGAACTTTAATAAAATGAAAAAAAAGAATCATATAGGACAACAAATAAAAGTGATAGGTGCTCACCCTTCATAAAACAAACATATACATATGTACCTTATTAATGTAAAAATATTATCAGTATAAAGCAACAGAAATTTCGTCACACAAAGTCATCTTGTATCCTAGAGTAAAATATGTTTGTTCATTATGATTTAACTAATTTAAAAGTACATTTAAATTTAGTCTCATATCTTTACTTCTTAACATAAAAATTAAAAGTAAATGTTATCCAATTCTATATATGAAAGAATCTCCAGCGCTTCTAACTGCATCAGAGTTTAAGAAAAAAGCTAATTTTATTCAATTGAATAAAATTTTAATTTGAAGCAGTAAGCAAATACATCAGCTTACTGCATTCTTATTCATAATCGTATAATAGAATATATAACCACTAAAGCACAAAGTCTAAAAGTCTTATAAATTAAGAAATATAGAAAATAACATAATTTTTATAAACGCGTAAAGTTTCAAAAGTAATTCAAATGATTTCATCGCAAGAAACAAACAAAAAGCAGCGATTGTTTTCAACAATTATGAAAATAATAATTACAATATAAAACTCACTTTTGATTTCCAATGTTTATCAATAAAAAATAAAAAATAAGTAAGTTAACTAACAACAAAAAAAAACTATCAGTACCTAAGCTGGAGTGCCGGATCAGTTTCATTTAAAAATGTTTATACATTTTTAAAAAGCAAAGCAAGCTTTCCAAAATAAATGTAGAAGGTTATAGCTAGAAAAAATTGTATACCCTAAAAATGTCAAGCGTTGACTAACTAACATTGCATCAACTTTAAAAAAATGTTAATTGAGTATAAGGAATATTTCTATTATAGTTACTATATATTACTATAGAGTATGTACATATCTTCAGGAATTCAGTTTTACTTAAAACAGAAAATCCTCACAAACTTTTAAGAAAACGCAGATAAAAATTAAAATGTTTTTAATTTCAATAACAACAGACATCACATGACAAAAAATAAAATAAAAAATGTATTCAAAGATTGAGTTAAACACTTATTTGTATGTAAAGGGTGTTTTTTATTGAGGTATAGAACTTTAAGTTGGCATCACTTTTTTAACTGGCGGCCATTTTGTCAGCTGTCAAGTGATTAATGTTTAGTTTGGTTTGCCATTTCATCATGAACAGGTTGACAAAAGAACAACGCTTGCAAATCGTGCAAATTTATTTCGAACATAATGGTTCAGTTCGCGAAGTTTACCGCAAGCTCCGTCCATTTTATGGTCGACATAATCGTCCATCAGAGCAATTAATTCGGTTAACCATGGATCGTTTTCGCACTACGTTTACTCTGTGTGATAATACGCATCCGCAGAGACGTCGAACAGTGCGCACCGAAGAAACAATTGCCGCTGTAGAGCAAAGTGTTGAAGAGGACCCGAATGAATCGATTCGCCACCGTGCACAGCAATTGGAGCCGACTAACCGACTATTTTGTTCCCGAATTGGATGGCATGAATGTGGATGAGTTGTGGTTCCAACAAGACGGCGCTACATGCCACACAGCGCACGTCACAATCGATTTATTGAAGGAAACATTCGATGAGCGCATAATTTCGCGGAATGGACCTGTCAATTGGCCACCAAGATCGTGTGATTTGACACCATTGGATTATTTTCTTTGGGGATATGTGAAGTCGCTCGTCTACGCCAACAAACCAGAAACGTTAGGGGACTTGGAAGCCAACATTCGTGGCGTTATTGCCAACATACGGCCCCATATGCTCGAAAAAGTGGTTGAAAATTGGACCTGTAGAATTGGCTTTATTCGAGCCAGCCGCGGCAGCCACATGCCCGAAATCATATTTAAACATTAATGGCATAAAATTATCCTTCCAATAAAGCCAAATTGATGGACATTAAAACGATTTTCTTGTATTTTATTTCAATTCGAAGTTCTATACCTCTAAAAAAACACCCGATACATATATATGTACATACATACATACATACATACATACATACATAAAATCAATTTGTAGATATATATGTATACATATCAAATTTATTATCAATGCTTTAGTATATATTAGATCTACATCATGAAAATATATGAAGCGTCGTTTAGTTTAAGCACAATGCAAATATAAACAATCCATACACTCAGCGAAAATCTGCAGCTTAAAAATAAGAATTCGTCACATTAATTCAATAATTTTTAATATAATAGAAAATGTATATTGAGATATCTACAAACTAATGAGTTTAATAAATGAATACTGTAAATTAATATTTTGTCCATATTGAAATAAGAAATTTCAATATGACTAAACCTTTGTTAATGGTTCTTATTAATTCAGCATGGTTTTTACTGATTTCAAGTTGGTTTTTCTCTGTGTGCAGAAAACTCTTTCAGTCAAAGAAGACGGATGTAGTTAAATAAACAAAATCTGTAATGTAAACAAATTTCACACAGACCGACTTTAACGCGAGACAAATTTAAGCATGAGAAAATATAAAGCAATCGTAAGTATAAAAGCATACTAGGATTAGGGAAGTCCAGATATATGATAGTATTTTATAGTACCAAATGTCGATGTTGAAAACAATTTATTTCTACCTAGATATAAATACCAGCTCAAATACACACACATAGCAGAATTCATATAAGAAATATCCAAGAAAATTTCAACAACACCCCACCTTTTGCAAATCATGACGAGCCTTAAATTCTCCCTCAGATATATATACACAAATTCCCATGATCATACATACATATACAATATATAAGATTAATCTCAACAACACAACACTCTCACCTACCTGAAATTACAGATAGTCTTAAACTTCTACAGACGTCTATACACATAGATTCTCACGGCTACATATTACAAGAACACCTCGCCCGTAATATATCACAATCATCTTAAATTCTTACAAAAATACATACATACATACATACACATAACCAATTTACCTCAACAACATCCTCACCCACCTCAAATCACGATCAACCTTAAACTACTATAGAGAGACACATCCACAAATCCCCATGGCTACATATTACGTCAACAACCCTGCCCACCCAAATCATGGTCAGCCTTAAACTCCTACAGACATACAAACACACAGATTCCCCCGGTTGCATATTACTAGAACACCTCACCCCTCATAAATCACAATCAGCCTTAAGCTCCTACAGAAATACACACATGGAAATTCCTACAAACATACACACACACATACACACACACACACACACATTCACACACAACTACACACGCAATCGATCTACCTCAACTACACCCCGCCCCCTGCCAATCAAACCTTCACCTAAATTCTCACAGACAGACAGACAGACACATCCACAAATTCCTATGGTTACATATTACGGCAACAACGCCGCCCACTCAAATCACGGTCAGCCTTAAATTCCCACAGTCTAGCAACACCTACATTAGCATTAGAAAAAATAACTTTCACGTTTTCCCGTCGTCATTAGGAAAAATGATTTTCCCGTCGGCATTTGAAAAAAAAGTATTCATGTATTGCCCGGCATTAGGAAAAATTATCATGCATTGCCGTCGGCATTAGGAAGAATTATCATGTTTTGCCTTCGGCATTAGGAAAAATCATTAGATGATTTTCCGTCAGCATTAGGAAAAACCATTTTCATGATTTTCCCCGTCGGCATATACACACATACAAACCGCCAAACTATGAACCGCCTTAATACATTCACATAAAATATTCCACACACAAACATCCACGGTCAGGCAGGCAGACAGACAGACAGACAGACATACACTTAATGTAAACAAAAACTCCCAATGTAAACAAAAACTCCTAATGTAAACAAAAACTCCTAATGTAAACAAAAACTCCTAATGTAACAAAAACTCCTAATGTAAACAAAAAACACAAATTTCCAAGAATTTAACAATTTTCAAATTTTAATTACCCAAATTTAACAATTTCAGCAACAATTTAACAATTTCAGCCCACAATTTAACAATTTCAGCAACAATTTAACAATTTTAATTGTCCCCGGATGAACATTCCCCTACTACTAAATAAACAGAATATAAGCTTACCAGCGACAAACAAGCTGGACCCCCCACACACAAGCATTAGGGTCTTCACATACATGAGAACGGTTTATAAATAAATAAAATAATTTATTTAATTATTTTATTTTATAACAATTTATTTATTGTTTATTTGTAAACAATTTATTAGCATGAGGAAATCACACAAGCACATTCCCATGATTCATATGAGAATCGCCTAGTAGTCATCAAATCTATTTTCTCTGATATTACTGATATAGTTTTACGATAACAAATTTCTACAGTCTGGCAACACGGGGAGCATTAGAAAATAATAATGTTTTGGCGTCGGCATTTGAAAAAAATAATAATCATGTTTTGCCGTAGGCATTAGGAAAAATTATCATGCATTGCCGTAGGCATTAGGAAAAATTATCATGCATTGCCGTAGGCATTAGGAAAAATTAATAATCACTATTTCAATATTGGTATTAGAAAAAATTATTTTCATGATTTTCCCGTCGGCATATATACTCATAAAAAACCTCAAGAAAAATCACCCGTTATCACAATTAATGTAACCCAAAAAAAATCACCCGTTCCCACAAGGGTTAATGTAAACAAAAAACTCCTTATGTATACAAAAATTAAGACGGACTTATTGAACCACCCTCGTAAGTATCAAATTTCACAAATTTCCAAGAATTTAACAATTTTCAAATTTTAATTACCCAAGTTTAACAATTTCAGCAACAATTTCACAATTTCAGCCACAATTTAACAATTTTAATCGGTGCCAGAATTGACAATTCCCTACTACTCACTATGCTTTATTTTTGAAGTGATGTTCGATGATTCATCAATATTACGAACTAAAATATTTTTATGTTGTTTCGCTAACTGCATTTTTGTAACTAAATACACTTCATAAATGTTACCTTTTATTATAGAAAAAATCAGATAATATGGTTATATGATATCAGAAAAGTTTAGTGATAAGAACACCTTCGTTGGAGGAGGTATAGTTGATAAAATAATAAACTCTCTACCTGTTGAACTTCATCTTCCTGGATATCAGTACTGTGGACCTGGAACAAAACTACAAAAACGTTTAGATCGAAGTGATAAAGGAATTAATTTATTGGACTCTGCTTGTAAAGATCACGATATAGCTTATTCAAAAAATAAGGATTTAAGCACTAGACATAAAGTTGATAAAATACTTGAAAATTCAGCTTGGGATCAAATTTGATCAAAAGATAGTAGTATTGCTGAAAAATCATTTGCCTATATGGTTACTAACGCAATGAAAACCAAATCAAAATTTGGTATGGGTGTGGAGAAAAAGAAAAATGTTAAAAAGAACAAGCTAAATGGTAAAAAACTGTTTAGAACATCAATTAGAGCTGCAACAAAAATACTAGAGAAGGAAAAACCATTAGATATTAACTCAGGAATTAAAATTGCCCGAAAAACTATCAACAAATCATTAAAACTACCAACAAATATTTGGAAGATTTCGATAAAGAGAAGCCCTCAGAGTTTCTTGTCTATTTAGGCGCAAATAACCTTTACGGTTGGGCAATGTCGGAATATCTTCCTCATGGTGGGTTCAGATGGTTATCGCAAGACGAGCTGAATCTGGATCCAAACAGCATAGCTGACAATGGAACAGACGGTTATGTATATGAGGTCACTTTAGATTATCCTTCTCACTTACATGACTTGCATAATGACCTAACTTTTTGCGCTGAAAATAAGAGACCACTGCAAGCGAAGTATAACAAGTTGATAACCGATTTATCTACAAAGCAATCATACGTGATACACTTTAGAGTTCTTAAACAATGCTTAGAAAATGGCTTAGTTTTAAAAAAAACACATCGTATTCTAGCATTTAAACAATCTCCATGGTTAAAAGGCTATATTGACCTAAATACCAGACATAGAGCCACTGCTAAAAATGCTTTTGAAAAAAACTTTTTCAAACTACTTAATAATGCAGTCTATGGTAAAACCATGGAAAATGTGGATAAAAGGAGAGATGTTAAAATTGTCAATAATTGGGAGAGAACAAATTGTAATCGTTTGGGGGCTCAAGATTGGATATCAAAACCAAATTTTCATAGTTTATCTATATTTTCTGAAGATCTGGTAGCAATCGAAATGACTAGAGTCAAAACCTGCTACAATAAACCAATTTACTTAGGATTTTGTGTACTTGCATTGTCCAAATGGAAAATGTATAATTTTCATTACGGGTACATGCAACCTAAGTTTAACACAAAACTCTCATTGAACTATATGGACACGGACTCTTTTATATATTCAATAAAGACGGATGACTTTTACGCTGACATAAAAAATGACATAGAAGAACATTTTGATACATCGGACTATCCCACGGACAATACTTATAATTTCCCATTAATAAATAAAAAAGTTTTAGGCATGATGAAAGATGAACACTGCGGTAAGATAATGACAGAATTTGTTGGGCTGCGATCAAAAATGTACTCATTCAGTGTACAAAATCAAAATGACGTTAAAAAATCAAAGGGGGTAAAAAGATCCATATTAGATAAATATAGTTTAGCTACTTATAGAAACTGTTTATTCAATAAGACTAATGTATACGATAATATGCTAACATTAAAATCTAAGCTGCACCAGATATATACTAGTGAATTAAATAAGGTAGTCTTAAGTTATGGAGACGATAGGAGAAAAATTAGGTCAAATAATACACATATGCATGGTATCATTTTCGTATTAAGGAAACTAACCCTGAATATGAACTTGATATGTTGCTAGATGAGATTGCTAGAATGCAAGATATTTTCTAAATTAGTTAAAAATTAGTTAATTTTTAAATTGTATATAAAATCTTAGTTATTAAGAATTATTTTTGTAAATAAAATCCTAATTATTGTTGTTAAGATGATTTTAAATAAAATCCTTTTTATTAAGAAAAATGGTTGTAAATAAAATCCTATTTATTAAGAAAAATGGTTTTAAATAAAATCCTATTTATTAAGAAAAACTATTGTACAAATGTATATGAATTTTTAAGAAAAACTATTGTACATACATATGTAAATAAATTTTTAAGAAAAAAAAAAATGAAATAAAATATTGAAAAGAGAATGAAATATGTGAATGGTGTTTATTTCTTTATTGGCTTTACTCCGTTGAATCAAAAAAACTTTCGGTTTTGCTTATTTTCAAATTCTTGTTTTCATATCGCTTAAACATGCACAGTATTGTTTTCCCTGAGAGGTTCTGCACAAAACAAATTGAAATTCACAATATTATTCCATTAAATTTCAGATTTTCATAAGGAGAAACAATTTAGATAATCGGATAAGTCCTTATATTTTTCACTACAAACAAGTTTCTGTAATTTTCTATTCGAATAAATGATTCCTAAATTTCCTTTAAAAAATAATACAAAACAAGGAATAATTTAATTTAATTTAATTTTATTTATATTAATAATACATTTTAATTTTATTTTATTTATTTTTATTATAATGATGGAAACATTTCATAGTATCTAATTATTAAATTTTCTAATATACTTTTGCGCAAAACTGTTTTACCGGCAAAACTGTTGATTATAAAGAAAAACGTTATATGAACGGATTAAAGAAATTGTAATTCTAAATTTTTTTGAGTTTGTTTCATCAAAATCGGACAAGTGGTTAAACTACGTTTTTGCCAAAATGTTACAACTAAGCGAAAAAACATCAAGATAAGGAAAAAATTTAAAAGGTCATAAAAAAACTGACACATACGAACGCCAAACCCTTTGAGGGTTTTACTATACTGACCTAGTACCATCACCCTGACTTGGAATTTCTCACCCCCCAGATTGGCTGTTGTACTGTGTTATAAATAAAAATACATGAGAGTTTTGTAAAATTAAATGTTTGTGCTTTTTTATTTAATATTTTCAGTTATTTCATAAAGAAATTTAAGACATAAATGACCACAGGTAAATGTATTGAAATTCTGATGTTGATTATAGTTGTATTTTATATTTCTACCAAGATATTTGACTACTTCCGAAGGAGGTTGTAAGTTTCCAAAGCTGTCGAAATATTCTTTTTCATTGTTGTTTTTATAATATGCTACCCAATGTGTACCAGGTCCTGTTGATACGTCTAAATTGATTATTACACATTCTATTTTCTTTGTTCGTTTTGGTAGAGTATTCAACATGAAAACTCCTCTAAAATGTGGAATATTTATAGAGAAACGGTTTATGTCCACATCAGATAGTGGTCTGTTGGGTAGCATCTCTAAGAGTTTTTTGATTCTTCTTTGTAAACTAAACCATAACCCTTTTTATATGGTTTTAAGTAAAGTCCCTTTCCAACTGCTATAGATTCCATCGCTCTATTATGTCTAGTTGCTTCATCAAGTTGATTTTTTGCATTCTTTGTTGCATTTACAGCTTTAGCTATAGCAGCACCTCCAGTTGTTAGACTACCAATTGCACCCAGAGCAGTTAAAATCGGTATTAGAGGCAAAAAACCACCAATTTTTGGGATACGTATTACACGTGGTACTATAATTTGAGATTTTCTTCCTTTTCATGATTTGTTGATAGTTTTTCGGGCAATTTTAATTGCTGAGTTAATATATAATGGTTTTTACTTCTTTAGTATTTTTGTTGCAGCTCTAATTGATGTTCTAAACAGTTTTTTATCACTTAGCTTATACTTTTTAACATTTTCTTTTTCTCCACACCCATACCAAATTTTGTTTTGGCTTTCATTGCGTTAGTAACCATATACGCAAATGATTTTTCACCAATACTACTATCTTTTGATAAAACTCGATTCCAAGCTGAATTTTCAAGTATTTTATCAGCAGAGTCCAATAGATTAATTCCTTTATCACCTCGATTTAAACATTTTTGTAGTTTTGTTCCAGGTCCACAGTACTGATATCCAGGAAGATGAAGTTCAACAGGTAGAGAGTTTATTATTTTATCTACTATACCTCCTCCAACGAAGGTGTTGATATGACTAAACGTTTTCTGATATCGTATAACCATATTATCTGATTTTTTCTATAATAAGAGGTAACATTTATGAAATGTATTTAGTTACAAAAATGCAGTTAGTGAAACAACATAAAAGTATTTTAGTTCGTAATATTGATGAATCATCGAACATCACTTCAAAAATAAAGCATAGCCCCCTCTTACCAAATTCTATTCGTGCTCTAACAGTAGGGCCATCAAATTGTGGAAAGACTAATGTTATGATCGGCTTGCTAGAAAGTCCTAATGGACTCAAGTTTGAAAACATCTATTTATACTCAAAATCTCTTTATCAACCCAAATATGAGTACTTGAAGAAACTAATTTCACCAATTAAAGGAATGGGATATTATACATTCACCGATAATGAATCAGTTATTCCACCTGACCAAGCTAAAACTAATTAATTATGATATTTGATGATGTTGCATGTGAGAAGCAGAATAATATACGTTCATATTTTTGTATGGGACGGCATAGGGATGTTGATTCATTCTACTTGTGTCAAACTTATACTAGAATTCCCAAACATTTAATAAGAGACAATGCAAATGTTATTATAATGTTTAAGCAAGATGAGACAAATATGAAGCATGTTTATAGGGATCATGTTGGCAGCGATATGAGTTATGAAAAGTTCCAAGAAATTTGTCGAGGGTGTTCGAGGGATAAATATGGCTTTTTAGTGATAAGCAAAGATAATGAATTAAATGATGGTCGCTACAGAAAGCAATTTGACTATTTCATAACTATATAAACTACTTCTCATAAAAGATTGACTTTAGTTATTAATCTAACTTTAAACTTGATACATCTATTTGCTATAATCTCATCCGATACCTGATAAGCTGATCTCCAAACTATACCAGCTACCTGAAAACCAGACCAGGTCCTGATAAGCTGATCTAAAAACCAGACCAGGTCCTGATAAGCTGATCTGAAAACCAGTCCAGGTCCTGATAAGCTGATCTGAAAACCAGACCAGGTCCTGAAAAGCTGATCTGAAAACCAGACCAGGTCCTGAAAAGCTGATCTGAAAACCAGACCAGGTCCTGAAAAGCGGATCTGAAAACCAGACCAGGTCCTGATAAGCTGATCTGAAAACCAGACCAGGTCCTGAAAAGCTGATCTGAAAACCAGACCAGCTCCTGAAAAGCTGATCTGAAAAACAGACCAGGTCCTGATAAGCTGATCTGATTGCTGATACCTGTTATTTGCCCTTAGCAAACATGGATGAGAAAATTTTAAAACAGTTGGTGTTGACAAGAAATGTGTTGAAGACAAAGCTTCGTAGTATAAAAACTGGTGAAATAGATACACGTGAACAATTAAGAGATACATTTAAACCTATAACAGAACCTCTTAAAGAATTCATAAATAGTTCTAAAAATATTAAAACAAATCGCATGAAAGAAGAAAGTAACATCAAGACAGAAGCTGAAAATAATACAAGTTTAAAGCCTGAAAACCCATCAGTCAAGATAGAGACAAGTACACCAAAAAAACTAGTAGAAGAGACAATTTTTGATAATACCATCTTATTTAATGATGTTAATACTGAAAATGATGATGATGATGATGAAGATGATTTTTACTCACAGACTTCCAATACAGAATATACTTATACTGATTTATCAGTTTTGGAAGGAAGAAATGAATTAGATACAAACTATGGCCCACATAAAGATTACAATAATGAATGGAAATTTGGTGATAGTAGCCTAAAACTGAATGAAGATAAAATACAAGTTGGTGGTCAAATATAGGCTCTAACACCAGGACTATTTTCTCTAATGTTTCATAAAATACCAAAAAATTACGATAAATTTGAACTTGAAATCTATAAAAAGATTTTAATTACTACTAATGTATATAGAAGAGACTTTAAACCTGATGGTCAAATTAAGCGTACTAGAGGATATAAATATAAACATATTATTAAGCAATTTATCGATGAGAAAAACCAGAAGAATTTACCCGAATCAACAGGATCTAAGCCCAAAGGTAGCTATTTAGGTGATGGAATGATGCAATTTAACATCAATAAGCCCAGCTTTATATACTGGGACGATCCAAATGAGTTAGTAGATCGACTTCGACTACTGCTCGCATCACAAGGTGCAGGTCATACTAATCACAATAACGAGATTGTATCAATTATTGAAGAACTACGTGAAGCGAATATAATACACTAAAGTAGTTAGATACTGGCGGTTCTATAACAATTAAAATTGTCAAATTTGGGTAATTAAAATTGAAAATTTGTAATTTATGGGAAAATCTAGGTAATTAAAGTTAAGGGTGTGAAGTGACGAGGGTACTCGATGGTTTGTAGATGCATATGTATGTGATGATGATGTTTTGTTTTGTTGTGTGAGCATAAGTGTGAGATAAGGATAGTTTGATGTACATATTCGTAGTTTATTTTCGTTGGCACGCATGCTTTGTACGTATGTTTTTGTTTGTCAAGTGGTTGCAGCAGGTTTATGGTTTTAGAGTGCAATGTTTTTTTTTTAAGTGAGAGTATGCATAGAGAAAATGTTGCCTTAGTTTTTTGTAATATTCTTTTTAGCTGGTGGAGATGGAAGGGTATTTTGGAAAGAAAGAAATTATTTATGCTTGTGGGATATCTATGAATGTTTTTGTTGTTGGTTTTGTTTTGGTTTGATTTTGTACGTATGTTTTTGTTTTAATTTTGGGTTGATGTACATACTCGTAGTTTATTATGTTGGCGCGCAAACTTGTATGTATGTTTTAAATTTTTGTTTTAATTTTGATTTTTTTGTTTGTCAAGTGGTTGCAGCAGGTTTATGGTTTTAGAGTGCAATGTTTTTTTTTAAGTGAGAGTACGCATCGAGCAAATTTTACCTTAGTTTTTTGTAATATTCTTTTTAGCTGATGGGGATGGAAGGGTATTTTGGAAAGAAAGAAATTATTTATGCTTGTGGGATATCTATGAATGTTTTTGTTGTTGGTTTTGGTTTAGTTTGATTTTGTACGTATGTTTTTGTTTTAATTTTGAATTGAAGTGTGATTTTTTTTGTCAAGTGGTTGCAGCAGGTTTATGGTGTGTGTGTGTGTGTGTGCATAGAGAAAATGTTGCTTTAGTTTTTTTTATTTTCTTTTTTGATGGTGACCATGGAAGGTAATTTTAGAAGACCTTATGTATGCTTGTGGGAAATCTATGAATGTTTTTTGTTGTTGGTTCTATTTAATTTGATTTTCCTATGTTTAAAGAGTTTGAAGAGATGAATAAAATATGTAATTTATGAGCAACGAACTTACTTGAAGGTTGGAAAATTTGAAGTGTAAGATATTTAGGATTGTCAAAGGGAATTAGAGATGCGTGATCATGGGAGCCAACGTTATGCTCATGCATGTGTATTTGTGTATGTTTTTACAATAACTTGAGCGTTGAAAGGTGGGTAAGTAGTCGTATATGTATATAAAAAAGCGAGTGTGTAATGCCGAGTACACATTTGGCATTTCTTGTGTTATAATCATTTTTTAAAATGTGTGCAACGTCTTTCACGTTATGTTTTTTTATAGGGAAAGCAATACCACACAACAAGAAAAAATTTCAAAAATGACAAACTTTGGCACTAGTACACACTGTTGCGATGTTACAAAATATCATAGTATGTACTCGGCATTTGTTTTTTTGTAATATTCTTTTTAGCTGATGGAGATGGAAGGGTATTTTAGAAAGTAATTATGTATGCTGGTGAGATATTAATGGTTTTGTTGTTGGTTTTATTTAGTTTTATTTATTTTTTGTTTTTTTGTGCAAAGAGGCTGACATTTGTCAAACAAACCATACAGACTTATATACATACATACTTACTTACTACATACATATGTATGTACATGTAAATAAATTAATGAACAGCAGTTTTGTATATTTTTTAATCTACATATTTATTTTAAAGAAATATCGTAAATATATGTATGTATGTATGTTGTAACAATGTCAGAATAGAACGTAATTCGTATAAATTGAGACGTTCTCTAATCTAGCAGCAAGTACAGCATTGTATCTAGCAAGTACATCATCGTATAAAATTTTAAAAAATATATATTATACATTCTATAAATTATTAAAATGGATTCGGTATATGAATGTCATATCTGTAAAAAGATATACAAATATCAAAAGTGTTTCTTGGATCATATCCAAAATCATGATGTTGAGGACCATATATATATCCTCAACAACAGCAACAATATCAATATCCTCAACAACAACAACAACAACAACAACAACAACAACAACAACAACAACAACAACAACAACAACAACTACAACAACAACAATACCAATATCCTCAAAAACAACAATATCAATATCCTCAACAACAACAATATCAATATCCTCAACAACAACAACAACAACAACAACAACAACAACATCAATATCATCAACAACAGCAACAATATCAATATCCTCAACAACAAGAACAACAATATCAATATCCTCAACAACAACAACAACAACAACAACAATATCAATATCCTCAACAACAACAACAATATCAATATCCTCAACAACAACAATTACATATGTATTGGGAGCGAACTCCTACGGCCATGCAATGGTACACAAATACTGACCAACAATTGCAATATCAACTACAACAGCAACAAAAACAAATGTATTGGCAAAAACCCTCTACCTCCATGCAATGGTACACAAATACTTATGAACATCAACAACTACAATATCAACCACAACAACAACAACAACAACGAGAACTACAAGGAGCGGATGCTTATGATGAAGAAAATCAAGGAAGACATGAAGATAATAGGAAATTTTACACCATAAGCAAAGCGTTCAAAAATAATATTGCAACGTATGGTTTAAATAATAAAAGATATGAACTTTTAGTAGAAGATTTCATTGGTGAAAATGAATCAATTTTTACAGAGATACTTGAAAGTCATTTACTAAGCCACACTGTAATAAAATTTAATGTAAGTATTGTGGCAGAATATGTAAAAATTGTAGGAGATGAATTGGAGTTCAATATTATTCATAGGGCCAAAATGAATTTGTTGACCAGAGGAGATGAAATATATGAAATATTTTCTAACCACATTTCAGAAATTCAAAATAAAATGTCTGAATTTCAAGAGAAGGACTCTGGTTGGACTTTGATACGCATAGTCAGAGCAGAGCTAAGCATTTATAAGGCTTCTCTAGTTAAAGGAGCAAACTGGATGAGTTTACCAGAAAAACTTCAAAAAAGAAAAGGTTGTATCAATGTAGAAAACACCGATCAATATTGTTTCAAGTGGTGTCTAATCGCCGCAGTGGATACTTCTCAAATAAAGAGTAAACAGCGATGTAGCTCATACAATATTCATAACATAACTGCTGACATCATTTGTACCCAAAACGGTGTAACGCTAGATTTTAAGAATTTAATATTTCCAATATCTTTAAAAGATATTGAAATATTTGAGAAGCGGAATCAGCGTAAACGTATTTGGTTATGATGAGGAAAATGATGTAGTTGTTGGTCCGTATTATATTACAAAGGAGGAAAAATGTAATCATATCAACTTATTGTTGTTGGAAAATATCGTTGGTCATCATTACGTTCTAATAGAAAATATGTCTAGGTAAGCTAAAAGTGTCAAGTACTAGTTAATATAAATAAATATATATATATATAAAATATATATATATATAAATTTAAGCAAAACTTTTTATAATATTCATTATAAATGAAATTAATTTACAGATTATTAAGAGGTCAAACGACAAAACATGAACACACACTTCAATTGTGTAATGTATGTCTGCAATATACGCACAGTGATAGGATCATGGAGCAACACAAAGCGGAGTGTGGTAAAATTGTAGCCCAGCTACCATCCCATAAGAATGCTACACTTAAATTTAAGGACCACCAACGACAGATGGATGTGCCTTTTGTCGTGTATGCAGATTTTGAGTGCATACTTGAGGACATCCAATGTAGAGTAAGTGAAAAAAATAAATTAACCAAAAAGCATATTCCCTGTGCTTTTAGTTATAATATTAAATATATTAACCATAATTTAGATAAGTTTAGAATCTATACTGGTAGGGACGCTGCAGAAAAATTCGTTGCTTATTTAGTTAAGGATTGTGAGGATATATATACTAATTATTTAATGAGTAAGACACAAATGGATTCTTTGTCCCCTTCAGAGATATTCAGTTTTCAAAATGCTGTAAATTGCCACATATGTGATACATTTTTAGGTAGTGATCGCGTAAGGGATCATTGTCATGTAACTGGCAAACTTAGAGGTGCAGCTCATAATATGTGCAACTTAAAATATCAACAACCAAAATTTATCCCTATTTATTTTCATAATTATTCGTCTTATGACTCACATCTTTTTGTTAAAGAGTTAGGAGAAAAGTGTGACAACATAAAAGTCCTTCCGCTAAATAAAGAACGTTACATATCTTTATCAACATATACAAAAATGAATGACGATTTCAATCTTGAACTTAGATTTCTAGACACCTTACGTTTTATGCCCGAAAGCTTAGAAACTTTAGCCAATAATCTTACGGATGACGATTTCTGTACAATTAAAGAGCAATTTACATCAAAAATAGAGTTTGATCTGGTTAGAAGGAAGGATGTTTTCCCTTACAACTATCTCAATTCTTTTGAAAAATTAAATGATAGTCAACTTCCAGCAAGGGAAGACTTTTTCAACACACTTACCAATAGAGAATGTTCGCATGAAGATTATGAGCATGCAAAAAAAATTTGGCACACATTTGGTTGCAAAACTTTACAAGACTATATGGAGTTGTATTTAAAAACAGACGTACTATTACTAACTGATGTATTCGAAAACTTTCGAAAAGTTTGTAAGGGAATATATAACCTAGATCCAAGCCAGTACTATACTGCTCCTGGACTGTCGTGGGATGCTATGTTGAAGTACACAAATATAGAACTGGAATTGTTAACTGACATAGATATGTATAATTTCTTTAAAAAAGGGATACGTGGGGGTATTGTACAATGTAGTAAAAGGTATTCAAAAGCAAACAATAAATATCTAGAGGATTTCGATAAAGAGAAACCCTCAGAATTTCTAATGTACCTAGATGCTAATAACCTTTACGGTTGGACTATGTCCGAATATCTTCCATACGGAGGATTCAGATGGTTATCAAGTGATGAGCTAAATCTGGATCCAAATCGGATAGATAATAATTCAAATGATGGTTATGTGTATGAAGTTACTTTAGAATATCCCTCGAATTTGCACGAATCGCACAATGACCTACCTTTTTGTGCGGAAAATAAAAAACCTTATGGAAAGAATCAAACTAAATTAATTGCTGACTTTTCTACTAAACATTCATATATTATTCACTATAGAATTCTTAAACAATGTTTAGAGTATGGTTTGATTTTAAAGAAAATACATCGGATTCTCACTTTCAAACAATCTCCATGGTTAAAATCATATATAGACTTAAATACCAAGCATAGAGCTAACGCTAAAAATACGTTTGAGAAAAACTTCTTCAAATTGCTCAATAATGCGGTATATGGCAAGACCATGGAAAATGTAGATAAGAGAAAAGATGTTAGAATTGTAACAAACTGGAACAGAACGAATTGCAATCATTTGGGAGCCCAAGATTGGATATCTAAGCCCAATTTCCATAGTTTGTCTATATTTTCAGAAGACATGGTGGCGATTCAAATGAATAGGCTCCAGACATATTATAATAAGCCTAATTACTTAGGATTTTGTGTGCTAGAACTGTCCGAATGGAAAATGTATAATTTCCATTATGGCTACATGCAGCCTAAATTTAAATCAAAATTGTCATTAAACTATATGGATACTGATTCATTCATATATACAATACGGACTGATGACTTCTATGCTGACATAAAAATGGACATACAGGATGAATTTGACACATCTGATTATCCTGCAGATAACATATATGGTATTCCTCGTTTAAACAAAAAGGTGTTGGGTATGATGAAAGACGAAAATTGTGGAAAAATAATGAAAGAGTTTGTTGGGTTGCGATCTAAAATGTATTCATTTAGTGATCAAGATCAAAGTGATGTAAAGAAATCGAAGGGGGTCAAGAAAACCATTTTAGATAAGTATAGCCTAAGTTCATATAGAGATTGTCTGTTTAATAAATCAAATGTATTTGATAATATGCTTACCTTTAAGTCGAGTTTGCATCAATTATATACTATGCAACTACATAAACTAATACTAAGTTATCAAGATGATAAAAGAAAAATCAAAAGTGATGGTATAAGCACATATGCATGGTATCATTCAGCAATATAGGAAACCAATCCTGATTATGAGCTTGACATGCTATTAATGGAAACTGATAGACTTCAAGAAGAAGAAGAAAGTTAAAATAAATGCAAATTATTGTAAATTTTTATTGTTAAAATAAATGTAAATATTAATTATTAAGAAAAATTCTTTTGTTAAAAATAAATGTAAATATTAATTATTAAAAAAAAAATTTTTATGAAAAAACAAAGAAAATATAACCAATAAAAAAACAATAAAAACATATATTTTTGTGTAGTTTTTTTATTTATTATCCATCCTTAAATAAAATTTATGAATTTTCACATCTGTTACAATTTTGTGTTGCATTTTTTCTCCAATATCATAACAAAGTCGTGTTAATTCAATCTTTACATCCCTTTCGTGTATTCCTTGTATTTCATTGATTTGAAGTTTTGTTTTGTTTAAAGCGGAGCAAGTTGGTATATAATATTCATGATAGAAATGAAGGATTTGTTTTCTTAGAATGTTGTTCCAACATAAAATTGATGTAAAAAATACTCGAATTTGAGTTAGTGATCTCCAAGTGTCAGAATCGATTTTTATTTTAAAGTTTCCTTGTATGAAAACTAAAAAACAAACACCTCTTTTATATTGAAACTTATATTCAACATCTCTCTCACTTTCATTATCAATTATATTTATAGAATTTAAAAATCCCGACGATTAAGCATATCATGAATATACTCCTTATAGCACATGAGATGTAACCACTCTTCTCGATCCAGTCCAATGTATTGCTTATTTTTATAATTCAACCATATCATTGGCTTAAAACCAAAATCTGTAGAAAATCCACATGCAATCTTCAATTTCCAATTGAGCAAGTATTCAAACTCAAAAACCAAATCATATATTTGAGGTTTTCGTTCTTGATTGTTGTGAAATATATTCTTTAAAGTACGTTTATCCATCCTCAATGAAAATAATATTTAAACTAATAGCTTTTTCGGTCTATTAATCTGTATATATACATAAATATGTACATTGAAGTAAATAATAAATCAAACACATACAAATGCATTTTATATGTATTCATAGTTTTTTTTGAGATACATTTTTATAGGTCTCAATAATTTTAAAAATAATTTTTTTTCTTATGTGGAACATTGTACACCGACAAGCGTCCGGCCCTTCCTCGCATCCTTCGCTATACCAGGGGCAGCTGGCGAAATGTCCACCTTCTTCGGAGTCCTCCTGCTCTACAACTCCATACTCTTCATTTTCATTTAGCATAGAGATAAAAAAATGCATTGTTTCCTTATGCTCATAGAGCAATAAGTCTCCAAACGAATGAAGGAATTCAAACAATGTCTCACGAATTTGGCTCATTTTTAATTTAATCTTATTTCTTTAAAGAATTTTGTTGAATGCTATTTTTACACTAATATTCTTGAAAGGTTTACGTACCTATTTATAGTAAAATATTCTTGTAAAATCAAAATTTTACAAGCAATTTTGAGTTCTTTTGAAATTTTTTGTTTCACTTACACTTTAGAACATTAATATAACTATCTCGCTGATCTTTGTTTTGAAATTTTATGTTTTATTTACGTTTAAGAACGTCAATATAACTATCTCTTTCACTACAATTTTATCAGTGACAAAACAAACATTCACATAAAAAATAATTACAATATGAGAAAAAGAGATAGCTACGTTACTGATCTTTGTTTTTAAGATTTGTTTTTTTGTTTTTTGCCTATTTAAAGATTGGTAGACATTTTTTAATACATCAGTTTACAAAAGCAAATTGAGCAATCTGTCAAAAAGAGAACAAGAAAAAAACATATGAAAAATACACATAAAAAAAATTAAATTTAATCAATTAATTAATTAATATTTTTGATAATGAATCCTCAAATTTGATAGCAAAGTTCAACAATTTAAATAAAAAGACCTTAATCCATATAAAAGAGCTCCAGGACTCAACTAAATAATACAGTTACAAATGCTAAAGGGGTGACTAGTAAATACGGCACCACAATTCAAATTGAACTGGAAAATAACATAATGTTTTTACCAAATCGATGCAACACGCTATCGGATGATGATGTAATGGAACTAGCATCCGGGGTATATTGCATATGTAAGCAAGGAGAAAATTCCTTAAAATTGGATACTGCTGCTGAAATAAGTATATTTCTAACAAATGCTCAATACCCACAGTGGGAATAATATGTAGAAACTATATTTTATAAACTTTTTTTCGTTAATAAAACAGTAAAATTTAAAAAATTGTTCGTGTGTTGTATTTATTTATTCTTTTCATTTATTTTGTAAAGAAATTGAAGACATAAATGTCCACATTTAAATGAATTATAATCTTGATATTGATTGTAATTATATTTTATATTTTTGCCTAGATATTTAACTAATTCAAATGGAGGTTGTAAATTTCCAAAACTGTCGAAATATTCTTTATGTTCATTGTTTTTATAATATGCTACCCAATGGGTTCCAGGTCCTCTTGAAAAATCCAAATTAATGATTCCGCATTCTCTTTTTCTCGATCGTTTTGGTAGTGTATCCAACATGAAAACTCCTCTAAAGTATGGAATGTTTGTCGAAAAATTTCTCAGATCAACATCAGATAGAGGTTTATTGGGTAGCTTTACGAAAAATTTGGTATCCATCCAATCCATATCCTTTTTTATATGGTTTAAGGTAAAAACCTTTCCCCATTGCTACTGCTTCCATTGTTTTATTATGTCTAGTTGCTTCATCAAGTTGTTGTTTGGCATTCTTTGCAGCAGTTATTGCTTTTGCTATAGCTGCTCCGCCAGTAGAAAGACTACCAATTGCACTCAGAGCAGTAAGAATGGGTACCAAAGGTAAGAAGCCACCAATCTTTGGAACATTAATTATGCGTGGTATTATAACTTGCAATTTCTTCTACCTTAACGACTTGTTGATAACCTTACGTGCAATCCTAATGGCAGAGTTAATGTCTTGAGGTTTTTTTCTTCTTCAGTATTTTTGTTGCATTTTTAATTGATGTACTGAACAGCTTTTTTCCATTTTGTTCACTTTTTTTTGCAATCTTCTTTAATCCCATACCAAATTTTCTTTTGGCTTTTATTGCGTTAGTAACCATATACGCAAACGATTTTTCTGCAAGACTGCTATCTTTTGAAAGAACTCGTTTCCAAGCTTTATTTTCAAGAATTTTATCAGCTTCATGTCTACTATTTAAATCATTTGTTTTAGAATAAGCAATGTCGTGATTTTTACATGCAGCGTCTAATAAATTTATTCCTTTGTCACCGCGGTCTAAACGTTTTTGTAATTTTGTTCCGGGTCCACAAAACTGATATCCAGGAAGGTGTAGTTCAACAGGTAGAGAGTTTATTACTCTATTCACTAAACCTTTTCCAACGACTGGTTTTTTATAACTAAACGTTTTGTTATAATGTATAAGCATCTTATTTTATTTTTTCTTCTATAATAAAAGTAACATATATGAAATGCAATTAGTTATAAGAATGCAATTAGTAAAACAACATAAAAATATTGTGATTCGCAATATTGATTCTTCAACGAACATCAGATCTAAAATAAAACATAGCTCTCTCTTACCAAATTCTATTCGTGCTCTAATAGTTGGACCATCAAATTGTGGAAAGACTAATGTTATGATTAGCTTGCCAGAAAGTCCTAATGGACTCAAGTTTGAAAACATCTATTTATACTCAAAATCCCTTTATCAACCTAAATATGAATATTTAAAGCGATTAATTTCACCAATTAAAGGGATGGGATATTACACATTTACAGATAATAAAAGAGTTATTCCTCCTGACGAGGCGAAAACTAATTCTATTATGATCTTTGATGATGTTGCATGCGAGAAGCAAAATAATATACGAGCATATTTTTGCATGGGACGACATAAGGATGTTGATTCATTCTACTTGTGCCAAACTTACACGAGAATTCTCAAGCACTTAATAATAATATGGATTTTTGATGATAAGCAAAGATAATGACTTAAACAATGGTCGCTGTAGAAAGCAATTCGACTATTTTATAACGATATAAATTACTCTACATAAAAGTAAAACATTAGTACTTAATTTGGCCTTGCGCATAGTAAATCTACTTATTTCCTAAAGTACTTACCATACCTGAGCTGAAAGCTGATCTGTTACCTGATCTAATAGCTGATACCTGATCTGATACCTGATACCTGATCTGATACCTGATCTGATAGCTGATCTAATAAGTCATCTGTTAAGTAATAGCTGATCTGATAGCTGATACCTGATCTGGTGCCTAATAGTTGAAAATGGATGAAAAAGTTTTAAAAGAGCTAATAAAGACAAGAAATGTTTTAAAGAAAAAATTTCGTAGTATAAAAGTTGATGAAGCAGATACACATGAGCAATTCAAAGATACATTTAAACCAATAATAGAACCATTAACAGAATTTGTGAACAATTCTAAAAATAATAAAAGAAGTATTAAAGCAGAAAGAGATGAATTTCAAACGAAAGTTTATAAAAATTTAAAATGTCCATTCAACGAACAATCAGTTAAGTTAGAGACAAGTACTCCAAAGAAACTTGTTGAAGAAACGTTATGCAATAAAAATATCTCACTTAGTAATCGAAACGCAAATAAGGCTGATAATGTTGATACTGATGACGATGATGACGACAACGATGATTTTTACTCTCAATCGGAAACTTTAAACAATTCAGATAATAATAACAGCTATACTGACCTAGCACTCTTGGAAAGCAGAAACGAATTAGATACTCTATACGGCCCACATAAAGATTTTAATAATGAATGGAAGTTTGGCAATAGTAATATTAAACTTACTGAAGATAAAATAGCGATTGGAAATCAAATATGGGCTTTCACACCAGGTTTATTTTCTTTACTGTTTCAAATACACCAAAATATTATGATAAACATGAATTAGATATCTATAAGAAAATTTTAGTAAGCACAAATGCATACAAAAGAGAATATAGACCTGATGCACAAATCAAAGGAACGAGAGCATATAAATATAAGCATATTATCAGTAAATTGTTTAAGAAAGAAAGTGAAAAGAACTCATCAACTTCATCATCATTACATAAAATTAAAAGTCCTTACAAGGGTGAGGGTTTGATGCAACTAAACACACACAACCCTAACTATATATACTGGGACGATCCTAATGAGTTAGTAGATCGCCTTAGGCTATTGCTGGCATCACAAGCTGCAGGTCATACTAATCACAATAACGAAATTGTCTCAATTATCGAAGAATTATATCAGGCAAACACTATATAATAATATTTATCTGCATAAATTATGTCCATCGATAAGTTCGGGCACTATCTTAATGATACAAGTGGTACTGTTTTTGTGAAAAATGTTCCTAAGCTGCTGGGCTTCGTTGTGGATAAAACTAATAACATTGACGTTCAAAACAAAAAAATCAAAAATGTGGCAAAAGCTTTGGAGGAAAACGTTGTTGTTAATAAATTGCTTCTGCAATGAGGTTCAAGATGAAATCAACATGATCTTAAGTCAAAAACTCAATGAAATTCAGGAAAAAATTTCAAGTATGAAACTATTTTTTGAAAAAGAAATTAAAAAGATAAATGAGTTAATTTATGGGTATGTAAGAAATATGATGGTCGACAGTACTTAAATGAACTCACTCTGAACTCAACATATCCTTTAAAATTCAAAATACGTTAAATAATGACTTCAAAAAGAAATTTAGTAAATGAACTGCATAAGCAAGCACGAAAAAATTTTCCACGTCGAAGAGTTGTTATGAAACGAATAGATGATCTTTGGCAAGCTGATTTAGTTGAAATCGGGAACTATTCTACAGACAATAGAGATTATCGATTTTTGCTGACCGTAATTGATACATTTTCAAAATTTGCTTGGGCAGTACCCTTGAAAAGAAAGACTGCATTGGAAACAAGCCAGGCTATGCAGAGTATTCAACTGGGACGAATACCAAAAAACTTGCAAACAGACGACGGTAAAGAGTTTTTCAATAAACACTTTGGAAAATTGATGAATAAATACAACATTAATCACTACTCAACATATAGTAGAATGAAAGCATCAATAGTAGAACGATTTAACAGAACATTAAAAGGAATGATGTGGAAAGAGTTTAGCTTTAATGGGTCTTATAACTGGCTCGACATTTACAAAGACTTGATTAATACATATAATAAAAAAATTCATCGCACCATCAAAATGCCACCGATTCAAGTTAACTATAAAAATGAGAAAAAATTATTAAACACGGTATATAACCGCTTAAAACTTTTTAAATTATCAAAGTTCAATGTGGGAGATCATGTGCGCATAAGTAAATATAAACATGTTTTTTAAAAGGATATACACCAAATTGGACCACAGAAATTTTCACGATTAAAAGAGTTCAAAATACATATTCGTGGTAATCCTATTAAAGGTGGATTCTATGATGAAGAACTTTCAAGAACTAGATATCCAAATACATATCTACTTGAAAAAGTTCTTAAAACTAAAGGAGAGAAAGCATATGTTAAATGGTTAGGATTTACAAATCAGCATAATTCTTGGATCAATAAAAATGAAATATTGTAGTTAAGTTTATACATATATATATATATATATATGTATATATGTATGTGTGTATATTTGTATCTAATATATTAAATAAAATATAATTATATATATATAAATCCTTTTCTTATACAAAGTGTTGTGTTTAATTTCACAAGACAAGCATAATGTCAATAACACTTACTCTTAGCTCAAACTCATCTGAGTTATCTGCTACTTACTTTCCTCCTATTCGTTTGGATGGTGAATATGAATGTGCTCTAACTGATTTTCATTCATATAATATCATTCCTAATGTAGATGATTATAACAATATATTTCATATTGGTGAACACGTAATTAAAATACCAATAGGATCTTATGAATTGAATGATATAGTTGATTATATTAAACACCACTAAAAGCAGTATTGTCCGGAAAATAAAATTTATATAGAAGCTAATAACAATGCAATGCAAGTTAAAGTTAATAGCTGTAAGGATCCCATATACTTTAACAAGGATAACACAATTGGAAAACTTTTTGGATTCAATAAGAAAATTCTAGCTCCTAACCAAGACCATTACTCAGATCTACCAGTCAATATTTTCATCGTGAATATCTTGCGTGTTGAATGTAGTATAGTCGTTAACACATATACGAAAACTCACAAGCACACACATTACATGAATTTGCCAGTTAACTGCCGAGAGATAAGTTCTCTCACTGTACGCAGAGTTGATCAGAACGGTGATTTAATTAATTTCCGAGGAGAGGAAATTACAACAAGAATACATTTGAGATCTAGCAAATAATGATAATATACAACGTCAAGCAATCTAAGGATAAAATTGGATACACTCATAAAACAATATTGCAAACCAAACCACGATTAAAGAGATCATTACACAAAAAACATTTGACACAAGGAAATAAAAAATTTTTGAAGTCTCTCAATTTAAAGTTGGCAAAGAAATGAGTTACATACTAGATGTTCTAGAAAAACATCAATCAGACGAAAGTATAATTAAGAAGGACTACCACACATATACACAATACCTACAATCCTTCAACAATAATGATGAGATTCGAATTTCAATACAAAATCAAGACTTATATGTGCTACCCAGCGAAAGCTACATATATGTTGAGGGAAGTATTGTAGATGATAATAACAGCAAAATATCTTCGTTTTTAAATCTAAAATTAAAAAATAACTTTGTGGCATATCTCTTTGACGAAATTCGATATGAACTTAATGGCATAGAAATTGATCATACAAGACATTTAGCGATTACAAGCAGCCTAAAAAACTTTGTTTCTTTATCATCTGCAGAAAGTATTGGCTTGTACAATGCTGGATAGAACAAACTCGATGATTTGGATATTTCAAATGGGCACTTTAATTTCTATGTACCACTGAAACTATTTTTAGGCTTTGCTGAAGACTATAATAAAATTATACTCAGCGGTAAACATGAATTGGTTCTCTTACGTAGTAAGAGCGATGAAAAACTCGTATACTCAACTGTTGCTACTGACAAACCAAAAATTAGTATCTCAAACATATCATGGAGAATTCCACATGTACAATTATCCGATCTGAGCAAATTGAATATGATTAAAATTATTAACAGTGGTGCTTCTATACCGATGGCATTTCGCAGTTGGGATTGTCACATTAATCCTCAACTAACTACAGGAACTAGCTATATATGGAATGTTAAATTGGCTGCAAATAGAGAACGACCCCATTTTGTGTTGATTGCATTTCAACAAGAAAATAAGTTTGTTCGCTGTAATCTAAACAACTTAAAAGTGCATTTGAATTCCGAATCGTACCCATATGATGATCTAAATATAAAATTTAAAAACGATCGGTATGCCATCCTATATGATATGTATCTACGGTTTCAACAAAGCTACTATATGAGGGAATCACAACCACTTCTAACTGCTCAAGAATTTAAAAATAATGTGCCGATAGTGGTAGTAGATGTTAGTCATCAAAACGGAGCCCTCTCTAATGGTCCTGTTGATATAAAAATTGAAATTAAAACGGACTCCAACATTCCTACCGATACATCAGCTTTTTGCATTCTCATCCACGATCGCATAATAGAATATATACCCTTAAAAGGTCATGTTCGTAAAATAATGTAAATAAAAAAATAAGATGATTGGGGATAAAGTTTTCATCGATATGCAAGGATTTAAATCCAATTCAAACATCTTCATTGCAAAAGAAATATCAATTGTTTTTAACCATAAGGAGCACATAAATTTTATTACTAAACCACCATTTAACTTCAAAAGATTATCAATAGCAAAACAAAGAGAAGCGAATTGGCTAATAAGAAACTTTCATCATATGAATTGGAATGACGGATCAATATAATTTAAGTGTTGTAAAATTTTTAAAAACCAATTTAAAACATTCTTCAATCTATGTTAAGGGTATGGAAAAAAAGAAATGGTTTGAAAAACTACTTCAACTTAGAGTTTTCAACATTGAGGATATTGGCTGCATCAACTTTAAGCAAATACAACTTAAATATCCGGAATATATTTCTGCAGCTATCACAATTATGGAGTTTGTGCCTTAAGAAATGCATATTTACTTTATCAAGAAAATAACTAAACCATTTTTTTTTTAATTTTCTATTCTTACATTGTTACAACATACATATATTTACGATATTTCTTTAAAATAAATATGTGGATTAAAAGTATACAAAATTTTGTTCAATCATTTATTTATATGTATATGGTTTGTAGAAGCACAGAGAAAAATGTGAAAAAGCGACAATAAAAAATCTGTTTACACATTTTTTAAGTTTTAAGTAAATTAATTTGAATTTATGTTTAAAAAATTTATCAAATTAAAATCTTAAATTTAAGGCCGCCAATAATACGTCCCCCTCTTCGTCTGGCATAAATATTGCAGTTAAATCATCTACATCTTCTGGCATATATTTAAATGTTGCCAATAAAGCATCGCCCTCTTCATCTACCATAAACTTTTCTTCTTCCTTTTGGAAGATTTCATTGCAGAAGTATGCCATTTGGTTGTTTGGAATGACATCACAGTCATCTATCTCATCCTAAAAAATATCCCTAATGGATATATTAGGAGGCAAGTCGTCGTAAGACAGCTCTATTGACAGAAGGCTTACGGTTACCTCTTCCTGATTGCTGGAGAACAATCTCACAAATGTCGCTGGATGAGTTTGTGAGCCGTTCAAAGATACTAAAATTGGGCTGCTGCTTAATGTGTCTATTTTAATAATTTATAGAATGTATAATATATATTTTTTAAGATTTTATACGATGATGTACTTGCTAGATACAATGCTGTACTTGCTGCTAGATTAGAGAACGTCTCAATTTATACGAATTACGTTCTATTCTTACATTGTTACAACATACATAAATACATATATTTACGATATTTCTTTAAAATAAATACGTATATTAAAAAATATACAAAACTGCTGTTCATTAATTTATTTACATATACATACATATGTATGTAGTAAGTAAGTATGTATGTATATAAGTCTGTATGGTTTGTTTGACAAATGTCAGCCTATTTGCACAAAAAAAAAAACAAAAAATAAATAAAACTAAATAAAACCAACAACAAAACCATTAATATCTCACCAGCATACATAATTACTTTCTAAAATACCCTTCCATCTCCATCAGCTATAAAGAATATTACAAAAAAAGAAATGCCGAGTACATACTATGATATTTTGTAACATCGCAACAGTGTGTACTAGTGCCAAAGTTTGTCATTTTTGAAATTTTTTCTTGTTGTGTGGTATTGCTTTCCCTATAAAAAAACATAACGTGAAAGACGTTGCACACATTTTAAAAAATGATTATAACACAAGAAATGCCAAATGTGTACTCGGCATTACACACTCGCTTTTTTATATACATATACGACTACTTACCCACCTTTCAACGCTCAAGTTATTGTAAAAACATACACAAATACACATGCATGAGCATAACGTTGGCTCCCATGATCACGCATCTCTAGTAGATTGTTTTTGGGAATTCAAAACCGGGAAAAAACAAAAACGTTGGCAACCCTGTTACAAATGGCTGGATTTTGGGGATTTTCATGCGGATATTGTGTGTGTGTGTGTGTGTGATTGATTCTTCGTTCGTGTGTATGTATGTATACTTGTGTGTACAGCTTTTGTTGTTGTTGTAGATAAATGTTGTGCTTGCAGTGCATGGATGTATGTACGTGTGTGTGTGTGTGTGTGAGTCTGATTCTTTGGTTATGTGTATGCATGTATATGTGGGGTGTTTGCATGTGTGTATGGGGGTGTGTGTGTGTTTGTGTGTGTGTGTGTGTGTGTGTGTGTGTATGAGTGTGTGTTTTGGTATTTACTTGTATGTTTGATGGTGTCCGATACTTTTGTTGTAGTGGCAGACAATCATTATACCCAGTAGGAAACGTCGATGGTGAAAATGTACTGAATCGCTTTCGACTTGTCGCTTGTGCGACGTATATACAAATGTATGTATATTCAAAACTTATTGACAATTCCACCACAAATACATCATATCTGTTTTCTCTTCTTCTTTTATACTGACGGATAGAAGAAAAGTTATTATACCACTATTTTTACTAGAATTTTAGCGTTGACACAAAGACACTTGCTCCCAGTCTGACTGCTGTTTTGAGTTGTCGTTGGTATGCTTATGTAGGTTTATTGTGTATATATGCATTTATGTTTGCGATCTCTGGGGAAATAATCTAATAGCTGTTAAGAGTGGCAACCCTGTTGCGAATGAAAGTGGATAGGGAATGTATTAAGGCGGTGCATAGTTTGAATGTTTTTATGTGTGTATATGCCGACGGGAAAATGATTTTTCCTAATGACGACGGGAAAACGTGAAAGTTATTTTTTCTAATGCTAATGTTCGTGTTGATAGACTGTGAGAATTTGGACGTGATTTGAGTAGGTGGCGTTGTTGCCGTATTATGTAACCATAGGAATTTGTGGATGTGTCTGTCTGTCTGTGAGAATTTAGGTGAGGGTTTGATTGACAGGGGGCGGGGTGTAGTTGAGGTAGATCGATTGTGTGTGTATGTGTGTGCGCGCGCGTGTGTGTGTGTGTGCGCGCGCGTGTGTGTGTGTGTGTCTGTGTATGTTTGTATTAATTTCAATGTACATATGTATTTCTGTAGGAGCTTAAGGCTGATTGTGATTTTTGAGGGGCGAAGCATTCTATTAATATGTAACCGGGGGAATATGTGTGTTTGTATTTCTGTAGGAGTTTAAGGCTGACCATGATTTGGGTGGGCAGGGTTGTTGACGTAATATGTAGCCATGGGGATTTGCGAATGCGTCTGTCTATAGTAGTTTAAGGCTGATCGTGATTTGAGGATCTTGTTGAGGTAAATTGGTTATGTGTATGTATGTATCTGTTTCTGTAAGAATTTAAGATGATTGGGATTTATTAGGGGCGAGGTGTTCTTGTATTATGTAGCCGGGAGAATCTATGTGTATAGACGTCTGTAGCAGTTTAAGACTATTCATAATTTAGGGTAGGTGAGTGTTGTGTTCTTGAGATTAATTCTGTAATTGTATATGTATGTATGTATGACAATGGGAATTTTTATATGTATATCTGGGGGAGAATTTTAGGCTGGTCGTGATTTGTGAAAGGTAGGGTGTTGTTGAAATTTTCTTGGAATTTTCTTAGATGAATTCTGCTGTGTGTGTATTTGCCATGATATTTATATGTAGATAGAAATAAATTGTTTTCAATATCGACATTCGGTACTATAAAATACTATCATATATCTGGACTTCCCTAATCTTAATATGTGTTTATACTTGCGCTTGTTTTATATTTTCTCATACTTAAATTTGTCTCGCGTTAAAGTCTGCCTATATGAAATTTGTTTATATTACAGATTTTGTTTAATTCAATCTTTGAATACATTTTTTTTGTCATTGATGTCTTTTGTTCTTCTTGTTGTTGGTGTTGTTGTTGTAAATATTCGTCTGTGTATAGATGCGATATATTCAGTTTTTTTTTTATTTGAAAATAAAAACGTTTTAATTTTTATCTGCGTTTACTTAAAAGTTTGTGAAGATTTTCTGTTTTTAAGTAAAACTGAATTCCTGAAGATACATACTCTATAGTAATAGCAACTATAATAGAAATATTTCTTATACTTAATTTAAATTTTTTTAAAGTTGATGCAACGTTAGTAAGTTAACGTTAGAAATTTTTGGGGTACATAATTTTTTCTAACTATAGACTTTTTTCTTCACTTTCTACATTTGTTTTCGAAATCTTGCTTTGCTTTATGAAAATGTATAAACATTTTTAAATGAAACTGATCCGGCACTCCAGCTTATATACTGATAGTTTTTTTTTCTTTGGTAGTCAACTTACTTCTTTTTTTATTTTTATTGATAAACATTTAAAATCAAAAGGGAGTTTGATATTGTAATTATTATTTTCATAGTTGTTGAAAACAATCACTAGTTTTTTTTTTGTGATGAAATCATTTGAAGTTGAAGTTGAAGCTGATATCTTTGCTTACTGTTTTAAATTAAAATTTTATTCAATAGAATAAAAGGAGCTTTTTTCTTAAATTCTGATGCAGTTAAGATCGGATATGAGACTGAATTTAAATGTACTTTTAAATTAGTCACAATGAACAAACTTATTTTCTTGTTGAAAAGCGATCATCAGAAAACGAAGTGGTTTTCAGAGACTTTAGGTATACCCTTTCGACGGTTCCTCTAGGATACAAGATGACTTTGTTTGACGAAATTTCTGTTGCTTTATACTGATAATATGTTTACATTAATAAGGTACATATGTATATGTTTATTTTATGAAGGGCTATTACCTATGGCTTTCATTTGACGTTCTATATGATTTTTTTTCTCATTTTATTAAAGTTCAGCGTGTTGTGTATATATTTCTGAAATGTTTAAGTGTGCTTTGTGTGTCCATCGGACAGAGTGTACGTTTTAGTTGGTCAGTCAGTCTATATATTTATTTTTTTTTTCTTCTAATGTACCACACCTTTTTTTCACATTTTACTACTTGAAATAGAGAATTTTTGTCTAATTTTTTTCTGGGTATCTACATACATTAGTTAAATATGTGTATGAATTTTTAAGAAAAAACTTTAAATAAAATATTGGAAAAAGAATTAATTATGTGAATGGTTTTTATTTCTTTATTAGCTTTACTTCGCTAGATCAAAAAAATTTTTGTTTTTGCTTATTTGCAAATTCTTGTTTTCATGTCGCTTAAACATGTACAGTCTTGTTTTCATATCGCTTAGACATGCACAGTCTTGTTTTCATGATGCTTAGACATGCACAGTCTTGTTTTCATGATGCTTAAACATGTACAGTCTTGTTTTCTTTGAGAGGTTATGCACAAGACAAATTGAATTTCACAATATTATGAAATTCCATTAAATTTCATATTTTCATAAAGAGAAACAATTTAGACAATCGGATAAGTCCTTATATTTTTCACTACATACAAGTTTCTGTTATTTTATATTCGAATAGATGAATCCTAAATTTCCTTTAAAAAATAACACAAAACAAGGATAAATTTAATTTAATTTTATTTATATTAATAATACATTTTAATTTAATTTTATTTATTTTTATTATAATGATGGAAACATTTCATAATATCCAATTATTAAATTTTCTAATATACTTTTACGCAAAAAATATATTGTACATCTGCAAGTATCTGGTCCTTCCTCACACTCAGGATTATACCAAGGACAGCTTCTGAAGTGGCCTTCTGTGTTGTCTTCATCTTCCATGATACCATATTCTTCGTTCTCATCCAGCATATTTTGAAAAAATTTGATCATCTCCCAATGATCAAAAAGCCTGAAGCTTTCAAAATCTCTTATAAATTGGTTTAGAGTACGTCTGATTTGACTCATTTTATTTGCTTATAAGTTAATGAATGATGATTGTTTGAAGGTTCCTTTAAGACTAATTTCCTCTTTAAATTTTTAAAGTAGTATCTCTTGATCTTTAAAATATCTATACCATCATCTATATTCCATACCTCTTTTTTAGCACTCTATCTCTCTCTACCCCTTTTCTCTCTATAACTGTCTCTTTCTGTCTATCACTACCCCTCCACTTATTCACTATTTCACCATATTTTCGATTAGCCTTCTTGAAGTCGTAATCGCTACTTTCAAGATCATTTTCAGTTAAACATTCAAAGTGCGGAGAAGTAAATTAAAAAAAAAAAATAAATAAAACAAAAATGGAGTCTACAACAAATCTAACATCAAAATTTAATTCACTAAAAAATAAAACCTTAATCCACATAAAGGAGCTTGAGACATCAACTAAATACACCATTCGAAAAGTGTCAAGAGTAACAACAAAATATGGGCCAACACTAAAAGTTGAAATGGAAAACCACATAATGTTCCTCCCAAAGCGATATAATGCTTTAACCGATGCTGAAATTAAAGAACTCTCGAGCGGATCATATTGCTTAAGTAGAGAAGGTGAACAAAGCTTAATTGTTGAAAGCGAGCTGAGTGAATTTCTAATTCAAGATTGCCAATTTCCAATTTGGCAATAATATATAATAATTTTGTATTTTAAATTATAAATAAAAATACATGAAAGAGTTTTGTAAAATATAAATGTTTGTGCTTTTTTATTTAATATTTTCAGTTATTTCATAAAGAAATTTAAGACATAAATGACCACAGGTAAATGTATTGAAATTCTGATGTTGATTATAGTTGTATTTTATATTTCTACCAAGATATTTGACTACTTCCGAAGGAGGTTGTAAGTTTCCAAAGCTGTCGAAATATTCTTTTTCATTGTTGTTTTTATAATATGCTACCCAATGTGTACCAGGTCCTGTTGATACGTCTAAATTGACTATTCCACATTCTATTTTCTTTGTTCGTTTTGGTAGAGTATTCAACATGAAAACTCCTCTAAAATATGGAATATTTATAGAGAAACGGTTTATGTCCACATCAGATAGTGGTCTGTTCGTAGCATCTCTAAGAGTTTTTTGATTCCTCTTTGTAAACTAAACCATAACCCTTTTTATATGGTTTTAAGTAAAGTCCCTTTCCAACTGCTATAGATTCCATCGCTCTATTATGTCTAATTGCTTCATCAAGTTGGTTTTCTGCATTCTTTGTTGCATTAACAGCTTTAGCTATAGCAGCACCTCCAGTTGTTAGACTACCAATTGCACCCAGAGCAGTTAAAATCGGTATTAGAGGCATAAACCCACCAATTTTTTGTACACGTATTACATGTGGTACTATAATTTGGGATTTCCTTCCTTATAATCATTTGTTGATAGTTTTTCGGGCAATTTTAATTGCTGAGTTAATATCTAATGGTTTTTCCTTCTTTAGTATCTTTGTTGCAGCTCTAATTGATGTTCTAAACAATTTTTTTATCATTTATCTTGTTCTTTTTAACATTTTTCTTTTTCTCCACACCCATACCAAATTTTGTTTTGGCTTTCATTGCGTTAGTAACCATATAGGCAAATGATTTTTCAGCAATACTACTATCTTTTGATAAAACTCGATCCCAAGCTGAATTTTCAAGTATTTTATCAGCTTTATGTCTAATGCTTAAATCCTTTTTTTTTGAATAAGCTATATCGTGATCTTTACAAGCAGAGTCCAATAAATTAATTCCTTTGTCACCTCAATTTAAACGTTTTTGTAGTTTTGTTTCAGGTCCACAATACTAATATCCGGGAAGATAAAGTTCACCAGTTAGAGAGTTTATTTTTTTATCTACTATACCTCCTCCAACGAAGGTGTTTTTATGACTAAACGTTTTCTGATATTGTATAACTATATCATCTAATTTTGTCGATAATAACAGGTAACATTTATAAAATCTATTTAGTTCCTAATATTGTTCCTTCTACTAATTTTTTTATTTGTTTACTTGCCTCTATCTTGACTGATGGTTTCTCAGTCTTTAAACTTGTATATTCTCAACTTCTGTCTTGATGTTACTTTCTTCTTTCATGCGAATTCTTGTTTTTTCTTTTCATATCGCTTAAACATGCACAGTCTTGTTATCTTTGAAAGCTTCTGCACAAAACAAATCGAATTTCACAATATTATGAAATTCCATTATATTTCATTAGGTATTTTCTTATCGACACCAACTGCTTTAACACCATCTCATTTACGTTTGCTAACAGCAAATAGTACAATAGGTGTCACCTATTAGATCAGCTTATCAGCTATTAGATCAGCTTATTAGCACCTGGTCTGTTTTTCAGATCAGCTTTTCAGGAGCTGGTCTGGTTTTCAGATCAGCTTATCAGGACCTGGTCTGGTTATCAGATCAGCTTATCAGGACCTGGTCTGGTTTTCAGATCAGCTTTTCAGGACCTGTTCTGGTTTTCAGATCAGCTTATCAGGACCTGGTCTGGTTTTCAGATCAGCTTTTCAGGACCTGGTCTGGTTTTCAGATCAGGCTATCAGGACCTGGTCTGGTTTTCAGATCAGGCTATCAGGACCTGGTCTGGTTTTCAGATCAGCTTATCAGGAGCTGGTCTGATTTTCAGGTCAGCTTATTAGGAGCTGGTCTGGTTTTCAGGTCAGATGAAATAACTAAAGTCTATCTTTTATTAGCAGTATTTTTTTTCTATAACGAAAATCGTTTAATTCAATATATTTGCTTATAATCAAAAATCCATATTTATCCTTCCAACACTCTACAAATTTTTTAAAACTTGTCAGAATTCATATTACTGCCAACATGAACCTTGTAAACATGCTTCATATTTTTCTCATCTTAATTAAACATTATAATTACATTTGCATTGTCTCTTATTAAATGCTTATAGCCATATTCATAAAAATTTTAAACAGCATTTCAAATGTTGTTTGAGCAAAATTCGCTAAAATTGTATTCATAATAGAATATCAGCTTAAAAACGTTTTTTAACTTGCGTAAATCAACCAATCTTATAAATTAAATGCACCCATACTTAAAATAATTTTGAGCTGACGTCGTTCTAGTTTTGCTTCTTGTTTATTTATATTTTTAACTTTGTCTGTATGTATGTATGTATGCATGTAAAGGGTGTTTTTTATTGAGGTATAGAACTTTAAGTTGGCATCACTTTTTTAACTGGTGGCCATTTTGTCAGCTGTCAGGTGATTAATATATAGTTTGGTTTGCCATTTCATCATGAACAGGTTGACAAAAGAACAACGCTTGCAAATCGTGCAAATTTATTTCGAAAATAATGGTTCAGTTCGCGAAGTTTACCGCAAGCTCCGTCCATTTTATGGTCGACATAATCGTCCATCGCATAATTTCGCGGAATGGACCTGTCAATTGGCCACCAAGATCGTGTGATTTGACACCATTGGATTATTTTCTTTGGGGATATGTGAAGTCGCTCGTCTACGCCAACAAACCAGAAACGTTAGGGGACTTGGAAGCCAACATTCGTGGCGTTATTGCCAACATACGGCCCCATATGCTCGAAAAAGTGGTTGAAAATTGGACCTGTAGAATTGGCTTTATTCGAGCCAGCCGCGGCGGCCACATGCCCGAAATCATATTTAAACATTAATGGCATTATCCTTCCAATAAAGCCAAATTGATGGACATTAAAACGATTTTCTTGAGTTTTATTTCAATTCGAAGTTCTATACCTCTAAAAAAAACACCCTATATTAAGAATTATGCTTATGTTTGGCACAAGTAGAATGAGTCATCATTCTTCTGTCGCCCCATACAAAAATATATATTAAATAAATTCAGCTTGGGATCGAGTTTTATCAAAAGATAGTAGTATTGGTGAAAAATCATTTGCGTATATGGTTACTAACGCAATGAAAGCCAAAACAAAATTTGGTATGGGTGTGGAGAAAAAGAAAAATGTTAAAAAGAACAAGCTAAATGATTAAAAACTGTTTAGAACATCAATTAGAGCTGCATCAAAAATACTAAAGAAGGAAAAACCATTAGATATTAACTCAGCAATTAAAATTGCCCGAAAAACTATCAACAAATGATTATAAGGAAGAAAATCCCAAATTATAGTACCACATGTAATACGTGGGTTTTTGCCTCTAATACCGATTTTAACTGCTCTGGGTGCAATTGGTAGTCTAACAACTGGAGGTGCTGCTATAGCTAAAGCTGTTAATGCAACAAAGAATGCAAAAAACCAACTTGATGAAGCAATTAGACATAATAGAGCGATGGAATCTATAGCAGTTGGAAAGGGACTTTACTTAAAACCATATAAAAAGGGTTATGGTTTAGTTTACAAAGAGGAATCAAAAAACTCTTAGAGATGCTACGAACAGACCACTATCTGATGTGGACATAAACCGTTTCTCTATAAATATTCCATATTTTAGAGGAGTTTTCATGTTGAATACTCTACCAAAACGAACAAAGAAAATAGAATGTGGAATAGTCAATTTAGACGTATCAACAGGACCTGGTACACATTGGGTAGCATATTATAAAAACAACAATGAAAAAGAATATTTCGACAGCTTTGGAAACTTACAACCTCCTTCGGAAGTAGTCAAATATCTTGGTAGAAATATAAAATACAACTATAATCAACATCAGAATTTCAATACATTTACCTGTGGTCATTTATGTCTTAAATTTCTTTATGAAATAACTGAAAATATTAAATAAAAAAGCACAAACATTTATATTTTACAAAACTCTTTCATGTATTTTTATTTATAATTTAAAATACAAAATTATTATATATTATTGCCAAATTGGAAATTGGCAATCTTGAATTAGAAATTCACTCAGCTCGCTTTCATCAATTAAGCTTTGTTCACCTTCTCTACTTAAGCAATATGATCCGCTCGAGAGTTCTTTAATTTCAGCATCGGTTAAAGCATTATATCGCTTTGGGAGGAACATTATGTGGTTTTCCATTTCAACTTTTAGTGTTGGCCCATATTTTGTTGTTACTCTTGACACTTTTCGAATGGTGTATTTAGTTGATGTCTCAAGCTCCTTTATGTGGATTAAGGTTTTATTTTTTAGTGAATTAAATTTTGATGTTAGATTTGTTGTAGACTCCATTTTTGTTTTATTTATTTTTTTTTTTTTAATTTACTTCTCCGCACTTTGAATGTTTTAACTGAAAATGATCTTGAAAGTAGCGATTACGACTTCAAGAAGGCTAATCGAAAATATGGTGAAATAGTGAATAAGTGGAGGGGTAGTGATAGACAGAAAGAGACAGTTATAGAGAGAAAAGGGGTAGAGAGAGATAGAGTGCTAAAAAAGAGGTATGGAATATAGATGATGGTATAGATATTTTAAAGATCAAGAGATACTACTTTAAAAATTTAAAGAGGAAATTAGTCTTAAAGGAACCTTCAAACAATCATCATTCATTAACTTATAAGCAAATAAAATGAGTCAAATCAGACGTACTCTAAACCAATTTATAAGAGATTTTGAAAGCTTCAGGCTTTTTGATCATTGGGAGATGATCAAATTTTTTCAAAATATGCTGGATGAGAACGAAGAATATGGTATCATGGAAGACGAAGACAACACAGAAGGCCACTTCAGAAGCTGTCCTTGGTATAATCCTGAGTGTGAGGAAGGACCAGATACTTGCAGATGTACAATATATTTTTTGCGTAAAAGTATATTAGAAAATTTAATAATTGGATATTATGAAATGTTTCCATCATTATAATAAAAATAAATAAAATTAAATTAAAATGTATTATTAATATAAATAAAATTAAATTAAATTTATCCTTGTTTTGTGTTATTTTTTAAAGGAAATTTAGGATTCATCTATTCGAATATAAAATAACAGAAACTTGTATGTAGTGAAAAATATAAGGACTTATCCGATTGTCTAAATTGTTTCTCTTTATGAAAATATGAAATTTAATGGAATTTCATAATATTGTGAAATTCAATTTGTCTTGTGCATAACCTCTCAAAGAAAACAAGACTGTACATGTTTAAGCATCATGAAAACAAGACTGTGCATGTCTAAGCATCATGAAAACAAGACTGTGCATGTCTAAGCGATATGAAAACAAGACTGTACATGTTTAAGCGACATGAAAACAAGAATTTGCAAATAAGCAAAAACAAAAATTTTTTTGATCTAGCGAAGTAAAGCTAATAAAGAAATAAAAACCATTCACATAATTAATTCTTTTTCCAATATTTTATTTAAAGTTTTTTCTTAAAAATTCATACACATATTTAACTAATGTATGTAGATACCCAGCAAAAAATTAGACAAAAATTCTCTATTTCAAGTAGTAAAATGTGAAAAAAAAGGTGTGGTACATTAGAAGAAAAAAAATAAATAAATATATAGACTGACTGACCAACTAATACGTACACTCTGTCCGATGGACACACAAAGCACACTTACACATTTCAGAAATATATACACAACACGCTGAACTTTAATAAAATGAGAAAAAAAATCATATAGAACGTCAAATGAAAGCCATAGGTAATAGCCCTTCATAAAATAAACATATACATATGTACCTTATTAATGTAAACATATTATCAGTATAAAGCAACAGAAATTTCGTCAAACAAAGTCATCTTGTATCCTAGAGGAACCGTCGAAAGGGTATACCTAAAGTCTCTGAAAACCACTTCGTTTTCTGATGATCGCTTTTCAACAAGAAAATAAGTTTGTTCATTGTGACTAATTTAAAAGTACATTTAAATTCAGTCTCATATCCGATCTTAACTGCATCAGAATTTAAGAAAAAAGCTCCTTTTATTCTATTGAATAAAATTTTAATTTAAAACAGTAAGCAAAGATATCAGCTTCAACTTCAACTTCAAATGATTTCATCACAAAAAAAAAACTAGTGATTGTTTTCAACAACTATGAAAATAATAATTACAATATCAAACTCCCTTTTGATTTTAAATGTTTATCAATAAAAATAAAAAAAGAAGTAAGTTGACTACCAAAGAAAAAAAAACTATCAGTATATAAGCTGGAGTGCCGGATCAGTTTCATTTAAAAATGTTTATACATTTTCATAAAGCAAAGCAAGATTTCGAAAACAAATGTAGAAAGTGAAGAAAAAAGTCTATAGTTAGAAAAAATTATGTACCCCAAAAATTTCTAACGTTAACTTACTAACGTTGCATCAACTTTAAAAAAATTTAAATTAAGTATAAGAAATATTTCTATTATAGTTGCTATTACTATAGAGTATGTATCTTCAGGAATTCAGTTTTACTTAAAAACAGAAAATCTTCACAAACTTTTAAGTAAACGCAGATAAAAATTAAAACGTTTTTATTTTCAAATAAAAAAAAAACTGAATATATCGCATCTATACACAGACGAATATTTACAACAACAACACCAACAACAAGAAGAACAAAAGACATCAATGACAAAAAAAATGTATTCAAAGATTGAATTAAACAAAATCTGTAATATAAACAAATTTCATATAGGCAGACTTTAACGCGAGACAAATTTAAGTATGAGAAAATATAAAACAAGCGTAAGTATAAACACATATTAAGATTAGGGAAGTCCAGATATATGATAGTATTTTATAGTACCGAATGTCGATATTGAAAACAATTTATTTCTATCTACATATAAATATCATGGCAAATACACACACAGCAGAATTCATCTAAGAAAATTCCAAGAAAATTTCAACAACACCCTACCTTTCACAAATCACGACCAGCCTAAAATTCTCCCCCAGATATACATATAAAAATTCCCATTGTCATACATACATACATATACAATTACAGACTTAATCTCAAGAACACAACACTCACCTACCCTAAATTATGAATAGTCTTAAACTGCTACAGACGTCTATACACATAGATTATCCCGGCTACATAATACCAGAACACCTCGCCCCTAATAAATCCCAATCATCTTAAATTCTTACAGAAACAGATACATACATACACATAACCAATTTACCTCAACAAGATCCTCAAATCACGATCAGCCTTAAACTACTATAGACAGACGCATTCGCAAATCCCCATGGCTACATATTACGTCAACAACCCTGCCCACCCAAATCATGGTCAGCCTTAAACTCCTACAGAAATACAAACACACAGATTCCCCCGGTTACATATTAATAGAATGCTTCGCCCCTCAAAAATCACAATCAGCCTTAAGCTCCTACAGAAATACATATGTACATTGAAATTAATACAAACATACACAGACACACACACACACACACGCGCGCACACACATACACACACAATCGATCTACCTCAACTACACCCCGCCCCCTGCCAATCAAACCCTCACCTAAATTCTCACAGACAGACAGACACATCCACAAATTCCTATGGTTACATAATACGGCAACAACGCCACCTACTCAAATCACGTCCAAATTCTCACAGTCTATCAACACGAACATTAGCATTAGAAAAAATAACTTTCACGTTTTCCCGTCGTCATTAGGAAAAATCATTTTCCCGTCGGCATATACACACATAAAAACATTCAAACTATGCACCGCCTTAATACATTCCCTATCCACTTTCATTCGCAACAGGGTTGCCACTCTTAACAGCTATTAGATTATTTCCCCAGAGATCGCAAACATAAATGCATATATACACAATAAACCTACATAAGCATACCAACGACAACTCAAAACAGCAGCCCAAAGTCTATCAAATAACAATCACTATATGCACACAAATACACGGATCCCTTGTAACTACCCTGCAGTCAGACTGGGAGCAAGTGTCTTTGTGTCAACGCTAAAATTCTAGTAAAAATAGTGGTATAATAACTTTTCTTCTATCCGTCAGTATAAAAGAAGAAGAGAAAACAGATATGATGTATTTGTGGTGGAATTGTCAATAAGTTTTGAATATACATACATTTGTATATACGTCGCACAAGCGACAAGTCGAAAGCGACTCAGTACATTTTCACCATCGACGTTTCCTACTGGGTATAATGATTGTCTGCCACTACAACAAAAGTATCGGACACCATCAAACATACAAGTAAATACCAAAACACACACTCATACACACACACACACATATACACACACACCCCCATACACACATACAAACACCCCACATATACATGCATACACATAACCAAAGAATCAGACTCACACACACACACACGTACATACATCCATGCACTGTAAGCACAACATTTCTCTACAACAACAACAAAAGCTGTGCACACAAGTATACATACATACACACGAACGAAGAATCAATCACACACACACACACACAATATCCGCATGAAAATCCCCAAAATCCAGCCATTTGTAACAGGGTTGCCAACGTTTTTGTTTTTTCCCGGTTTTGAATTCCCAAAACATGTCGTCCTCCGCCATTACTAATCTACTATCTCTAATTCCCTTTGACAATCCTAAATATCTTACACTTCAATTTTTGCAACCTTCAAGTAAGTTCGTTGCTCATAAATTACATATTTTATTCATCTCTTCAAACTCTTTAAACATAGGAAAATCAAATTAAATAGAACCAACAACAAAAAACATTCATAGATTTCCCACAAGCATACATAAGGTCTTCTAAAATTACCTTCCATGGTCACCATCAAAAAAGAAAATAAAAAAAACTAAGGCAACATTTTCTCTATGCATACTCTCACTTAAAAAAAACATTGCACTCTAAAACCATAAACCTGCTGCAACCACTTGACAAACAAAAACATACGTACAAAGCATGCGTGCCAACGAAAATAAACTACGAATATGTACATCAAACTATCCTTATCTCACACTTATGCTCACACAACAAAACAAAACATCATCATCACATACATATGCATCTACAAACCATCGAGTACCCTCGTCACTTCACACCCCTAACTTTAATTACCTAAATTTTCCCATAAATTACAAATTTTCAATTTTAATTACCCAAATTTGACAATTTTAATTGTTATAGAACCGCCAGTATCTAACTACTTTAGTGTATTATATTCGCTTCACGTAGTTCTTCAAAAATTGATACAATCTCGTTGTTGTGATTAGTATGACCTGCACCTTGTGATGCGAGCAGTAGTCGAAGTCGATCTACTAACTCATTTGGATCGTCCCAGTATATAAAGCTGGGCTTATTGATGTTAAATTGCATCATTCCATCACCTAAATAGCTACCTTTGGGCTTAGATCCTGTTGATTCGGGTAAATTCTTCTGGTTTTTCTCATCGATAAATTGCTTAATAATATGTTTATATTTATATCCTCTAGTACGCTTAATTTGACCATCAGGTTTAAAGTCTCTTCTATATACATTAGTAGTAATTAAAATCTTTTTATATGTAGATTTCAAGTTCAAATTTATCATAATTTTTTGGTATTTTATGAAACATTAGATAAAATAGTCCTGGTGTTAGAGCCCATATTTGACCATCAACTTGCATTTTATCTTCATTCAGTTTTAGGTTACTATCACCAAATTTACATTCATTATTGTAATCTTTATGTGGGCCATAGTTTGTATCTAATTCATTTTTACCTTCCAAAACTGATAAATCAGTATAAGTATATTCTGTATTGGAAGTCTGTGAGTAAAAATCATCTTCATCATCATCATCATTTTCAGTATTAACATAATTAAATAAGATGGTACTATCAAATATTGTCCCTTCTACTAGTTTTTTTGGTGTACTTGTCTCTATCTTGATTGATGGGTTTTACGGCTTTAAACTTGTATTATTTTCAACTTCTGTCTTAATGTTACTTTCTTCTTTCATGCGAATTGTTTTAATATTTTTAGAACTATTTATGAATTCTTTAAGAGGTTCTGTTATAGGTTTAAATGTATCTCTTAATTGTTCACCTGTATCTATTTCACCAGTTTTTATACTACGAAGCTTTTTCTTCAACACATTTCTTGTCAACACCAACTGTTTTAAAATTTTCACATCCATGTTTGCTAAGAGCAAATAAGAGATATCAGCTATCAGATCAGCTTATTAGCACCTGGTCTGGTTTTTAGTTCAGCTTTTCAGGACCTGGTCTGGTTTTCAGATCAGCTTATCAGGACCTGGTCTGGTTTTCAGATCAGCTTATCAGGAGCTGGTCTGGTTTTCAGATCAGCTTATCAGGACCTGGTCCGGTGTTCAGATCAGCTTATTAGGAGCTGGTCTGGTTTTCAGATCAGCTTTTCAGGACCTGGTCTGGTTTTCAGGTCAGCTTTTCAGGACCTGGTCTGGTTTTCAGATCAGCTTATCAGGAGCTGGTCTGGTTTTCAGATCAGCTTATCAGGACCTGGTCTGGTTTTCAGATCAGCTTATCAGGACCTGGTCTGGTTTTCAGATCAGCTCATCAGGACCTGGTCTGGTTTTCAGGTAGCTGGTCTAGTTTGGAGATCAGCTTATCAGGTATCAGATGAGTTTATAGCAAATAGATGTATCAAGTTTAAAGTTAGATTAATAACTAAAGTCAATCTTTTATGAGAAGTAGTTTATATAGTTATGAAATAGTCAAATTGCTTTCTGTAGCGACCATCATTTAATTCATTATCTTTGCTTATCACTAAAAAGCCATATTTATCCCTCGAACACTCTCGACAAATTTCTGGGAACTTTTCATAACTCATATCGCTGCCAACATGATCCCCATAAACATGCTTCATATTTGCCTCATCTTGCTTAAACATTATAATAACATTTGCATTGTCTCTTATTAAATTTTTGGGAATTCTAGTATAAGTTTGACACAAGTAGAACGAATCAACATTCTTATGCCGTCCCATACAAAAATATGAACGTATATTATTCTGCTTCTCACATGCAACATCATCAAATATCATTGAATTAGTTTTAACTTCGTCAGGTAGAATAACTGATTCATTATCGGTGAATGTATAATATCCCATTCCTTTAATTGGTGAAATTAGTTCCTCTAAGTACTCATATTTGGGTTGATAAAGAGATTTTTAGTATAAATAGATGTTTTCAAACTTGAGTCCATTAGGACTTTCTAGTAAGCCGATCATAACATTAGTCTTTCCACAATTTGATGGCCCCACTACTAGAGCACGAATATAATTTGGTAAGAGGGGACTATGCTTTATTTTTGAAGTGATGTTCGATGATTCATCAATATTACGAACTAAAATATTTTTATGTTGTTTCACTAACTGCATTTTTGTAACTAAATACATTTCATAAATGTTACCTCTTATTATAGAAAAAATCAGATAATATGGTTATACGATATCAGAAAACGTTTAGTCATAAAAATACCTTCGTTTGAGGAGGTATAGTAGATAAAATAATAAACTCTCTACCTGTTGAACTTCATCTTCCTGGATATCAGTAGTGTGACCTGGAACAAAACTACAAAAACGTTTAAATCGGGGTGATAAAGGAATTAATTTATTGGACTCTGCTTGTAAAGATCACGATATAGCTTATTCGAAAAATAAGGATTTAAGCACTAGACATAAAGCTGATAAAATACTTGAAAATTCAGCTTGGGATCGAGTTTTATCAAAAGATAGTAGTATTGCTGAAAAATCATTTGCCTATATGGTTACTAACGCAATGAAAGCCAAAACAAAATTTGGTATGGGTGTGGAGAAAAAGAAAAATGTTAAAAAGAACAAGCTAAATGATAAAAAACTGTTTAGAACATCAATTAGAGCTGCATCAAAAATACTAAAGAAGGAAAAACCATTAGATACTAACTCAGCAATTAAAATTGCCCGAAAAACTATCAACAAATCATTAAAAGGAAGAAAATCTCAAATTATAGTACCACGTGTAATACGTATCCCAAAAATTGGTGGTTTTTTGCCTCTAATACCGATTTTAACTGCTCTGGGTGCAATTGGTAGTCTAACAACTGGAGGTGCTGCTATAGCAAAAGCTGTAAATGCAACAAAAAATGCAAAAAATCAACTTGATGAAGCAACTAGACATAATAGAGCGATGGAATCTATAGCAGTTGGAAAGGGACTTTACTTAAAACCATATAAAAAGTGTCACGGTTTAGTTTACAAAGACTCAAAAAACTCTTAGAGATGCTACCCAACAGACCACTATCTGATGTGGACATAAACCGTTTCTCTATAAATATTCCACATTTTAGAGGAGTTTTCATGTTGAATACTCTACCAAAACGAACAAAGAAAATAGAATGTGTAATAATCAATTTAGACGTATCAACAGGACCTGGTACACATTGGGTAGCATATTATAAAAACAACAATGAAAAAGAATATTTCGACAGCTTTGGAAACTTACAACCTCCTTCGGAAGTAGTCAAATATCTTGGTACAAATATTAAATACAACTATAATCAACATCAGAATTGCAATACATTTACCTGTGGTCATTTATGTCTTAAATTTCTTTATGAAATAACTGAAAATATTAAATAAAAAAGCGCAAACATTTATATTTTACAAAACTCTTTCATGTATTTTTATTTATAACACAGTACAACAGCCAATCTGGGGGTGAGAAATTCCAAGTCAGGGTGATGGTACTAGGTCAGTATAGTAAAACCCTCAAAGGGTTTGGCGTTCGTATGTGTCAGTTTTTTTATGACCTTTTAAATTTTTTCCTTATCTTGATGTTTTTTCGCTTAGTTGTAACATTTTGGCAAAAACGTAGTTTAACATAACTCGAGAACCACTTGTCCGATTTTGATGAAACAAACTCAAAAAAATTTAGAATTACAATTTCTCTAATCTGTTTCTATACCGTTTTCCTATATGTGCAACACTTTCGAAGTTAAAAATGAATGTATGAAGGGAAAGAAGTATTTTTTGCCTAAAAATTTAAATATTTTTTTTTTTTTTTTAATTCATAAAAAATCCAAAATGGAAAAAAGTGCCAAAACTAATTACTTTCGCGTAAAGTCACATAACTCATGAGCAAAAAAAGGGATAGATCATGCAAATCGATGCACGCGTTTCTCATTTATTCACAATTAGGTAAATGTATGAATTTCAAAAATTTGCTCCAGATATGCACAACATTATTTGGAGAAAACATTGACACTCACAAGCCGAACTCTCATATTTTTCTACTTTACTAAAAGAGAAATATTGATGTGGCAACACTGGTTCTGTAATGTTCACATAAAACATGCATTGTCATTATAAATTTTCTCTTTCTCACACTGGTTCTGTGATTTTTGTCATTCAACAAGTGCCGACGAACGCGAACAGTAAAAGTGATTTTTCTCCAGTTTTTTAAAAGTGAACAAAAGAGAACAGAATATGGAACTGTGCAAGCCAGATATAAATAGCTTTTGCTACTGCTGTGGTCAATATGTCTCAACACATAAAAAAGTGAAAATTTCAGTACTGATTTTGTTCAAACATACGAGATGTACTTCAACCAAAATGTTATAGTGAACGAAAATTGGGTACCAAATATAGTGTGTAAAGCTGCTACAACCGTCTAATGGATTGGAAAAATAGAAGACGTGAAAGTATGCCATTCGGTATCCCAATGACTTGGACTAATCCTGGCGAAGGTCACAATCCATTGAATTGCTATGCATGTGCGAATAAAGGAGCCGCAAAAAGGATAAGAAAATCGTATAATTACGTTGGTGTTGCAAGTGCCTCAACACCATTGCCTCATTCGGACCACATTCCTGTGCCAAAAGCTTCTAGCCCAGATATTTTCTCTTCTACGACTGCTCCGACATATCATGCACGTGATGATCCCCCATATGAGCCATCAGTATCCAATGTGCCAATTTTAATAAATCAAAATAAGCTTGATTCAATTGTTGCCAAGTTGGAATTAACACAGCATAAATCGGAAGAGCTGGCTTCCATTTTGAAATCAAACAATTTGTTGGCACCCGGTGTGAAAGCAACAGCTTATCGAAGTCGCCAGGCAACACTCCAAAGTTTATTCCTTGTGAATGATGAAAAAAGCTCTGCATATTGCCCGGATGTAGGAAAATTGATGGACGCAATGGAAATAAAATATGAAGCAACTGGAGATGACTGGAGATTATTTATTGACAGTTCAAAACTCAGCTTGAAGGCGGTTTTACTGCATAAGACCAATAAAAAACCTTCAGTTCCAATCGCCTATAGTACAGAAACGAAAGAAAAGCTTGTGTGGCAAGACAAGGATGATCTTGATGATAAAGAATTTTCAGGAGATGCAGAAGGGCCAACAGTGGAGTCACACATTGACATTATGTGTGGTTCAGAAACTGATGATAGCGATGAATGCGATGCCACTAGTCCCGAACAACCACCATCAAAAAAGTCTAGGCAATATTTATTAAAATAAATAAAAATAAATAAATAAAATAATAATAAAAAATTATAAAAATGTTTACTTAATTTTTTTAGTAGTTTATGGCCAGAAGTCTGGAGTTATTGGGGAAAAATTATAAAAAAGGCGATAAATGACACTTTTTTTGAATAAAAACAAATATCAATATTCTTGTCAAAATGGGATACCTTCACTTAATTGTAAATAAAAGCAGAACGCGTTAATCGATTTCTATGATCTATGTCGCATTTTGTTTATAGGTTATGTGACTTTACACGAAATTAATAACACTTGATCCTTTTTTCCGTTTTGGATTTTTTATGAATTAAAAAAAAAAAATTAAATTTTTAGGCAAAAAAATATTTTTTTGCCTCCACAAATTTATTTTTACCGGCAAAACTGTTGATTATAAAGAAAAACGTTATATGAACGGATTAAAGAAATTGTAATTCTAAATTTTTTTGAGTTTGTTTCATCAAAATCGGACAAGTGGTTCTCGAGTTATGTTAAACTACGTTTTTGCCAAAATGTTACAACTAAGCGAAAAAACATCAAGGAAAAAATGTAAAAGGTCATTAAAAAAACTGACACATACGAACGCCAAACCCTTTGAGGGTTTTACTATACTGACCTAGTACCATCACCCTGACTTGGAATTTCTCACCCCCCAGACAATAATCCCAAAAACGTTCCATAGTGTAATTTAAAATACAAAATTATTATATATTATTGCCAAATTGGAAATTGGGAATTTTGAATTAGAAATTCACTCAGCTCGCTTTCAACAATTAAGCTTTGTTCACCTTCTCTACTTAAGCAATATGATCCGCTCGAGAGTTCTTTAATTTTATCATCGGTTAAAGTATTATATCGTTTTTTGCAGGAACATTATGTGGTTTTCCATTTCAACTTTTACGGCCATATGTATAATCAAAATTGGCATGAAGTTAGCATAAGTGACTAAATTGAACTAAGTGTTGACGAGTTCCGCTATACAATTTGACATTAAAAATCCCCGCATAATGTAGTTTTAACACAGGATTACATCCTAGCATGATTTTTAATGTAAAATTATATGGCAAAACACGTTAAGATTATGTTAAATTTTGCCACTTATGCTAACTTCATGCCAATTTTTGATTATACATATGGCCGTTAGTGTTGGCCCATATTTTGTTGTTACTCTTGTCACATTTCGAATGGTGTATTTAATTGATGTCTCAAGCTCCTTTATGTGGATTAAGGTTTTATTTTTTTAGTGAATTAAATTTTGATGTTAGATTTGTTGTAGACTTCATTTTTTATTTACTTCTGATCACTTTGAATGTTTAACTGAAAATGATTTTAAAAGTAATCGAAAATATTTATGGTGAAATAGTGAATAAGTGGGGGATAGTGATAGACAGAAAGAGATGGTTATACAGAGAAAAGGGATAGAGAGAGATAGAGTGCTAAAAAAGAGGTATGGGATATAGATGATGATATAGATATTTTAAAGATCAAGAGATACTACTTTAAAAATTTAAAGTGCAAATTAGTCTCAAAGGAACCTTCAAACAATCATCATTCATTAATTTATCAGCAAATAAAATGAGCCAAATTAGACGTACTCTAAACCAATTTATAAGAGATTTTGAAAGCTTCAGGCTTTTTGGTCATTGGGAGATGATAAAATTTTTCGAAAATATGCTAGATGAAAACGAAGAATATGGTATCATGGAAGATGAAGACAACAAAGAAGGACACTTCAAAAGGACATGATACTTGTAGATGTACAATATATTTTTTGCGCAAAAGTATATTAGAACATTTAATAATTGGATACTATGAAATGTTTCCATTATTATAATTAAAATAAATAAAAATTAAACAAATAAAATTAAATTAAATAGTATTATTAAGATATTCCTTGTTTTGTATTATTTTTGTTTTTAAGGAAATTTAGGAATCATTTGTTCGAATAGAAAATAACAGAAACTTGTATGTAGTAAAAAATATAAGGACTTATCCGATTATGTAAATTGTTTCTCTTCACGAAAATATCTAATGAAATTTAATGGAATTTCATAATTTTGTGAAATTCAATTTGTTTTGTGCAGAACTTCTCAACGAAAACAAGACTGTGCATGTTTAAGCGATATGAAAACAAGAATTTGCAAATAAGCAAAAACGAAAGTTTTTTTGATTCAACGGAGTAAAGCCAATAAAGAAATAAACACCATTCACATATTTCATTCTCTTTTCAATATTTTATTTAAAATTTTTTCTTAAAAATTTATTTACATATGTGTGTAAAATAGTTTTTCTTAATAAATAGGATTTTATTTAAAATCATTTTTCTTAATAAATAGGATTTTATGTACAATAATTTTTCTTAATAAAAAGGATTTTATTTAAAATAATTTTAACAACAATAAATAAGATTTTATTTACAATAATTTTAGCAACAATAAATAGGATTTTATTTACAATAATGTTTCTTAATAACTTAGATTTTATATACAATTTAAAAATTAACCACTTAAATAAAAATCATCTAATTTTAACTATTTTCTTGCATTCTAGCAATCTCATCTAGCAACGTATCAAGTTCGTATTCAGGGTTAGTTTCTTTAATACGAAAATGATACCATGCATATGTGTATTATTTGACCTAATTTTTCTCCTATCGTCTCCATAACTTAGACTACCTTATTTAATTCACTAGTATATATCTGGTGCAGCTTAGATTTAAATGTTAGCATATTATCGTATACATTAGTCTTATTGAATAAACAGTTTCTATAAGTAGCTAAACTATATTTATCTAATATGGATCTTTTTACCCCCTTCGATTTTTTAACGTCATTTTGATTTTGTACACTGAATGAGTACATTTTTGATCGCAGCCCAACAAATTCTGTCATTATCTTACCGCAGTTTTCATCTTTCATCATGCCTAAAACTTTTTTATTTATTAATGGGAAATTATAAGTATTGTCCGTGGGATAGTCCGATGTATCAAAATGTTCTTCTATGTCATTTTTTATGTCAGCGTAAAAGTCATCCGTTTTTATTGAATATATAAAAGAGTCCGTGTCCATATAGTTCAATGAGAGTTTTGTCTTAAACTTAGGTTGCATGTACCCGTAATGAAAATTATACATTTTCCATTTGGACAATTCAAGTACACAAAATCCTAAGTAAATTGGTTTATTGTAGCATGTTTTGACTCTACTCATTTCGATTGCTACCAGATCTTCGGAAAATATAGATAAACTATGAAAATTTGGTTTTGATATCCAATCTTGAGCCCCCAAACGATTACAATTCGTTCTCTCCCAATTATTGACAATTTTAACATCTCTCCTCTTATCCACATTTTCCATGGTTTTACCATAGACTGCATTATTAAATAGTTTGAAAAAGTTTTTTTCAAAAGCATTTTTAGCAGTGGCTCTATGTCTGGTATTTAGGTCAATATAGCCTTTTAACCATGGAGATTGTTTAAATGCTAGAATACGATGTGTTTTCTTTAAAACTAAGCCATTTTCTAAGCATTGTTTAAGAACTCTAAAGTGTATCACGTATGATTGCTTTGTAGAGAAATCGGTTATCAACTTGCTATACTTGGCTTGCAGTGGTTTTTTATTTTCACCGCAAAAAGGTAGGTCATTATGAAAGTCATGTAAGTGAGAAGGATAATCCAAAGTGACCTTATATACATAACCGTCTGTTCCATCGTCAGATATGCTGTTGGGATCCAGATTTAGCTCGTCTTGCGGTAACCATCTGAACCCACCATGAGGAAGATATTCCGACATTGCCCAACCGTAAAGGTTATTTGCGTCTAAATAGACAAGAAACTCTGAAGGCTTCTCTTTATCGAAATCTTCCATATATTTGTTATTCGCTTTCGAATATATTTGGCTACACTGTACGATTCCCCCACGTATACCTTTTTTCATAAGATTGTACATGTCTATGTCCGTCAATAATTCTTGTTCAATTTTTGTGTATTTTAACATTGCATCCCAGGAAAGTCCAGGTGCGGTATAGTATTGACATGGATCCAGCTCATAAAGACCTTTACAAACTTTTCTAAAGTTCTTGAAAACATCTGTCAGTAACAGGACGTCTGTTTTTAAGTAAAGTTCCATGTAATCTTTCATTGTTTTGCAACCAAAAGTATTCCACACCTCTACAGCATGTGAGTATTCCTCTAAAGAACACTCTTTATTGTTCAACTTATTAAAGAAATCACTGCGTGAAGGCAGCTGGCACTCGTCTAATTTTTTAAATGAATTTAGGTACTCATAGGGGAAAATACCTTTCTTCTTAATAAGCTGAAATTCTTTTTCTGACTGAAATAAGGACCTTATAGTGTTAAAATCATTATCCGACAAATTTCAGGCTAATGATTCCAAACTCTCAGCCATAAAGCGTAATGTATCAAGAAATCTTATTTCAAGATTATGACCATCGCTCATTTCTGTAAATTGCGAGAGTGATATATAAAGCTCCTTATTGAGAGGAAGTACTTTCAGTTGCATAGAAATTTCACCTAGTTCTTTAATAAAAAGATGTGAGTCATAATTTGAGTAATTGTGAAAGTAAACTGGTATAAACCTGGGAATTTGGTAATTCAAATTACAGTTATTGTGGGCTGCACATCTATATTTAGCGCTAATGTGACAATGATCTCTAACGCGATCTTTACCTAGAAATTTTTGACAAATATGACAATTCACCGCACTATAAAAATTATAAATATCAGAAGGGGATAAAGTATCAATTTGCCTATTATTTACTAAATGATTATTATAAATATCCTCACAATCTTTAATTAAAAATGAAACAAATTTTTGTGAAGCATCTTTCCCTGTATAAACCCTTAATTTATCTAACTTATTGCTATGGAGACACTTAATGTAATAACTAAAAGCAGAAGGAGTGTGCTTTTTGACAAGACTGGTTTTACTACTCACATTATCACTAATGTCTTCAAGGATGCATTCGAAGTCTGCGTAAACCACAAAGGGGACATCCATCTGGACCTGATGGTATAGTTGTGACGATTTTGCCGCATTCCGACTTATGGCTACTCATACCATTTTCGTTATGAGTGTACTGGAGACACGTGTTGCAGAAATGTAGTTTGTGTTCATTCTGCGTTAATTGACTTCCTAAAAGTCTATAAATAATAAAAAACAAAATAAACGATTATAAGTAAAATGTAGATATATTATAAAATATATAAAACAAGTATATGTATCCTTAAAATGAAAGAGTAGTATAATTTTCTAACTTACTTTGATATGTTCTTTATCAATATGTAGTGATGAACTTCGCCATTATCCAAAAGCAACAAGTTGACATGATTCACTTTCTCGTCTTTGGTCACAATGATCTGATTTTTTCCCTCATAATATCCAAATACGTTAACACTTATTGTAGGATTATTTGCCTCGAACTCCTTAATTTTGTTTAGTGCTAATGGGTAAGTTAAGTTTTTGAAATATAACGCTACACCACTTCGCGTAACAATAGTCTGTGCAGAAATGTCCTGAATATTATAAGAACTGCAACGTCTTGGCTGATCGTATTTTGTAGTATCCATGGCAGCGATTACACACCACTTGAAGCAGTATTCATCACTATTTTCAATATTGATGCACGCAAATTTTCTTAATAATTTTTCAGGAGTGGATATCCAACTTGATCCTTTGACTAGCGAAGATTTGTTGATGTTAATTTCTGCTCGGACTATGCGTGACAAAGCAACCAGAAACCAGAATCTCGCTCTTCGAATTCAGACATTTTGGTTGAAATCTCCTCAACCTGCTTACGGAGTAATTCTTCAATGTTATCTGCCTTCGTCAGCAAACTCATTTTGGCTACATGTGTTATAACACACAACTCCAATTCTTCTTCTACAATTTTGATGTACTCAGCCACAATACTCACATAAAACTTAATTATTGTATGCTTAGACAAAGACATTGGAAGTCTCTTAATAAAAATATTCATGTTTTCTTTAATAAATTCTTCCAAGAGAAGTTGGCCTTTTTTATTTAGAATTACATATGTGGCGATATGATTTTTGAAGGCTTTCGATATTTTGTAATATCTCACATTCTCTTCGACTTCTTCTCTCCTAGCATGCGAAGTACTCATTGGAGTTGGCAGAGTTTTTTCTCTTTTTTCTTCTACTTTTACTTCTCCATCACTTTCCGGTAAACTTATGTCCATAGCATCGTTGCATAAAATCCCTCCAAGGATATCCACACCTCGTTGATGAGGTTGTTGTTGTTGTTGGTGCTGCTGCTCTTGTTGATGATAAGTAAGAGGTTGCCATTGCATCAAATTGGAATACTGCTACATTTGATTAACTGGTGTCACGGGATTATAATTGTAACATGGATACTCATATTGCATTGGTACTCCTGTTGCCAAAAAAAAAAACTGATTACTCCATGACATTGGTGTAGGGTAACAGTTAGCCATACTGTATTGTTGATATCGGGGATACTGTAGAGAAGGGTGCTGCTGGTGATGAAATGAAATTATCTGCTGTTGAGGATTTTGAACAAATGTCTGCGGTTGCTCTTGATTTGTACCCCGACTTACGACCATTTTATCCTGCACGCTATGACTTTTCACATGATCCAAAAAGGACTTTTGGTATTTGTATACCTTATGGCATCTATTACACTGGTAACCTGTATAACTCATTTTTAATTATTTTATTATTATTTCACTTTAACACAATTGCTGATGATACTACTTGTAAATACAATAAGGTACTGATGTGTTAGTTAGAAAAGTTGGCGTATTTATACGAAAATTAGTAGCAGTATCCTTGCAGCATTCACAGTTTTTACTTTTTGTTTCTATGCTGATGACTGTACTTAGTTGATACTTTGTTGCTTTTAAATAATCGCAGCCAAAGAAAATGATTACGTTACAAAATATAAATGTATTCTACACAGCCACAAAATATTCCACGCACAAGTTCCTTCGATCGCACATACATACATACACATACATACATACATCATCAACATACATACATACATACATGCATCATACACATACACACATACATGCATCATACACATACATACATACAAATATATTTATTAAACAAATAAACAGAATATAAGCTTACCAGCGACAAACAAGCTGTACCCCCCACACACAAGCATTAGGAGTGTTCACATACATGAGAACGTTTTATAAATAAATAAACAAATTTATTTAATTATTTTATTAATTTATTTAATTATTTTATTTATAAACAATTTATTAGCGTGAGGAAATCGCACAAGCACATTCCCACGATTCATATGAGAATCGTCTAGTAATCATCAAACCTACTTTCTCTGATATTACTGATATAGTATTATCATGACAAATTTCTACAGTCTGGCAACACTGGGAGCATTAGAAAATAATAATCATGTTTTGCCGTCGGCATTTGAAAAAAAATAATAATCTTGTTTTGCCGCCGGCATTTGCAAAAAATTATAATCATGTTTTGCCGTCGGCATTTGAAAAAAATAATAATCATGTTTTGCCGTCGGCATTTGAAAAAAATAATAATCATGTTTTGCCGTCGGCATTTGAAAAAAATAATAATCATGTTTTGCCGTCGGGATTAGGAAAAATTATCATGCATTGCCGTAGACATTAGGAAAAAGACGGACTTATTGAACCACCCTCGAAAAATATTTAAAGGACTTATTGCCCCACCCTCGTAGGTATCAAATAAAAAATTTTCAAATTTTAATTACCCAAATTTAACAATTTCAACCACAATTTAACAATTTTAATTGTCGCCGGACCGGCAATTCACTACTAAATACTATACTTCCTACTACAGCCTGCCTTACTTAGTATGCACGAAAACCCTGATGAGGCATCCCGCAAACTCCAGGAACACATTAGCCAGATGGAATGGTTGGTTAAACTAATGGAGAATTAAGGTAAATGAACAAAAGTGTGTTCAAGTAACATTTACCTTACGAAGAGATACTTGTTCCCACATTCGGATTAATAATCAAGTTGTTGCTCAACATTCACATGTGAAATATCTTTGTATACACCTTGATCGACGGCTTATATGGAAACATCACATTGACTCTAAGTTAACTCAAATGAAACTAAAATTAACTCAAGTATATTGGCTGATTGGCAGAAATTCAACGCTCAGCCTAGACTGCAAACTTTAAACATACAAGTCGCTTTTAAAGCCAATATGGTGCTACGGAATTCAGCTATAGGGCACTACTTCAGCTTCAAATGTTGAGAAAATCCAACGAAGGCAAAACAACATTTTACGTTTGATAACATCGGCTCCATGGTTCATCAAAAATTCAAATATACATCGTGATTTAAATATGTCACTAGTGACTGAAGAAATTGCAAAATACGTAGGCAAATATCTAACAAAATTCGAGTCACATCCTAATCCGCTTGCTCGTAATATTTTGAACTTTACATCCGCTTAAAAAAGAGAGATACAAGGACTCTAATACTAAACACTCCAGATGAAGCTGCTTGAAAATACTTTTTTTGCCTATCACTAATTATGTATTATCACTAAGTTATGTCCGACATTGGTCGGGCCTACAAATTATATTTTAGATTTAAGATTTGCATACTTATTGTTAGTTCATATATGAAGACACAAGAAATAAAAAACATGCATTAAAAAAAATACATGTGGCACTCGGGGACTACCGCGGTAAAGCTATTGCTTAGCATTTTTTATCAAATTTATTTTTTAAAATAAAAAACCTACGAATTGTCTGTTTGTTTGTGTTTATAATTTTTTGTCAACCACAATTGCTCTCAGGGACGCCACATTGTTTTCCTACTGTATGTTAATGAAATCAATAGCATACTTTAGGGGTTAACATACACTGGGCGATTCAAATAAAAATAGTCTTAGGTTTTTATTTTCGTTAATGAATTTCTTGACTCGGTCGACACCCTTAAATCCTACGAATTGTCTGTTTGTTTGTGTTTATCATTTTTTGTCAACCACAATTGCTCTTAAGTACGCCACATTGTGCTTTCCTACATGTAAAAATATGTTCCAGCAATACTGTATGTTAATGAAATCAATAGCATACTTTAGGGGTTAACATACACTGGGCGATTCAAATAAAAATAGTGTTGTGTTTTTTTTCGTTACGGAATTTTTTGATTCGGTCGACACCCTCAAAGCCTGCGATAGAAGCTATGCAATAGCTTAAAAAACTGAGCCTTTAGTTGGTTTGTACGTAACAATTATGTTTTGTTTTGTTGTAATCTCTTATTTAAAGGCATTTTGGTGACAGCTCTTCTGTAAAAGATCTTACATTGTGCATATAGCTTGAACGAAATTCGTATAAATTGAGACGTTTTCTAATCTAGCAGGAAGTACAGCATTGTATCTCGCAAGTACAGCATTATATCTCGCAAGTACAGCATTGTATATATAATCTTGAAAAATAAAAAATATTAAATAAAATAACATTAAAAAATGAACACATTAAGCAGCAGCCCAATTTTAATATCAGAATTTTCCGACGACGACATACCTCCTAATATATCCATCAGGGATATTTTTGACAACGAGCGCGATGAATATTATGACATTCCGAACAACCACCAAATGTCATAGTTTTACAATGGAAACTTTCAAAAGGAAGAAGAGTTTATGCAAGATGAAGAGAGCGTTGGCAGAATTTAATTATATGCCAGAAGATGCAGATGAATTAACTAAAATCTTTACGCAAGACGAAGAGGGGATGCGTTATTGGCGGCCTTAAATTTAAGTTTTTGATTTGATTACTTTTTTAAACATAAATTTAAATAATTTTACTTAAAACGTAAAAAATGTGTAAATAGATTTTTTTATTGTCGCTTGTTCACATTTGTCTCTGTCTCTTGTACATACCATATACATATAAATAAATGAATAAACAAAATGTTAAGGGTATGTATTCTATTATGCGATCGTGGATGAGAATGCAAAAAGCTGATGTACCGGTAGGAATGTTGGAGTCCGTTTCAATTTCAATTTTTATATCAACAGGGCCATTAGAGAGAGCTTCGTTTTGAAGACTGACATCTACTTCCACTATCGGCACACTATTTTTAAATTCTTGAGCAGTTAGAAGTGGTTGTGATTCCCTCATGTGGTAGCTTTGTTGAAACCGTAGATACATATCATATAGGATGGCATACCGATCATTTTTAAATTTTATATTTAGATCATCATATGGGTACGATTCGCACTTTTAATTTGTTTAAATTATTTATTTTAAATTGTTTAGATTTCAGTGAACAAACTTATTTTCTTGTTGAAAGGCAATCAACACAAAACGGGATCGTTCTCTATTTGCAGCCAATTTAACATTCCATATATAGCTAGTTCCTGTATTTAGTTGAGGATTAATGTGGCAATCCCAACTGCTAAATGCCATCGATATAGAAGCATCACTGTTAATAATTTTAATCACATTCAATTTGCTCAGATCGGATAATTGTACATGCGGAATTCTCCATGAGATGTTTGAGATACTAATTTTTGGTTTGTCAGTAGCAACAGTTGAGTATACGAGTTTTTCATCGTTTTTACTACGTAAGAGAACCAATTCATGTTTACCGCTGAGTATAATTTTATTATAGTCTTCAGCAAAGCCTAAAAATAGTTTCAGTGGTACATAGAAATTAAAGTGTCCATTTGTTTAAATCATGGAGTTTGCTCCATCCAGCATTGTACAAGCCAACACTTTCCGTAGGTGATAAAGAAACAAAGTTTTTTAGGCTGCTTGTAATCGCTTAATGTCTTGTATGATCAATTTCTATGCCATTAAGTTCATTTCGAATTTCGTCAAAGAGATGTGCAACAAAGTGAAAATTTCTGTGGTCCAATTTGGTGTATATCCTTTTTCAAACACATGTTTCTATTTATTTATGCGCACATGATCTCCAACATTGAACTTTGATAATTTGAAAAGTTTTAAACAGTTATATACCGTATTTAATAAGTTTTACTCGTTTGTAGAATTAACTTCAATCGGTGGCATTTTGATGGTACGATGAGTTTTTCTATGATATATGTATAACTGGCTATTTATATTGAAAACAAAAACAAAGCACTCAAAATTTGTTTTTGTTTTCATTGTAAATAGACAGCCGAGAATTTTTACATGGCTTCTATAAACTGGCAGTTAATCAAGTCTTTGTAAATGTTGACCCAGTTATAAGACCCATTAAAGCTAAAGTCTTTCCACATCATTCCTTCTAATGTTCTATTAAATCGTTATACTATTGATGCTTTCATTCTGCTATACGTTGAATAGTGATTAATGTTGTATTTATTCATCGATTTTCCAAATTGTTTATTAAAAAACTCTTTACCGTCGTCTGTTTGCAAGTTTTTTGGTATTCGTCAAAGTTGAAAAATATTCTGCATAGCCTGGCTTATTTTCAATGCATTCTTTCTTCGCAAGGGTACTGCCCAAGCAAATTTTGAAAATGTATCAATTACGGTCAGCAAAAATCGATAATCTCTATTGTCTGTAGAATAGTTCCCGATTTCAACTAAATCAGCTTGCCAAAGATCATCTATTTCTTTCATAACAACTCTTCGACGTGGAAAATTTTTTTGTGCTTGCTTATGCAATCCATTTGCTAAATTTATTTTTGAAGTCATTATTTAACGTATTTTGAATTTTAAGGGATAAGTTGAGTTCAGTGCGAGTTCATTTAAGTACTGTCGACCACCATGTTTCTTACATACCCATAAATTAATAAATATCACATGTAATTTGGCTTAAAAAGCGATACGAACTTTAGCCTGTTCAAATCATAAATATAGAAACAAACGAAGTTCGAAAAATAATAATTAAAAATTAACAAAAACTTTTATTTATTGGCGAAAATTGGAATAACAGGTAATGCGATCAACGTGTGGTCGGTTAGCATATTTTATTAAATAAAGTTAACAAGTTATGTTTTGAATAAACAAAGCTACCGGGTGTGATCTAAAAATTATTTCGACTTTTGGTTTGTCTTCTATGATTTTCAGGCTTCAATTCTCTTATAAGAAAGCAAATAAAATCTCCCATCACATTTTCATTCCATAGTCCCTGATGACGTTGCTCCATAGTGTCTTAAGTTGCTGGTGGAATCGTTCACCGTGCTCGTCGCTTACGGCACAAAGATTTTCCGAAAAAAAATATCCAAATGCGAATGTAGGAAATGTATTTTAAGATGTTGACACCTGAAATTAGCATTGAATAAAAAAATTGATTTAATTATTCGTACTTCATATTTCACTTAATTATATTTACCAATTTTTTAATAGTTTTTAAGCAAATTAGAAATGATTTCTTCATAATTTGTACTCCTGTGGTTTCCTAGATAGTTAGAAACAATTAGTCGAATGAATTCCAGGCAAGTTTCTCATCAGGTGACAACAAATTTTCAAATGTTGTGCTTAATAGCAGTTTTCGGATTTGAGGACCATCAAAAACGCCTTCGCAAATTTTCCAAGTTGATATATTAGGGAATATTGTTTTTAAATTAGCAAATGCTCTACTATCTTTTTCTAGCGCCTTAACAAAATTTTTAACTAAACTCAGTTTTATATGAAGTGGTGGTAAAATTACATTTTCATTTTTGATCAGGGCAGGGTATTTTACATCATGTATACCTATTGTGCTTTCGGCTCTTGTCGGCCAATCCTTTTTTATATAGTGTATTTTGCGATCTCGGCTATCCCAGAGGTCGAGAAAACAGCAGTACTTTGTGTATCCACCCTGGAGACCCGTTAAAATAGCAGCAACTTTTAAATCGCAACACACTTTCCAATTGTGCATTTCATAGTTAATATTTTTTATTAAACTGGCCATAGTTTCATATGTTTCTTTCATATTCACGGCATATGCAATGGGTATGGCTTATTGTTTCCAATATGTAGTAAAACGGCCTTAAGACTTTCTTTACTACTATCAACGAATATTCGCCACTCACTGGAGTCATATTTTTGGTCGAGCTTCTCAAAACGGACACCTATGTCATAACAAAAGCACATATTAACTTCGATTGTATAAAAATTGGCATATGGCATATGTCGGTTCCGGTACGCAGTTAAGAAGAATCAAAACAAAACCATCGACTAAATTTCTGGATGACCGAGACAGAAAGAAAAATTGCATATCTTCCGTCTCGTGACATCTCTGTGTACGTTGTGTATCCAAGCTTACAACAACGTGAGGCTAAGGTATTTAACACATTGAATACTGCAGGCTACACAAACACATTACTACAAATGCCGCTAGCTTCAAATGGCGCCCTATAGTTAGCTAAATAAAAATAAAGTTTTCTTGATGTTTTTACATCCACATATATTATATATACATATGTACATTTTTATTACTTTACCATCATGACCACACGTTGATCGCATTAAGTGTTGTTCCAATTTTCGCAAATAAATAAAAGATTTATTTATTTTAAAGATTTATTACAGACTAATCTGATTAAACGATGTTACCAACTTGGTAATGACAAAAGGAAAAGTTTTTCCACTAAAACTAGGTACTTTTGCTTTATAGCGAATAAAATAATCATTTACCCATCGATTTTCATAAATGAGGGCTCATTTTATTTGCATTATATGTAGCTTTATCAATATATAATAAAACTGGTAAATATTTGCCGTTTTTTATTTTTCGTGAAATTTTTAAAATAAAATATTTTATAATTTTTTGGAAAAAAAAAATTTTCACTTTTTTCTCAATAACTCCAGAAATAATAGTTATACAAAAACATTTTAAAGCAGGCATAATTTAAAATTTGTATACATATCGCATAATAAAGTCGAGTACGTTGTTTCAAAATTATGGTACGATGAATACACTAACCTTTTCAAAAATCTCATATTTTAGAAAAAAAATTATAAAAAAAAATTATTCATAGAATCTGAAATAATGATGATTTTTGTAGTTAGGTGACCATAGCGCATCAAAAAAAAAATTGTGGTGATCCATGGTCAGAAAATTTTTTTCCATTTGTTGCATAGTGTTGTTGGTTGAATGGAAAATTTGATTTTTTATAAACTTTCGTTTTAAATTAATCTTTTTCTGCTTTAATACTTCTTTTATTATTTTTAGAACTGTTCACAAATTCCGTTAAAGGATCTACTATTGGTTTAAATGTATCTTTGAATTGCTCATATGTATCTGCTTCAACAACTTTTATACTAGGAAATTTTTTCTTTAAAATATTTCTTTCTGTTAAAGGATCTATTATTGGTTTAGATGTATCTTTGAATTGCTCATGTGTATCTGCTTCATCAACTTTTATACTACGAAATTTTTTCTTTTAAACATTTCTTGTCTTTATGAGCTCTTTAAAATTTGTTCATCCATTTTCAACTATTAGGCAACAGATCAGGTATCACCTATCAGATCAGGTATCACGTATCAGATCAGGTATCCGAACAAGTATTAGGTCAGCTATCAGATCAGCTATCAGCTATCAGATCAGGTAAATACTTTAGGAAATACGTAGATGTACTATTTGCAAAGCCAAATTAAGTACTGTTTTACCTTTATGTAGAGTAATTTATATCGTTATAAAATAATCGAATTACTTTATATAGCGACCATTGTTTAAGTCATTATCTTTGCTTATCATCAAAAATCCATATTTATCCTTCCAACACTCTCGACAAATTTCATGAAACTTTTCATAACTCATCTCGCTGGCAATATGATCGCTATAAACGTGCTTCATGTTTGTCTCATCTTGTTTAAACATTGTAATCACATTTGGATTGTCTCTTATTAAATGCTTGGGAATTCTCGTATAAGTTTGACACAAGTAGAATGAATTAACATGCTTATGTCTTAGGCTCGTATATTATTTTGCTTCTCGCATGCAACATCATCAAAGATCATAATTGAATTGGTTTTCGCTTCGTCAGGAGGAATAACTGTCTCATTATCTGTAAATGTGTAATATCCCATCCCTTTAATTGGTGAAATTAATCTTTTCAAGTATTCATATTTTGGTTAATAACGGGATTTTGAGTATAAATAGATGTTTTCAGACTTGAGTCCATTAGGACTTTCTAGCAAGCTTATCATAACATTAGTCTTTCCACAATTTGATGGTCCAACTATTAGAGCACAAACTGAATTTGGTAAGAGCGAACTATGGTTTATTTTAGATGTGATGATTGATGAAACATCAATATTGCGAATCACAATATTTTTATGTTGTTTTACTAATTGCATTCTTATAGCTGATTGTATTTCATAAATGTTACTTTTATTATAGAAGAAAATAAAATAAGATGCTTATACATTATAACAAAACGTTTAGTTATAAAAAACCAGTCGTTGGAAAAGGTTTAGTGAATAGAGTAATAAACTCTCTACCTGTTGAACTACATCTTCCTGGATACCAGTTTAGTGAACCCGGAACAAAATTACAAAAACGTTAAGATCGCGGTGGCAAAGGAAAAAATTTATTAAACGCTGCTTGTAAAAATTACGAAATTGCTTATTCCAAAACAAATGATTTAAATAGTAGACATCAAGCTGATAAAATTCTTGAAAATAAAGCTTGGGAACGAGTTCTTTCAAAAGATAGAGCAGAAAAATCGTTTGCGTATATGGTTACTAACGTAATGAAAGCCAAAAGAAAATTTTGTATGGGGTTGAAGAAGAAGGTTATAAAAAAAGTGAGCAAAATGGAAAAAAGCTGTTCAGTACATGAATTAAAACTGCAACAAAAATACTGAAGAAGGAAAAACCTCAAAACATTAACTCTGCCATTAGGATTGCACGTAAGGTTATCAACAAGTCGTTAAGGGGGAAGAAATCGCAAGTTATAATACCACGCATAATTCATGTTCCAAAGATTGGTGGCTTCTTACCTTTGATACCTATTCTTACTGCTCTGAATGCAATTGGTAGTATTTCTACTGGCGGAGAAGCTATAGCAAAAGCAATAAATGCTGCAAAGAATGCCAAACAACAACTTGATGAAGCAACTAGGCATAATAAAACAATGGAAGCTAATGTTAGCTAATGTTGATCTGAGAAACCTTTCAACAAACATTCCATACTTTAGAGGAGTTTTCATGTTGGATACAAAATATTTTTTGTTACTGATAGAATTATACTGAAAGAGATAGTTATACTGACGTTCTAAAGCATAACTAAAAGAAAAAAAATTTTAAGACAAAGATCAGAAAGATAGTTATTTATATTGATGTTCTAAAGTGCAACTGAAACAAAAGATTTCAAAAGCACCCAAAATTGTCTGTAAAATGTTAATTTTACAAGAATATTTTACTATAAATAGGAACTTAAACCTTTCAAGAATACTAGAATAAAAATAACATTCAAGAAAGAAAGTATTCTTTCAAATAAAATAAAAGTAAAAATGAGCCAAATCCGCGAGAAGTTATTTGCATTCCTTCATTCCTTTGAGGATGCCTAGGTGGGAAATACACGGAATATATACACACGCCCATGTTGTTACATTTAATTTTAATACCACTACATTGCACATAAGATTTAATGATTGGATCCAATATCTCAAATTTTAGACTTGATTTTATTAATATTGCAGAACCTGCATGTGATCGTCCATCAGGATGATTGGCCTGCACTAGATCATAATTTTTTATTTAAAAAAATGTTCTAGATGTAAAGTGAGTTTCAGATATCAATAAAATATCTAAAAAATTTGATTTAAGAAAAATTTCTATTTCCTTCGTATGATTAGAAGCACCATTAGCATTCCATATTGCAATTATTAGATTTATTTGCATAATTGTGTCATGATTTGGGTCATCATTTCAAAAATTTTATCCATCATTCTTTCAAGTCTTTCCATGAAATGATTTTCTACATTAGAAGTTAATCCTTTAACTGCTTGTGAATATATTCCCTCACTGCTATTACCGTTGTTGACCTCATTTACTTGTCTGTTGTTACTTCTTAGATTGTTTTGATTAGGGAATTGCTCATTTGTCGAAACATATTGTCTTCTTGACTCATTATAATATCTAGGATTTGTTGTTCTTCTTTTCTGTAAAAGTTCTTGATATATTTGGCATCCCTTATAATTAGCTGTATGATCCTTTAGACAATTTACACATTTTGGAGGAATATTCAGATTTTTAGTGCAGCTTGCAGTTGGATGATTTAATCCGTATTTAACACATTTAAATGGCTTTTTGCAGTACGATTTTGTGTGACCAAACTGCTGGCAGCGGTGGCATTGAACTAAATCTTAAAATTTTTTGGGGGGGGGTTCAATTGATACAATTGCATTATTAATAGATTTAACATTAAAAATATCTTTATTATTTTGATTAGTATCCATGTCAACAAAAAACATTGGAAGAGGAAGTTTAGTCACTCTACTTTTAACATTAACAATAGCTCTTACCTGATGTCCTAACTGTAACAATTCAGACTTGATATCATCAATTGGTGTAGATGGATGTAAACCTTTAATTACAATTCTATAAGCACGTTCTTGCTTCAAATGATATGTGTGAAAACTAATATCTTTTCCTTCTAAGAACTTGATAATTTTCCTATAAGAATCAACTTTTTTAATCAGTAGTCTAGTTTGACTATCCCTCATTGATTTATAATTAAAATCACTATTTGGTATAACACTGGTTATATCTTTTAACATAATGTTAATATTTGAAACATTAGGTATAAATATAGGCGGTGGCTTAGGGAGGTTGACTTCTCTTTCGGTAATAGTATCATCAGCATCTTCTACATCAAGTAATTGATTGATTGATTGATTTTGATTTCAGGAAACTGGTTGGTCATTTAGATTTAATTTTTTATGTTGATTTATATTTGGAGATTCTCTTAACTTCCGTTTTTTGTTATTTGATGTTGGTACGTCTTGCCATATACCATTACTTTCTTCACTCTCATCTTCATTTGAACTAAGCATGATATTGTTATATTTCTCTTTTATTTAGCTTATTCCCTTCTCACGTTTAACTTCTTAGTGCAAATCGCTTTAATAGTTAGTTATTAGCCAAAATTGACAATAAAATATTACAAATTATTTTCAGTATAAATTATTATTATTAAATTATTTTATACGACAAGGCCGATTGTAATAGTGATAATATGATCAAATATATGATTTAGTTTTTGAGTTTGAATACTTGCTCATTGGAAATTGAAGATTTCATGTAGATTTTCTACAGCTTTTGGTTTTAAGCCAATTACATGGTTGAATTATAAAATTAAGCAATACATTGGACTGGATCGGGAAGAGTGGTTACACCTCATGTGCTATAAGGAATATATTCATGATATGCTTAATAGTCGAGATATTTTAAATTCTATAAATGTAATAAATAATGAAAGTGAGAGAGACGTTGAATATAAGTTTCAATATAAAAGGTGAGTTTGTTTTTTAGTTATCAAACAAAGAAACTCTAAAATAAAAATCGACTCTAACACTTGGAGATCACTAACTCAAATACGATTATTTTTTACATCAATTTTATGTTGGAACAACATTCTAAGAAAACAAATCCTTCATTTCTATTATGAATATTATATACCAACCTACTCCGCTTTAAACAAAACAAAACTTGAATTCAATGAAATACAAGGAATAAACGAAAGGGATATAAAGATTGAATTAACACGACTTTGTAATGAGATGGGAGAAAAAATGCAACACAAGATTCTAACAGATGTGAAAATTCATAAATTATATTTAAGGATGGATAATAAATAAAAAAAACTGTACACAAAAATATTTGTTTTTAATGCTTTTTTATGTTCATATTATTGTGTTTTATTTAAAAACTAATCTTGGAATAATACATACAATTTTTGAAATCAAATTATGTAGGGAAACATAACATCCCAGTAAAAAGACACTCCAAAGAAGTCATGAAAATGTAGAGTTTGCAGTCTGGAAGTAGTTCAAATTTCGATCCGATCTAATGATTTTTACATAGGGTTGTCATTTCAAGAAGTTCTCTTTTTCGATGCCTAGTCACCGAATTAGAAGCGATTTTAAGAAAAACTTCCTTTTTTGTGTTCTATGGTAATATTTTTATCTAGGAAAAACTTTAAAAAGTTACATATTTTAAAAATTCGTTTCTTTTTATACGAATTTAAACGCGAAACAGTGTTTTCATGTACATTTAAGCAAATAACTTCTAAATTTTAGGCCAAAATTAGTTCATAAATTTCTTTCAAAAAATCGATTTTTTGAACATTTTGGTGAGTATTTACTAAAACTATGGAAAAACTACAAGCTTTTGTGTGATTAAAATAAACTTTTACTTGGTTTTCTGCTAACTATCGGCAAATTAAAAATATCGATTTTTTGGAAGCAATGAAAATGTGGTTCCTTCAGAATGACTTCCATTTTTTTTTTACTGGGATAGAAAATATACTATTTTTCTTTTTGTTATCTTAATAATTAGACTATATTTCTTAAATAAAAAATAATAAATAAAAACTAAATAATTATAATTGGAGAATTAAATTACAGGCGATTTAATTTATATAAATATTTTACTCATCTTCAAGTTTTTCTATTTCTAATAATAACATATCAAGTTTATAATCAGGATTTGTTTCATCAATTTCAATATGATAACATGCATCAGTTTTGATTTTTCTCTTGACATCTTATAAGTTAATATTACTTTTTGTAGTTGCATACTATATATAATTCATGCAACTTAGACTTAAAAGTTAGCATATTATCATAAACATTTGCTTTGTTAAATAAACAATCCCTATACGAACTTAGGCTATTCTTATCTAAAACACATTTTTTACTCCTTTAGGTTTTTTTAATTTCATTTCCATTTTGTACAGTAAAGGAGTACATTTTAGACCGTAGTCCTACGAATTCTTCCATAATCTTCCCACAATTCTCATCTTTCGTCATACCCAGAACTTTTTTCTTTACGAGAGGAAACCTGTAATCATTTGTTTCTGGAGAGTCAGAAGTGTCAAATTCATGTTCTATATCATTTTTAATGTCTGCGTAAAAGTCTTCAGTTTGTATCGTGTATATGAATGAGTAAGTGTCCATGTTATTTAATTTCAATTTTGACTTGAATTTAGGTTGCATATATCTATAATGAAAATTATACATCTTCCATTTGGAAAGTTCCAGCACACAAAATACCAAGTATATGGGCTTATTATAACATGTCTTAACTCGATTCATTTGAATCGCTACCATATATTCTGCTAATTTTGCTAAGCTATAAAAATTTGATTTAGATATCCAATTTTTAGCACCCAAACGGTTTCGGTTTAATGTAGTCCAACTGGTAACAATCCTCACATCTTTCCTTTTGTCCACATTCTCCATAGTTTTCCCATATACTGCGTTGTTGAGCAATTTGAAATTTTTTTTTCAAAGTTATTTCTAGCTTCGACTCTGTATTTAGTATTAAAGTCTATATAATCTTTCAACCATGGAGAATGAATGAATTATATAAGAACGTTTTGGTGAAAAATCAATTATTAGTTTTTTATATTTTAATGCTCCAATTTCTTGTTTTCGGCGCAGAAAGGAAGATCGTTATGCATATTTGTAAATAACAAGGATATTCTAAGTCGACCTCATATACATAACCTTCATTTGAATTATCATCTATTAACTGGAGATTAATATTTACTTCTTCTTAATATTTATTTACATCGCCAAAACGTACATATTTTTTGCATCTAAATACATAAGAAATTTGGAAGACTTATTTTATATCAAAAGTGTCTAAATACTTATTATTTGCCTGCGTATCTTTTACTGCATTGGACAATTCCACCTCTCTTAAAGAAATTGTACAAGTCGATATCGGTTATTAGCTCTAATTCAATGTTTGTATGGTTAAGCATAGCATCCCAAGAAAGCCCCGGAGCAGTATAGTATTGACAGGGATCCAAGCTATAAATTTTTTTACAGACATTTCTAAAATTTTCAAAAATATTCGTTAGGAGAATCACATCTGTTTTCAAATACAATTCCATATAATCTTTCAAAGTTTTGCAGTTAAAAATTGCCCAGACTTCATTCGCATGCGCATAGTCTTCAATAGAACAGTTTTTGTTATTAATTTTATTAAAGACATCTTTTCTAGGTGGAAGTTGCGTTTCATTAAATTTTCAAAAGAATCGAGATAACCATAGGGAAAAATTCCCTTTCTCTTTATGAGATTAAATTCTTGGCTTGTTTGAAATTGTGCTCTAATAGTATGAAAATCGTTGACGGTTAAGATTATTTGCCAACGATTCCAAACTATCGGCCATAAAACGCATTGTATCAAGAAACCGTAGTTCAAGATCTGTACCATCACTCATATTAATAAACTAAGATAGAGATATATATAATTCTTTATTTAGCGGAAGGACTTTTAAATTTGTCGCAACTTTACTTAATTCTTTCACAACAATTCTCATCATAGGATGAAAAGTTATGAAAATAAATTGGAATAAACTTGGGTACTTGATAATTTAGGTTGCATCTGTTATGCGCTGCACCTCGATATTTACCGCTTATATGACAATGATCTTTCACACGATCATTGTTTAAGTATTGTTCACATATGTGACAATTTATCGCAGTGTAAAATGTTACATTTTCTTCGTCTGTCAAGTTCTCCATTTCAATTGTTTTTGTGAGATAATTTTTATATATATTGACAATCTTGATTCAAAAATGTAACAAATTTTTCAGAAGCATCTTTACCCGTTTAAATTCTTAGCTTATCCAATTTATTGTCATGCTTACACTTAATGAAATAGCTGAATGCCATGTACCCTGTCTCTGATTTAATTTAGTTTTACTACTTACATTAAAGTCTATTTGTTGTAAAACACATTCAAAATCGGCGTATATAACAAAAGGGACATCAATTTTTATATGGTGGCTCTTAAACCGCAGTATGGAATCTTCTGCCTTTGGCATTGTAGAGTTACTACACACATTCCATTTTATGTTTCTCCATAATATTTTCATGATGAGTGTATTGTAGACAGCTGTTGCAAAATAAAAGTCGTTCACAATGTGTCGTTGTTTGCCTTTTTAGTATTTAATTTTAAATAATTTCCAATATATTACTTACTTTGAAATATCTTTTATAAAGATATAGTGATGCCCATCCATGTTTTTCAATAGCAATAAGTTAACATGCTTTGTCTTCTCATTTTGGGTTATATAAAATAGTCGCATTAGTTCATCAGTCTTGTCGTCATAACCAAACACATTCACACTGACAGCATTTCGCCCCTGAAATTCCTTAATATTTTTTAGTGACATCGGAAATGTTAAATTTGAAAAATCAATTATAGTTCCATCTTGTAGCGAAATTATATCAGCACTAATATCTTCAATATTATATGAAGAGCATTGAGTCGGACCATTGATAGCCCAGGTACTCATTGCCGCAATTAAGGCCCACTTAAAACAGTAATTATCACTGTTTTAAATGTTAATGCAAGTACCACGACTAGCAAGCTTCTCCGGTGTGCTAATCCAATGAACTCCTTTTACTAAAGATTTTTTAAAATTTAATTCAGCTTGAACTATGCGAACAAGACTCCATCCGGAGTCTCTATCCTGGAACTCAGACATTTTATTTTGAATTTCTGTGAACTGCTTACAGAACAATTCTCTCACGCCATTTACTCTAGTTAACAAGCTCATTTTTGCTGTACGAACTATTATAATTATTTCCAATTATTCACCAAACAATTTTTAGATATTCTGCAACTATAGTTATATTAAATTTTAATATAGTATGTTGCTTCAAATTGTATTTCAAGTCTCTCTATAAAAGTCGATTCATTTTCGACAATAAAATCTTCAAAGAGAAGTTGATCCTTTTTATTTTGCATTCCATAAAAAATAATGTTGTTTTTTAAATGCTTTTCTGATTTCATAATTTTTCATACACTCTCCATCAATGTTGATATTATTTGTTGAGCTACTTCCAAAATCATGTGAACCTTGCTGTTGTTGTTGTTGTTGTTGTTGAGATTGATGACGTAGTGTTTGGTGTTGGTCAGTATTTGGATACCATTGTATTGAAGTAGGAGGTTGCTGCAAATTTGGCTACCATTGCATGGGAGTAGCACTTTGCTGCCAATACATTTGTAATTGTGATTGTTGTTGTTCTTGATGAGGATATTGCTGATGAGCATATTGCTGATGAGGATATTGTTGATGACAATATTGATGTTGTTGTTGAAGACATTGTAATTCTTGTTGTTGTTGTTGTTCTTGATGAGGATATTGTTGATAAGGGTATTTATGCTGTTGTTGTTGAGGATATTGTAGTTGTTGTTGATAAGGATATTAATATTGGTGAGCATATTGTAGTTGTTGAGGATAAATGAAGCCTATATATTGATGATAATTGAGTGGCAGCGGTCGTTCTTGATTTGAGTCGACTTATGACCACTTGGTGCTCTACACCATGATTTTGGATGTGATCCAAAAAGCATTTCTGGTATTTATATACCTTGTTACACATATTGCACTCATAAACTAAAGAATTCATTTTATTTAATGGGGGTATTCACAAGGGTGTCCTAAGTATCATAAAGTCATAAAGTCCTAACATTTTAAACCAGTTTAAAACTATTTTTATTTTCTTTCATATAAAAGGAGTACCATACTAACACAATTCTTCTTCTTACTGTCATAACTAATTATTTTGCTTTTTACTTTCCTTTTTTGACAAAATGTCCATTTACGTTTAAATACGTGGCGTTTTTCTTAGCAAATTTCTACTCAAATCATTATATATTGTGTAATGTTACAAAGGAAGGATCGCCATGTAATGTTAAAAAGGAAGGTTTGGTCGCCAAATAATGTTTAAAAGGATTTGTAATGGTAGTGTGTTTGTGAAGTCCTATAGCCCAATTATTGTTTTTATCCAGCTGTACAGGGGGTCCAGCTAGATTAGCCTTTATATCTTACATTTAATATTTACAATTATGTTTTGCTTCTTTCTTTACTATGAAAATAGTAAGCATTATTTTATTAACCAATCAAAAATAGGGAATTTGATAATAAGAAATTATATTGTGACTCAAAAGAATGTCACTCAATTTATTCCATTCAGCATTATTGCTGTTTTGGGTTGTGTTGCAATGCTTGTGCATTGAACTGCTATTAAAGCAATGCAAGTAATTTCTGTTACAGTGCATTACTATAAATGTGGTACACTACAATTGCAAAAAATATAAAAATTCGCAAGGGATTAAAATAATGGAAACAATCTCCCAAAGCTGATTATATAGACCGCAAAAAAGTAATAACTCGAGTATAGAATTACAGCATATAAATCACGAAACCTTGCAAAAATGCGAATATTTTCAAAAAATTTCCAAAGCCTCAAAAACTGTAAACGAGCAAGCTCAGTAGATTTTATGAATCAAAAATTATCTCACGTGCAATAAATTTGCGAAAATTTCCGAATAATTTTTTAATTAAAAAAAAAACTTGAAATTTATTTAAAAAATTGCTTAAATTGTAAGGAATGCAAAAAGCTTTTAAAAATCCGCAAAAATTAAGAAAATTCGCAAAAACTTGGTAACATCACAAAATTTATTAAAGTCTGATTCTTATTAAAAAAAAGTTAAAAAAAACAAGGAATTGGGAACAATCACTTTTATTGCAAAAATTTCCAACAAATTGCAAATTTGCAAACAAGCTCCAAAATTACTTACAAATACCTAAAGATCTAAGAAATTCCAAAAATCGCAGAAAATTTACAAAATGAAAATTCGCACAAAAATCGGTAAAATGGTAAAAAGGCGAGATTTGGCTAAAAATCACTTTAATCGCAAAAATAGAGAAAATTGGCGAAAAATTGCAAATTATAAACAAGCCCTAAAATAACATAAAAATACCTAAAGATATAAGAAATTCCTAAAAATCGGAAAAATTCGCGAAAATGAAAATTTGCAAAAACTTGCTAATACTAAAATGATAGCAAAGTGTGATATAAAATAAAAGTCGCCAAATTTGTAAAAAAGGCAAAAACTGCCAAAACAAAAATACTTCAATCAGACAATGATGTGGCTTGATTCAATGCTAATTTGTTAAAATTACACACAAGAGCAATAAATATTATCAAAAATTACCTGATTCGCAAAACTTAAGAAAATTTGCAAATAAATTCCAAAGCCTTAAAATTTTAAAGGGATAAATGCTCGAAAAAATTTTGTTTTACATATTGCAAAAATTCGCAAATAGTTTTCGGAAACAGATAGAAGCCGTTAAATAATTTTCTCATAATTTTGCATATTCGTACCAAATATTGTTTAATTTCTGTAATATTTTTTCTCACTTGTTTCAACACACTAAAATATGAAGGGTTGCTCACAGCAACGGACGTTAACACTACCGTTTAAATGCCCCAAATATATATTTTTAATATTTTTTATTTTTTAACAACATACATATATTTACGATGTTTCTTAAAAATAAATATGTAGATTAAAAAATATACAAAACTGCTGTTTGTATGGTTTGTTTGACAAATGTCAACCTCTTTGCACATTTTTTTTAATACATGTATTTATTTATTATATCTTCAAATATGAACTAACAATAAATCTAAAATATAATTATTAGGCCCGACCACTGTCGGACAGAAACTTAGTGATAGTTATTAATAATACATAAGTAGTGATAAGCACAAAAAAATATTTTCAAGCAGCTGCATCTAGAGTGTTATTTATTAGAGCCCTTGTATCTCTCTTTTTTAAACGGATGTGTCCAGTAAAGTTCAATATATTACGAGCAAGCCGATTAGGATGTGACTCGAGTTTTGTTAGGTATTTGCCTGCGGATTTTGCAATTTCTTCAGTCACTAGTGGCATATTTAAATCACGATGCACAGTGGTGACTTTTGCAAAATAAATGGTAATAAATCTGGAACTTCTAAACTACTGATTGGATTTATATGAAACTTCGAACATCCGTAGAGGAGGACCCAGGCTTTATAACAAATGCCTTGGCAGCCGTCTGGCTTAAGCTGGACAGGAGTTACAGTGGGCCTAAGTTGACAACATGGGACTCAAAAAAAATTCTGAGGCTTGTAACTTTTAGAAAACTTATCCGATTTTTATGAGATAAAGCGTTTTGATCTAAGCTTAACATTTTTAATAAATAATGTCCTTAGATGTGTTTTCGTATCTCTCATAACTTAGAAGATATTTGACTTTTAACAAAAAAAAATTTTTTTTTGCCTTGATTTTTTTAGTATTTCACCTACAACTTTTTAGTTAATTGTTGGATTTTAAATTAAAAGACAGCATTAAATTTCTGATCAAATTTTAAATAAAAATAAGTAAAAAACTTATTAATATCTGCAGTCGTAAAAACGGGAAAAGGCAAAGAATTCAAAGTTTTAAAATTTTTCTGGAAAAGGCACGTTTTTTTAAGAAAAAGTATCTTCATTATTTTCAATTTTGTAAAAACTTTGTTTAACACATACACTTTTAAACCACATAGCGCTAAAAACAATCTATTCAGAATATGCTAAGAGCCAATTATTTTGTATTTTGGGCATGCACCCTACACTCAGCAGTGTCCGAAAATTGCCAATTTCAAATTTTTTGTTTGTGCTTATGCGCTTATAAAAAGTTGTGACGGTATATTTTGAAAGCTTTAGCTATATCATTTAATTATTAGGATAGTTGGTAACATGTTAAACTTAAATTTTTAACAGCCTTTTCATAAATGCGAGGATGCGCTTAAATTTTCTGAAAAAAGTCAAAATTTTGGAAAAATTTTGTTTTGTACCATAAAAAATATATATAAAAATAATTTTCTTTTTTTATGTTGGCATTTTTAGCTTTCATGTGAGTCCTTTTACTTTGCCTGAAAAAATTATTCCAATATAATTAACTGATCTCGAGATATTCCGATTGTAGGGTGCAATTCAAAAAATATGTAGAATGCGCTTAACTTTTTTCCCTTTATTCACACATCAGCTGTTTAAAACTTTTATGAATTCTGAAATTCAACCTAAATAGAAAAACAAAAATAAATTTGGAATGTTATCCAATAAGTCTATGTATATTTTTCGCAATAAAAAATATTTATGGTAATTATACCACATGTTTTTCCATGTAAGTGTAGTTAATGTTAATAACAAGTAAGCATTTAACGAATAACAACACACATGTTTAATGGATTAAAAAAAGGTTTTTGCAGATTTTATTACAGCAACATCGGGAGGTGCTACCTGATTGTGCTACTACTACTTAATAACACTTCACAGTACTAGGTAATTAGAGAAAATTAGCAAAGGTGCTTATAAATTATGCTGTATTGCATAAAAACGCAGGGTTCTTTAATAAGAACAATCACTCTATATTGAACTGTTATGGAGATTAGTATTAAATATAACGCGGTATGTAAACTTCTATGGGAATACGTTCCTGTTAGTTTATTGCGCCAAGAAAAATGTTCTAAAATCATAGATATAATTGACAACTCATTTGGATTAAAACTAAATGAAGATGCTACTAAAAAAATAGAGAACTTTTTGGTAGCGTACGAAAGAAAAATGAAAGAATTAAATTATAACAAAACTAAGTTCCAAAAACAAAATGAACAATGGCTAAAAACCGAGATAGTTACACAGATTGGTATGAAACAATTGGGAAGGCCTAATAAATTATACGAGGAACTTCAACCAAGAAGCCAGAAAAGAAAGCAAGAAGACCTCATTGAAAACCACTCTTTTGGCCTTATAAAGGATGCCTTTAGAAGTGCCTTAACCAAAAACAAACCGAAGGAAGTTGGCAAAATTGTAGATGCTCTTCCAAAAGCATCTCCAAAGAGAATACAACGTATGGTGGAAAGCATACCAACGCCTAAATCTAAAACAGATTTTACTAATGAAGATGCATTAGCCCTTATTCTAAACTTGGGTCTAACAAGGAATAAATATGAAATATTAAGAAAAGCTATGACTGAAAAGAAATGGGAAAATTTGCCATCTACAAAGTCATTGAAGGCAACAAAGGATGTAATTTTGCCATCGGTTTCGAACGTTAGTAGCACGGGCGCCACTATTGAGTTATGCAGTCTCCTCGAAAATACTGCTTCTAGGATAATTTCAACCTTTAGCAAAGAAGACATAAGTAAATGCCACAAGTCCGAGCTAGTATTAATTTGTAAATGGGGTTGTGATGGGACTACTGGATTTTCTGAATATAGACAACAAAGCGAAGATAATATATCTTTTTCATCGATATTTATGTCTACGTTGGTACCTCTTAGAATGCGTTTATATACAAATTCATCATCATCATCCACTGTACCTGCATTTGAAGACATATGGATAAATAGGACGCCTGCATCAAAGTTATTATGTCGACCAATAAAATATGAATATATAAAAGATAATAGAGATGAAACTCAAAATATTGTAGATACTATATCAGAAGAAATAAGGAACTTACCAAGCATTGCAATAAAAATTTCTGACTGCATTATGTCACATTTGATTTACAATTGACTATGATAGATGGAAAAGTTGCCAATGCCCTAACGGATACCAAGTCATACTGGAAATGCAATATATGTGGGAAAAAAAGCTCTGAGTTTGAAGATAAATCTGATGAAACTAAAAAAGAGGAAGCCCTTAAATTTGGAATTTCCCCACTTCATGCTCGCATTAGATTTATGGAGTATTGCTTGCATCTATCATATGATATAAAATATAGAAATATCAAAGGTAATGAAACTGTCTCCTCACGAAACAACAAAGACTTAGCAGATATAGGGTGTTTTTTTAAGAGGTATAGAACTTTGAATTGAAATAAAACACAAGAAAATCGTTTTAATGTCCATCAATTTGGCTTTATTGGAAGGATAATTTTATGCCATTAATGTTCAAATATGATTTTGGGCATGTGGCCGCCGCGGCTGGCTCGAATAAAGCCAATTCTACAGGTCCAATTTTCAACCACTTTTTCGAGCATATGGGGCCGTATGTTGGCAATAACGCCACGAATGTTGGCTTCCAAGTCCCCTAACGTTTCTGGTTTGTTGGCGTAGACGAGCGACTTCACATATCCCCAAAGAAAATAATCCAATGGTGTCAAATCACACGATCTTGGTGGCCAATTGACAGGTCCATTCCGCGAAATTATGCGCTCATCGAATGTTTCCTTCAATAAATCGATTGTGACGTGCGCTGTGTGGCATGTAGCGCCGTCTTGTTGGAACCACAACTCATCCACATTTATGCCATCCAATTCGGGAACAAAATAGTCGGTTAGTCGGCTCCAATTGCTGTGCACGGTGCGAATCGATTCATTCGGGTCCTCTTCAACACTTTGCTCTACAGCGGCAATTGTTTCTTCGGTGCGCACTGTTCGACGTCTCTGCGGATGCGTATCATCACATAGAGTAAACGTAGTGCGAAAACGATCCATGGTTAACCGAATTAATTGCTCTGATGGACGATTATGTCGACCATAAAATGGACGGAGCTTGCGGTAAACTTCGCGAACTGAACCATTATTTTCGAAATAAATTTGCACGATTTGCAAGCGTTGTTCTTTTGCCAACCTGTTCATGATGAAATGGCAAACCAAACTAAATATTAATCACTTGACAGCTGACAAAATGGCCGCCAGTTAAAAAAGTGATGCCAACTTAAAGTTCTATACCCCAATAAAAAACACCCTTTACACGAAGAACTGAGAAGAAAAGGATACAAGATGAATTTAGAAAGCATGAGCTTATAATTGATAAGCCAATTAACGGTTATGGTAGCTCGAATAATGGAAATACTGCTAGACGCTTTTTTGAGGGTCCTGAGACTACATCCTTGATAACCGGCTTGGATAAAAAACTAATAAGGAACTTCAAAATAATACTGGCAACTATTAACAGTAAAAAGCAAATTAATGCAGAAAAATTTGATGCTTTTGCTAATGAAACAAAAGTATTGATAAAAAATTTATATCCATGGAGATTGATGACGCCAACTGTACATAAGGTATTATCTCATGGAAAAGAAATCATTGAAACCAACATCCTACCTCTGGGAGAACTTACAGAAGAAGCTCAAGAAGCAAGGAACAAAGATGTAAAGCAGTACAGATTATTTAATAGTCGAAAGTGTTCAAAATTAGCAGAAAATTATGATTTAATGCTTCACTTATTGTTATCCTCAGATCCAGTTTTACAAGCAATACGGTTGAAATGGTTACCAAAGATAACTAAAGAAATAGAAAAGGACGACAGTGAAGCAATTGAAATAAAAAACCTCTTAAGCTTTGATATTTCGGATTGTTTTCTTAAAAATAATTGATATAAATAAATTTTAAAATTATGGTAATTAACATAGCTCAAACATGTAATTTAAAAATAAATAAATTATTTAGTGTTAAATAGTTTTTCTTAGCTATAGCCTAATATTAAATAGATTATCTATTGGTAAATAATAATAAAAAAACAATACACACAAATAAAACTTTTCACATTTTTTATGCAATACACCATAATTTATAAGAACCTTTGCTAATTTTGACTAATTACCTAGTACTGTGAAGTGTTATTAAGTAGTAGTAGCACAATCAGGTAGCACCTCCCGATGTTGCTGTAATAAAATCTGCAAAAACCTTTTTTTAATCCATTAAACATGTGTGTTGTTATTCGTTAAATGCTTACTTGTTATTAACATTAACTACACTTACATGGAAAAACATGTGGTATAATTACCATAAATATTTTTTATTGCGAAAAATATACATAGACTTATTGGATAATATTCCAAATTTATTTTTGTTTTTCTATTTAGGTTGAATTTCAGAATTCATAAAAGTTTTAAACAGCTGATGTGTGAATAAAGAGAAAAAAGTTAAGCGCATTCTACATATTTTTTGAATTGCACCCTACAATCGGAATATCTCGAGATCAGTTAATTATATTGGAATAATTTTTTCAGGCAAAGTAAAAGGACTCACATGAAAGCTAAAAATGCCAACATAAAAAAAGAAAATTATTTTTATATATATTTTTTATGGTACAAAACAAAATTTTTCCAAAATTTTGACTTTTTTCAGAAAATTTGCGCACATCCTCGCATTTATGAAAAGGCTGTTAAAAATTTAAGTTTAACAACTATCCTAATAATTAAATGATATAGCTAAAGCTTTCAAAATATACCGTCACAACTTTTTATAAGCGCATAAGCACAAACAAAAAATTTGAAATTGGCAATTTTCGGACACTGCTGAGTGTAGGGTGCATGCCCAAAATACAAAATAATTGGCTCTTAGCATATTCTGAATAGATTGTTTTTAGCGCTATGTGGTTTAAAAGTATATGTGTTAAACAAAGTTTTTCACAAAATTGAAAATAATGAAGATACTTTTTCTTAAAGAAACGTGCCTTTTCCAGAAAAATTTTAAAACTTTGAATTCTTTGCCTTTTCTCGTTTTTATGACTGCAGATATTAATAAGTTTTTTACTTATTTTTATTTAAAATTTGATCAGAAATTTAATGCTGTCTTTTAATTTAAAATCCAACAATTAACTAAAAAGTTGTAGGTGAAATACTAAAAAAAGTCAAGACAAAAAAAATTTTTTTGTTAAAAATCAAATATCTTCTAAGTTATGAGAGATACGAAAACACATCTAAGGACATTATTTATTAAAAATGTTAAGCTTAGATCAAAACGCTTTATCTCATAAAAATCGGATAAGTTTTCTAAAAGTTACAAGCCTCAGAATTTTTTTTGAGTCCCATGTTGTCAACTTAGGCCCACTGTAACTCCTGTCCAGCTTAGGCCAGACGGCTGCCAAGACATTTGTTATAAAGCCTGAGTCCTCCTCTACGGATGTTCGAGGTTTCATATAAATCCAATCAGTAGTTTAGAAGTTCCAGATTTATTACCATTTATTTTGCAAAAGTCCCCACTGTGCGATGTATATTTGAATTTTTGATGTACCATGGAGCCGACGTTATCAAGCGTAAAATTTTGTTTTGCCTTCGTTGGATTTTCTCAACATTTGAAGCTGAAGCAGTGCCCCATAGCTGAATTCCGTAGCACCATATTGGCTTTAAAAGCGACTTGTATATTAAAAGTTTGCAGTTTCGTGCATGCTTAAGAAGGCTGTATCATCGGCAAAAGTAGATGTATGGATTTTATTGCTAACAGGCATATCACAAGTATAAATCAAATACAAAACTGGTTCCAGTATACTCCCCTGTGACACACCGGCAGAGATAGATTCGGGAACACTCATGAAGTCTCCTTCCACAACAATGAATTTCCGGGATAGAATATAACTTTCCAATAGCTTTAGAAAACTTATTGGTAGATATGTCTTCAATTTTAAAATTAGGCCTTCATGCCATACTTTATCAAATGCTGAGAAACATCAATAAAGAGAGTAGAACAATACTTCATTTCTTCAAATGTTCTTCTATGACTTGAACCAATCTATGCGTTTGTTCAATGGTACTATGCTGACTTCTAAAACCAAATTGATGGTCCGGTATGCACCCACTATCAGTTAGAATTGGGGACAATTTTGTCATGAGCAGCTTTTCGAAAAGCTTTGAGATTGTAGATAGTAAACTTATTGGCCTGTAAGACTCAGCCTTGGCAAGATCTTTGCCCGGCTTTGGAATCATTTTGACCTTGGCAAGCCTCCAGCAGTGAGGATAATACGCCAGTCGTAAAATGGCATTAAAAATTAATAGTAAGATTCTAGTTGCAGTGCGAGGCAGATTCATCAGCATCTTGTTACTAATTCCATCAACATCTGGAGCTTTCCTCGGGTTGAGCTCAGCAATTAGTTTATGTACATCACACATCTTAAACTTTAAGGGTCGAGGGGGTAGAGCAACTACACTCGGCAAATCAGCAATACCAGTACATGTATTTGGGGTAAATACGGATTTTAAATGCTCAGCAAATATTTTACCTTTTTGAGTATCGCTTCTTGCCCAATCACCGGTCGAAGTGCGGTTTGGGGTGGTTTAAACTCAACGGGTCTTTTAAGCTTTTTAGTAGCGCGCCACAAGGAGTAATTAGATGCTGGTGTGACATCGAGTTTTCTCAGATGCAAGCAACTCTTGGAGTCGTTTCGTGCACTCTTTAAATCTAATTTTATTTTGGGGTGATCTGTGCTATTGCCATTCCTTTCTATATATTTTTTTCACGTACGAGACGTTCAATGTCTGTAGAATAAATTTGATTAAACCCAGTCTGCGAATGGGAGATGGTGGCATATTCAGCAGCCTGTTTAATATTCTCGTTGAGATTGGCAATGTTAGATTCAATATCATCTGGTGTTCTTAACTTAATATTTTCCGTACAATGATTAATAAGGTATTTTTTGAACTCCAGCCAATTAACACGATTTATCATCTTCATATATGTATGAGGTAAGTCATTTCTTAGTGGGTTACAGATTGTCACGATAGTGGGAGAGTAATCGGACGAGAGGTCTAGAGAAGCTTCAACTTGAACTAAATCCCAAGAGATATTTTTCATGACGCCAAAATCTATGACATACGGAATTTTTTGTATGTCAGTAGGCCAATAAGTGGGCTCCCCACTCGAAATGACGTCCAAGTCAATTTTTGCAATTGTGTTGAACAACGCTCGACCTCTGGGTGTAATAAGACGCGAACCCCAGAACGTATGTTTTGCATTGTAGTCGCCAGCTGCTACAAAACAAGGTTCAAGAGATTTGTGATTGAAAATCTGGGAGGGGAGTGAATTGATGATATCACGAAATTTGTACAAAAATGTTCAATGCCAATATTTGTTGCTTGTAGATGTTCTTCGCATATGTTGTCAAGAATATTGTTCTTGAGTCTTGACTTTATTAGAATAGCTGACCCACCGCAAGCTCTTCCTCTAGGATCCTTTGTATCATATATATATTGTAGCCATAAATTTTAAAAGGGCTTATCGAAGTCAAATGAGTCTCAGAGACCAACATTATATCAATATTTTTTTCCATGAGGAAGTGCTCAAGTTCATTTATATGTTGGCGAATTCCGTTTGCGTTCCAGAAACATATTTTTAACATGTTCATGGTTTGTTAACTAGTGCTTGAAGCAGTGTATTCTGCATTCGAAGCATTTCCTGCATCATGCTAATCATATTTGTTGTAAAGTTGTTGATAGTTTGCACAACATTTTCAATAGTGGCTTCAAGGCGACTAAAATTAAAGCTTGTGCTAGCGCGGGAGTAGAATTTGTGTTGGCAGCATCGGCATACGATACACGGGAAGTAACTGGTTGGCTCATTTGCGCAAAAGTGGCGGAGGAAGCGTTTGTTGTTTGAACTGGAGCTAATTTTGGTTTTTTGTCCCATAGCCTGCTTAACGAAAGAGTACACAGGACAACCTCTGTAGTTAGCGGTGTGATTACCTCCACAATTACTGCATTTTTTTCCTGCTTGATCTTTTGGTTTAATACAACTATCAGTACCGTGCAATTCACCGCATATAACACACACTTTAAGTAAATTGCAGTAAGCTTTTGTGTGGCTATATTCTTGGCAATTATGGCACTGCACGGGACGTGAACGCTTATGTGGCCCTTCAACTGTGATTTTTCTGTATAAAAGGTATTTTAGGCTATAAATTGGATGAGTCTCGTTTTTTTCAACTGTATATAATTCGGCTCCATAGTAGTCTGATCTGTTACCTGATAAACTGATCTGAAAATCAGATCAGCTCCTGATAAGCTGATCTGAAAATCAGATCAGCTCTTGATAAGCTGATCTGAAAACCAGACCAGCTCCTGATATGCTGATCTAGTAGCCGATACCTGAATTTGCTGTTAGCAAACATGGATGAGAAAGTTTTAAAGCATTTGGTGTTGACAACAAATGCGTTTAAGAAAAAGTTTCGCAGTATAAAAACTGGTGAAATAGATACAAGTGAACAACTAAGAGATGCATTTGAACCTATAACAGAAGAATTCCTAAATAGTTCTAAAAATATTAAAAGAATTCATATGAAAGAAAAAAGTAAAATCAAGACAGAAGTTGAAAATATACAAGTTTAAAGTCTGATATTTGATAATACCATCTTATTTAATTAAGCTAATACTGAGAATGATGATGACGATGATTTGTACTCACAGGCTTCCAATTCTGGAGACTTATCAGTATTGGAAGGAAGAAATGAATTAGATACAAACTAATGGTGATAGTAACCTCAAACTGAATGTAGATAAAATACAAGTTGGTGGTCAAATATGGACTCTAACACAAGGACTATTTTCTCTAATGTTTCATAAAAAACAAAAAAACTATGATAAATTTGAACTCGAAATCTATAAAAAGATTTTAATTACTACTAATGTATGCATACAGAGTCATCATCGTTCACTGACGGAGAACGATATCAGTTAATTTTTTTTTATTGTTGAAACTCAAATCGACAAACTAAAGAACAAATTAATAATATAGCTTAAGGCATTGATATAATTCAAGAATATATTCAAATGCATATTGATGGACTACAACGTGAAATAAAATTAGAGAAAGAAGACAGTTATAAAATTGAAAAAGCATTTCTAAAAATTAAATAATTAAAAACAAATTGAAGAGTTTACGATTAAATATATAGATTAGAAAATTAACTACATGTTAGTATAAATAGCTGAAAGTGCAACATGTAGATCACAACACTTTCGAAAAAATCTGTGAAACAACTCAATGTCTTTAAAAAGAAATTTAGTAAACGAACTCCATATTAAATCCCAACAATTGTTTGTGCTTGTAGAGATATAATGACAGGAATATATGATCTTTTATGTAGCTGAGTTAGGTGAAATGGAGAAGTATTCTACAGAAAATAGAAATTGTTGATTTCTGAAGTCTGTAATTGACACATTCTTAAAGTTTATATAGTCAGTACAGCTGAAAATAAAAGCTGCACTCTAAAAACCAAGGCAATGGAAAATATTTTTGAAGTGGTACGGGTACCAAAAAAACTTACAAACAGACGATTCTAAAGAATTTTTAAATAAATACTTTGGAAAACTCATACATAAATAGAAGATTAAACATTACTTAATATGAAAGCATCAATAGTACAATGATTTAATTGAGCATTAAAAGGAATGATGTGAAAAGAATTAGATTTAATGGTTCATATAGGTGGATTGGTATATATAAAGATTTACTTAGTGCATAAAATAGAAAAATTCATCTCACCATTAAAATGTTTACGATTAAAGTTAACTCAACATATGAGAAAAAGCTGCTTAATATAGTACAAAGTAATTAAAAGATGTAAAAAATTTTGAATTTAATAAAAATAAAATTAAAAACGAAAAATCTAGTTTGTCTTGCTTTTTGCAGGATTGATTAGGAATGATGGGTCTTAAGAAAGATAATTAACTAAATGTAGTGGAATTCTCTAAACTTGTTGGTCTGAATGAAATATTGCGAAAACTTCAGTGTTTAAAATGAACTATAACATAGTGCAATATTCAGCAACACATCATATTATCACTTTTTATAAAGTTGTATGTACATTTTCCCATCGAAAGCGCTAGCACACAAAATTTTACAATATGAAAATGGGATTATTATAGGAGATCTTCGCTCTATTTATTTCTTCATATATCAGATCTTTAAAAAATATAGATGAACTACGGAAATTGGACTTTGATATCCAATCTTTCAGAATGTACATGTGTATGAATAAGTATCAAACAAACTTAGTGAATAAATATGAACTTCAACTAGAATCATGCTGAAGCATACATAAATTGCAAAATGGAATTTAAACAGATCTTACTTTACATCTATATCTGTATGAGTATTATATAAATTTAAAGAAAAAAAATGAAAGCATGCCGAAGCATGTATAATTTCAAAAAAAAAAAATCCGCACGTCATACAATTTTGCAAGCACGGACATTTTTTTAACTTGTTGCAAATGAAATAAATATGTATATACTTTGTAAAAAATAGTAATAATAGTAATATTAATAATAAAATATTAAAATAAAATTAATAGTAGAGATTTTTAATTGTAACACTACTACATCTCGGACTCTTACGTCACTAGCAATAGAAGCATGCATACTAGCAAAATATACAAACCTGTTAGAAGGTGATGAGAGGGAAAAATTCTCCCAAACATAGATATTTCAATGTTTCTAACACTTTATGAAAACACCGACGCACAGTGACACATTTTGTGAGTTGGCGGTCAAAATTCTATAACTTTTGACTGGGTTGAAATTTTTTAATGAAATTTTTTTTGTTGGATAGAAGACATCTTAAGCTTCAATTTAATGTATTAACTTAAAAATCGGGCCTTATTAAAGTACACTTATATATATATATATATATATATATATGATTGAAAAATGATTTTTAAATATATAGGTATTATCGGCCTTAAAAAAAATAAATTTGTGAATGTAGTGATTTAACATTGCATTTTATAAATAGTAACGTTAACTGAACTAAAAAATTACATACTTAATTAAGCCGTCCACCCTGGTCCATTTTATTTTGACCTTTAGCCCTCTTCTCCAATGGACCACTTAGAATACGGGTTTGAAGCTCATAATTATATATTATATATATTATATATTAATATTGATAGTAGTAGGGAACTGCCAATTCTGGGACAATTAAAATTGTTTAATTGTGGCTGAAATTGTTAAATTTGGGTAATTAAAATTTGAAAATTGTTAAATGCTTGGAAATTTGTGAAATTTGACACCTACGAGGGTGGGTCAATAAGTCCGTCTTATTTTTTTGTTTACATAAGGAGTTTTTTGTTTACATTAACCCTTGTGGGAACGGGTGATTTTTTTTGGGTTACATTAATTGTGATAACGGGTGATTTTTTTTGAGGTTTTTTATGAGTATATATGCCGACGAGAAAATCATGAAAATGACTTTTCCTAATACCAATGGTGAAATAGTGATTATTAATTTTTCCTAATGCCTACGGCATGCATGATAATTTTTCCTAATGCCTACGGCAATGCATGATAATTTTTCCTAATGCCTACGGCAATGCATGATATATTTTTCAAATGCCGACGGCAAAAGATGATTATTATTTTTTTCAAATGTCGACGGCAAAACATGATTATTATTTTTTTCAAATGCCGACGGCAAAACATGATTATTATTTTTCCTAATGCCTACGGCAATACATAATTATTTTTTTTCAAATGCCGACGGCAAAACATAATTATTATTTTCTAATGCTCCCAGTGTTGCCAGACTGTAGAAATTTGATATCGTAATACTATATCAGTAATATCAGAGAAAATAGATTTGATGACTACTAGGCGATTCTCATATGAAGCGTGGGAATGTGCTTGTGTGATTTCCTCACGCTAATAAATTGTTTATAAATAAACAATAAATAAATTGTTATAAAATAAAATAATTAAATAAATTATTTTATTTATTTATAAAACGTTCTCATGTATGTGAACCCCCTAATGCTTGTGTGTGGGGGGTCCAGCTTGTTTGTCGCTGGTAAGCTTATATTCTGTTTATTTGTTTAAGAAATATATTTGTATGTGTGTATGATGCATGTATGTATGTGTGTATGATGTATGTATGTATGTATGTGTGTATGATGCATGTATATATGTGTGTATGATGTATGTATGTATGTATGTGTGTATGATGCATGTATGTATGTATGTGTATGTATGTATGTGTATGATGTCTGTATGTATGTATGTATGTATGTATGTGCGATCGAAAGAACTTGTGCGTGGAATATTTTGTGGCTGAATACATTTATATTTTGCAACGTAATCATTTTCTTTGGCTGCGATTATTTTAAAGCAGCAAAGTTTCAACTAACTACAGTCATAAGCAGAGAAACAAAAAGTTAAAATTTGCAAGTTAGCAAAAAAAGCTAACTTCTAATCCTTTTTCCCACTTCATTCTGTTTCCTTTATGTAGTTTGTATTTGAAATAAGAAAACACTTGTAGATTTTTTATTTTTCTATACATTTATTATTTAAAATTTTTTAAAATTTTATAATAATACATACATTAATATTTTAAAGAGTGAAAAAGTTCATTTAAAGCAAGATATTTCTTTTGTTAGTAAAATAGCATTTTTTAATGCGCAAACACCAAGTTTATGATAATTACAATAAAAATATTCTGGATACTTAATCTTCATTTGTTTAAAGTTGATACAGCCTATATCCTCAACGTTAAAAATTTTTCGGCATACAATTTTTTCCAACCGTCGTCTTTTCTCTTCACCTTTTACATAAATTTTAGAACATCTTGCGTTGGCTTTTAAAAAATTGCAAACGCTTTCAAAAGAAACTGATCCAGCAGTCCAGCTGAGGTGATGATAGTTTTTCGTTAGCCACTTTGCTTATCTTTGCCTTTTTATTGATAAGCATTTAAAATCAAATGGTGGTTTATAATGAAATTGTTATATTCATAATTGTTGAAAACAATCGCTACTTCTTTTGCGATGAAATCATTTGAATTACTTTTGAAACCTTGTACGTCTATAAAAATTGTGTTATTTTCCATATTACTCAATTTGTAAGACTTTTCGAACTTGTCCTTTGATGGGTATATATTCTATTATGCGATCATGAATAAGAATGCAGTAAGCTGATGTCTTTGCTGCAATATTAGTTGCTGTTTCAAATGCTATTTTTATATCAATCGGTCCATTATTGAGTGATTCATTCTGATGACTGACATCTACTACAATAATAGGAGCTTTTGTCTTAAACTCTGATGCAGATAGAATCGGTTGAGATTCTTTTATATAGTAGCTTTGCTGGAATCTTAGATACATATCATACAGAATTGCATATCGTTCATTTTTGAACTTTATGTTAAGATCATCATATGGATATGAGACTGAATTTAAATGCACTTTTAAATTAGTCAAATCACAATGAACAAACTTATTTTCTTGTTGAAAAGCAATCAATACAAAACGGTGGCGTTCTCTATTTGCAGCCAGTTTAACATTCCAGATATGGCTAGTACCTGTGTTTAATTGTGGATTAACATGACAATCCCAACTGCGAAATTCCATAGGTATAGAAGCACCATTGTTAAGCACCCCATACACTATTCAATTCAATTTTCAATTGAGTCGGTTGTTCTTCAAATCAAAGCGTGTATGGCTTTGTCAATTGATTAGTTTGGCAGTTGTCGAGTTGGTTGTAAAAATCAAAAGATTTTGATTTTTCATGTTGACTAGTAAATCGTTTAATTCGATTGTGCTGTGTGTGCTCGAGTTTCGTGATTAGGTGTCAAAATTTATGTTTTTAGCTTTATTTTGTATAGAAAAAGATATGTATTTTTAAAATTGTATTTTATTTCATTGAAATTTAGATAAAAAATTTTGAAAGTGATGAATGAATGCAATAGAAGTTTTAAATTTTTAAATTTGTAATTGTGAAAAAAATATAAATTTGGCAGTTGAATGAAAATCTTTCAATTCAGTTTATGAAGTGTGTGGCCAAGAACCAATTCAATTGAAAGACTCAATTCACAATTGAATTGAAACGTGTATGGGGTGCTTTAATAATTTTTATCATATTCAATTTGCTAAAGTCGGATAATTGTACATGTGGGATTCTCCATGAGATGAGTGAAATTGTAAGTTTAGCTTTTTCAGTAGAAACACTCGAGCGTACAAGATCTTCATCATTCTTATTGCGCAAGAGTATCAATTCATATTTTCCATTTAGTATAACTTTGTTGTAGTCTTCGGCGAATCCTAGAAGCATTTTTAGACGTACATAAAAATTGAAAAATCCATTTTCAAGAGTGACATCGTCAATTTTGTTCCATCCAGCATTTTGCATCACATTGCTTTCTGTTGATGACAGAGAAACCAAATTTTTTATAGTGCTTGTGGCTCCTAAATATCTTGTATGGTCAATTTCAATTCCATTGAGCTCATAGCGAATTTCATCAAATAGATATGCCACAAAGTTGTTTTTTAATAAAAATTTCTCCGAAGAAGAAGAAGATTTGGCCTTATTATCATCGGCAACAAGCCCCTCTACATAAATGTAGCTCTCACTGGGTAGCACATACAAATCTTGATTTTGTATTGAAATTTTAATGTCATCATTATTGTTGTAAGATTGTTAGTATAGTACATATGTATGATAGTCCTTTTTGATTATATTCTCATCAGACAAGGGTTTATCTAAGACATCTATTATTGAACTCATTTTGTCTTCAATTTAAAATTCAAGGACTTTAGAAAATTTTTATTTGGTGTTGTTAGATCTTTTTGTTGAGCTGGTCGCTTTAATGTTGTTGTTGTTCTTGCTGCTATATTTTTCAATGTATTTGTGTTGTATATTAGCATTATTTAGTTGGCCTTAAATGTATTCGTATTGTAATTTCCTCTCCTCGGAAATTAATTAAATCACCGTGTTGATCCAGTACGCGCAGTGCTAGTGAACTTATCTCTCTGGTGTTTACAGGTAAATAGATAAGATTTCTTGGAACCTCATCTATTTTATAGCCTGGAGGCACATTAATCGGAAATTCATGAAGTGTATGCGATTTCGAGTTATTCATATATGTGTTTATAGCGATACTACTTTCAATTCTCAAGAGATTCACTTTAAAAATATTAACTGGAAGATCTGAATAATAATTTGTTTGGTGTTAGGATTTTGCTATTGAATCCTAAAAGTTTTCCAATTGTATTGTATTTATTAAAATATACAGGATCCTTGGAACTATTAACTTTAACTTGCATTGTATTGTTATTGGCTTCAATAAAAATCTTATTTTCTGGGCAGAGTCGTTTGTATTCCTCTTCTATAAAATCAACTATATCATTTAATTCGTAAGATCCAATTGGTATTTCCATTATATGTTCCCCTATATGAAACATATTGTTGTAGGTGTCTACATTTGGAATACTGTTGTATGAATGAAAATCAGTTAGAGCACACTCATATACATCATGTAATTCAATAGGAGGAAAGTAACTAGCAGATAGTTCTGATGAGTTAGAGCTCAGAGTAAGTGTTATTGACATTATAACAGTCTGATTACAATTAAATAATGTTTAGTACACAGTATGGTTTATAAGTATGATTTATTACATATTTATTTCATTTTCTTATTTTAAAATTAACATTAGTTTCTTAATATTAATGCTATTGTTGGTGCTAATTTAGTTTTTCTTCCAACTATAATATTTCATCTTTACTTATCCAAGAATTGTGTTGATTAGAAAATTCCAGCCATTTAACATATACCTCCTTCCCTTTAATTTTAAGAACCTTTTCAACTAGATATGTATTTGGAAATGTAGTTTTTGAAAGTTCCTCAGTATAGAAGCCACCTTTAATAGGATTGCCAAGATAGTCTTCTAATATGTATGTTGCAGGATTTGTATTTTGAACTCTTGTAATTGTGAAAATTTCTGTAGTCCAATTTGGAGTATAACCTTTTTCAAATGTGTGCTTATATTTGCTTATGCGAACATGATCTCCCACATTAAATTTCCACATTTTATACATTTTCAAATGACTGTATACTGTATTTAGCAGCTTTTCCTCATTTGTTGAGTTGACTTTAATAGGAGACATTTTAATGGTACAATGAACTTTTCTATTGTATGCATTGAGTAAATCTTTGTATATATCAATCCACTTATATGAACCATTATAACTAAATTCTTTCCACATGATTCCTTTCAATGTTCTATTAAATCGTTCTACTATTGATGCTTTCATAATACTATATGTTGAGTAGTGATTAATGTTGTATTTATGCATTAATTTTCCAAAGTGTTTGTTGAAAAATTCTTTGCCATCGTCTGTTTGTAAGTTTTTTGGTACTCGTCCCAATTCAAAAATATCTTCCATTGCCTTGGTTGTTTCGAGTGCTGTTTTTCTTTTTAGCGGAACTGCCCATGCAAATTTTGAGAATGTGTCAATTACAGTCAACAAAAATCGATCATTTCTATTTTCTTTAGAATAGTTCCCCATTTCAACTAAATCAGCTTGCCAAAGATCATCTATTCCTTTCATTACAACTCTGCGACGCACAAATTGTTTTCGTGCTTGCTTATGGAGTTCATTTACTAAATTTCTTTTTGAAGACATTAAGTTGTTTTTAAAGATTTTTTGCAGAGTGTTGTGATCTGCTTGACGCACTTGCAGCTATTGATACAAACATGTAATTTTCTAATCTATAAATTTTTTCATTAAGCTGTTCAATTTGTTCTTCAAAGGATGTTTTAATTTGTAGAATATCTTTTTCAATTTTATAATTTTCTTCTATATCTAATTTTATTTCGCGTTGTAGTTCCTCAATTTGCATTTGAATATCTTCTCGTATTATAGTATTATCTCCCTTAAAGTATGTTAATAATTTCTCTTCTAATTTTTCGATTTGAGTTTGCAAAAACAATTTATTGATAACATCGTTTTCCTCCAGAGCTTTTGCAACATTTTTGATCCTTTTGTTTTGGAAATCAATGTTGTTGTTCGTATCCACAAAGAATCCCAGCAGTTTAGGTGCATTTTTCAAAGAAATTGTGCTGCTAGTATCGTTTAAATAGTGTCCAAATTTATCAACAGACATACTCTATATACTTTATTAAAGTTAGTGTATTATATTCGCTTTACGTAGTTCTTCAATAATTGATACAATTTCGTTATTGTGATTAGTATGACCTGCACCTTGTGATGCGAGCAGTAGTCGAAGTCTATCTACTAACTCATTTGGATCGTCCCAGTATATATAGTTGGGCTTACTGATGTTAACTTGCATCATTCCCTCACCTAAATAGCTACCTTTGGGCTTAGATCCTGTTGATTCAGGTAAATTCTTCTGGTTTTTCTAATCAATAAATTTCTTAATAATATGTTTATATTTATATCCTCTAGTACCCTTAATTTGACCATCAGGTTTAAAGTCTCTTCTATATGCATTAGTAGTAATTAATATCTTTTTATAGATTTCAAGTTCAAATTTATCGTAATTTTTTGGTATTTTATGAAACATTAGAGAAAATAGTCCTGGTGTTAGAGCCCATATTTGACCATCAACTTGTATTTTATCTTCATTCAGTTTTAGGCTACTATCACCAAATTTCCATTCATTCTTGTAATCTTTATGTGGACCATAATTTGTATCTAATTCATTTCTTCCTTCCAAAACTGATAAATCAGTATAAGTATATTCTGTATTGGAAGTCTGTGAGTAAAAATCATCTTCATCATCATCATCATCATTTTCAGTATTAACATCATTAAATAAGATGGTATTATCAAAAATTGTCCCTTCTACTAGTTTTTTTGGTGTACTTGTCTCTATCTTGACTGATGGGTTTTCAGGCTTTAAACTTGTATTATTTTCAACTTCTGTCTTGATGTTACTTTCTTCTTTCATGCGAATTCTTTTAATATTTTTAGAACTTTTTATGAATTCTTTAAGAGGTTCTGTTATAGGTTTAAATGTATCTCTTAATTGTTCACGTGTATCTATTTCACCAGTTTTTATACTACGAAGCTTTTTCTTCAACACATTTCTTGTCAACACCAACTGTTTTAAAATTTTCTCATCCATGTTTGCTAAGGGCAAATAACAGGTATCAGCAATCAGATCAGCTTATCAGGACCTGGTCTGGTTTTCAGATCAGCTTTTCAGGAGCTGATCTGGTTTTCAGATCAGCTTTTCAGGACCTGGTCTGGTTTTCAGATCAGCTTTTTCAGGACCTGGTCTGGTTTTCAGATCAGCTTATCAGGACCTGGTCTGGTTTTCAGATCAGCTTTTCAGGACCTGGTCTGGTTTTCAGATCAGCTTTTCAGGACCTGGTCTGGTTTTCAGATCAGCTTTTCAGGACCTGGTCTGGTTTTCAGATCAGCTTATCAGGACCTGGTCTGGTTTTCAGATCAGCTTATCAGGACCTGGTCTGGTTTTTAGATCAGCTTATCAGGAGCTGGTCTGGTTTTCATGTAGCTGGTATAGTTTGGAGATCAGCTTATCAGGTATCGGATGAGATTATAGCAAATAGATGTATCAAGTTTAAAGTTAGATTAATAACTAAAGTCAATCTTTTATGAGAAGTAGTTTATATAGTTATGAAATAGTCAAATTGCTTTCTGTAGCGACCATCATTTAATTCATTATCTTTGCTTATCACTAAAAAGCCATATTTATCCCTCCAACACTCTCGACAAATTTCTTGGAACTTTTCATAACTCATATCGCTGCCAACATGATCCCTATAAACATGCTTCATATTTGTCTCATCTTGCTTAAACATTATAATCACATTTGCATTGTCTCTTACTAAATGTTTGGGAGTTCTAGTATAAGTTTGACACAAGTAGAATGAATCAACAACCCAATGCCGTCCCATACAAAAATATGAACGTATATTATTCTGCTTCTCACATGCAACATCATCAAATATCATAATTGAATTAGTTTTAGCTTGGTCAGGTGAAATAACTGATTCATTATCGGTGAATGTATAATATCCCATTCCTTTAATTGGTGAAATTAGTTTCTTCAAGTACTCATATTTAGGTTGATAAAGAGATTTTGAGTATAAATAGATGTTTTCAAACTTGAGTCCATTAGGAATTTCTAGTAAGCCGATCATAACATTAGTCTTTCCACAATTTGATGGCCCTACTGTTAGAGCACGAATAGAATTTGGTAAGAGGGGGCTATGCTTTATTTTTGAAGTGATGTTCGATGATTCATCAATATTACGAACTAAAATATTTTTATGTTGTTTCACTAACTGCATTTTTGTAACTAAATACATTTCATAAATGTTATCTCTTATTATAGAAAAAATCAGATAATATGGTTATACGATATCAGAAAACGTTTAGTCATATCAACACCTTCGTTGGAGGAGGTATAGTAGATAAAATAATAAACTCTCTACCTGTTGAACTTCATCTTCCTGGATATCAGTACTGTGGACCTGGAACAAAACTACAAAAACGTTTAAATCGAGGTGATAAAGGAATTAATCTATTGGACTCTGCTTGTAAAGATCACGATATAGCTTATTCAAAAAATAAGGATTTAAGCACTAGACATAAAGCTGATAAAATACTTGAAGATTCAGCTTGGAATCGAGTTTTATCAAAAGATAGTAGTATTGGTGAAAAATCATTTGCCTATATGGTTACTAACGCAATGAAAGCCAAAACAAAATTTGGTATGGGTGTGGAGAAAGAGAAAAATGTTAAAAAGAATAAGCTAAGTGATAAAAAACTGTTTAGAACATCAATTAGAGCTGCAACAAAAATACTAAAGAAGGAAAAACCATTAGATATTAACTCAGCAATTAAAATTGCCCGAAAAACTATCAACAACTCATTAAAAGGAGGAAATTCTCAAATTATAGTACCACGTGTAATACGTGTCCCAAAAATTGGTGGGTTTTTGCCTCTAATACCGATTTTAACTGCTCTGGGTGCAATTGGTAGTCTAACAACTGGAGGTGCTGCTATAGCTAAAGCTGTAAATGCAACAAAGAATGCAAAAAATCAACTTGATGAAGCAACTAGACATAATAAAGCGATGGAATCTATTGCAGTTGGAAAGGGACTTTACTTAAAACCATATAAAAAGGGTTATGGTTTAGTTTTCAAAGAGGAATCAAAAAACTATTAGAGATGCTACCCAACAGACCACTATCTGATGAGGACCTAAACCGTTTCTCTATAAATATTCCATATTTTAGAGGAGTTTTCATGTTGAATACTCTACCAAAACGAACAAAGAAAATAGAATGTGGAATAATCAATTTAGACGTATCAACAGGACCTGGTACACATTGGGTAGCATATTATAAAAACAACAATGAAAAAGAATATTTCGACAGCTTTGGAAACTTACAACCTCCTTCGGAAGTAGTCAAATATCTTGGTACAAATATAAAATACAACTATAATCAACATCAGAATTTCAATACATTTACCTGTGGTCATTTATGTCTTAAATTTCTTTATGAAATAACTGAAAATATTAAATAAAAAAGCGCAAACATTTATATTTTACAAAACTCTTTCATGTATTTTTATTTATAACACAGTACAACAGCCAATCTGGGGGGTGAGAAATTCCAAGTCAGGGTGATGGTACTAGGTCAGTATAGTAAAACCCTCAAAGGGTTTGGCGTTCGTATGTGTCAGTTTTTTTATGACCTTTTAAATTTTTTCCTTATCTTGATGTTTTTTCGCTTAGTTGTAACATTTTGGCAAAAACGTAGTTTAACATAACTCGAGAACCACTTGTCCGATTTTGATGAAACAAACTCAAAAAAATTTAGAATTACAATTTCTCTAATCTGTTTCTATACCGTTTTCCTATATGTGCCACACTTTCGAAGTTAAAAATGAATGTATGAAGGGAAAGAAGTATTTTTTGCCTAAAAATTTAAATATTTTTTTTTTAAATTCATAAAAAATCCAAAATGGAAAAAAGTGCCAAAACTAATTACTTTCGCATAAAGTCACATAACTCATGAGCAAAAAAAGGGATAGATCATGCAAATCGATGCACGCGTTTCTCATTTATTCACAATTAGGTAAATGTATTAATATTATTATATTATTATTATTATATTATTATAATTATTTGGAGAAAACATTGACACTCACAAGCCGAACTCTCATATTTTTCTACTGTACTAAAAGAGAAATATTGATGTGGCAACACTGGTTCTGTAATGTTCACATAAAACATGCATTGTCATTATAAATTTTCTCTTTCTCACACTGGTTCTGTGATTTTTGTCATTCAACAAGTGCCGACGAACGCGAACAGTAAAAGTGAACTGTGCAAGCCAGATATAAATAGCTTTTGCTACTGCTGTGGTCAATATGTCTCAACACATAAAAAAGTGGAAATTTCAGTACTGATTTTGTTCAAACATACGAGATGTACTTCAACCAAAATGTTATAGTGAACGAAAATTGGGTACCAAATATAGTGTGTAAAAGCTGCTACAACCGTCTAATGGATTGGAAAAATAGAAGACGTGAAAGTATGCCATTCGGTATCCCAATGACTTGGACTAATCCTGGCGAAGGTCACAATCCATTGAATTGCTATGCATGTGCGAATAAAGGAGCCGCAAAAAGGATAAGAAAATCGTATAATTACGTTGGTGTTGCAAGTGCCGCAACACCATTGCCTCATTCGGACCACATTCCTGTGCCAAAAGCTTCTAGCCCAGATATTTTCTCTTCTACGACTGCTCCGACATATCATGCACGTGATGATCCCCCATATGAGCCATCAGTATCCAATGTGCCAATTTTAATAAATCAAAATAAGCTTGATTCAATTGTTGCCAAGTTGGAATTAACACAGCATAAATCGGAAGAGCTGGCTTCCATTTTGAAATCAAACAATTTGTTGGCACCCGGTGTGAAAGCAACAGCTTATCGAAGTCGTCAGGCAACACTCCAAAGTTTATTCCTTGTGAATGATGAAAAAAGTTCTGCATATTGCCCGGATGTAGGAAAATTGATGGACGCAATGGAAATAAAATATGAAGCAACTGGAGATGACTGGAGATTATTTATTGACAGTTCAAAACTCAGCTTGAAGGCGGTTTTACTGCATAAGACCAATAAAAAACCTTCAGTTCCAATCGCCTATAGTACAGAAACGAAAGAAAAGCTTGTGTGGCAAGACAAGGATGATCTTGATGATAAAGAATTTTCAGGAGATGCAGAAGGGCCAACAGTGGAGTCACACATTGAAATTATGTGTGGTTCAGAAACTGATGATAGCGATGAATGCGATGCCACTAGTCCCGAACAACCACCATCGAAAAAGTCTAGGCAATATTTATTAAAATAAATAAATAAAATAAAAATAAAAAATTATAAAAATGTTTACTTAATTTTTTTAGTAGTTTATGGCCAGAAGTCTGGAGTTATTGGGGAAAATTTATAAAAAAGGCGATAAATGACACTTTTTTTGAATAAAAACAAATATCAATATTCTTGTCAAAATGGGATACCTTCACTTAATTGTAAATAAAAGCAGAACGCGTTAATCGATTTCTATGATCTATGTCGCATTTTGTTTATAGGTTATGTGACTTTACACGAAATTAATAACACTTGATCCTTTTTTCCGTTTTGGATTTTTTATGAATTAAAAAAAAAATTAAATTTTTAGGCAAAAAAATATTTTTTTGCCTCCACAAATTTATTTTTACCGGCAAAACTGTTGATTATAAAGAAAAACGTTATATGAACGGATTAAAGATAATTGTAATTCTAAATTTTTTTGAGTTTGTTTCATCAAAATCGGACAAGTGGTTCTCGAGTTATGTTAAACTACGTTTTTGCCAAAATGTTACAACTAAGCGAAAAAACATCAAGGAAAAAATTTAAAAGGTCATTAAAAAAAACTGACACATACGAACGAGGGTTTTACTATACTGACCTAGTACCATCACCCTGACTTGGAATTTCTCACCCCCCAGACAATAATCCCAAAAATGTTCCATAGTGTAATTTAAAATACAAAATTTTTATATATTATTGCCAAATTGGAAATTGGGAATTTTGAATTAGAAATTCACTCAGCTCGCTTTCAACAATTAAGCTTTGTTCACCTTCTCTACTCAAGCAATATGATCCGCTCGAGAGTTCTTTAATTTCATCATCGGTTAAAGTATTATATCGCTTTGGCAGGAACATTATGTGGTTTTCCATTTCAACTTTTAGTGTTGGCCCATATTTTGTTGTTACTCTTGTCACTTTTCGAATGGTGTATTTAATTGATGTCTCAAGCTCCTTTATTTGGATTAAGGTTTTATTTTTTAGTGAATTAAATTTTGATGTTAGATTTGTTGTAGACTCCATTTTTTATTTACTTCTGCTCACTTTAAATGTTTAACTGAAAATGATCTTAAAAGTAGCGATGATGACTTCTAGAAGGCTAATCGAAAATATTTATGGTGAAATAGTGAATAAGTGGGGGATAGTGATAGACGGAAAGAGATGGTTATAGAGAGAAAAGGGATAGAGAGAGATAGAGTGCTAAAAAAGAAGTATGGAATATAGATGATGGTATAGATATTTTAAATATCAAAAGATAGTACTTTAAAAATTTAAAGAGCAAATTAGTCTTAAAGAAACCTTCAAACAATCATCATTCATTAATTTATCGGCAAATATAATGAGCCAAATTAGACGTACTCTAAACCAATTTTTAAGAGATTTCGAAAGCTTCAGGCTTTTTGATCATTGGGAGATGATCAAATTTTTCGAAAATATGCTAGATGAGAACGAAGAATATGGTATCATGGAAGATGAAGACAACACAGAAGGACACTTCAAAAGCTGTCCTTGGTATGATCCTGAGTGTGAGGAAGGACCTGATACTTGCAGATATACAATATATTTTTTGCGCAAAAGTATATTAAAAAATTTAATAATTAGATACTATGAAATGTTTCCATCATTATAATTAAAATAAATAAAATAAAATTAAAATGTATTATTAATATAAATAAAATTAAATTAAATTAAATTATTCCTTGTTTTGTATTATTTTTTAAAGGAAATTTAGGAATCATTTATTCGAATAGAAAATTACAGAAACTTGTATGTACTGAAAAATATAAGGACTTATCCGATTATCTAAATTGTTTCTCTTTATGAAAATATGAAATTTAATGGAATTTCATAATATTGTGAAATTCAATTTGTTTTGTACAGAACCTCTAAGGGAAAACAAGACTGTGCATGTTTAAGCGATATGAAAACAAGAATTTGCAAATAAGCAAAAACGAAAGTTTTTTTGATTCAACGGAGTAAAGCCAATAAAGAAATAAACACCATTCACATATTTCATTCTCTTTTCAATATTTTATTTCATTTTTTTTTCTTAAAAATTTATTTACATATGTATGTACAATAATTTTTCTTAAAAATTCATATACATTTGTACAATAGTTTTTCTTAATAAATAGGATTTTATTTACAACCATTTTTCTTAATAAATAGGATTTTATGTAATTACAATAATTTTTCTAAATAAAAAGGATTTTATTTAAAATCATTTTAACAACAATAAATAGGATTTTATTTACAATAATGTTTCTTAATAACTAAGATTTTATATACAATTTAAAAATTAACTACTTAACTAAAAATTAACTAATTTTAGCTATTTTCTTGCATTCTAGCAATTTCATCTAGCAACATATCAAGTTCGTATTCAGGGTTAGTTTCCTTAATACGAAAATGATACCATGCATATGTGTTAATATTATTTGACCTAATTTTTCTCTTATCGTCTCCATAATTTAAGACTACCTTATTTAATTTACTAGTATATATATGGTGAAGCTTAGATTTAAATGTTAACATATTATCGTATACATTAGTCTTATTGAATAAACAGTTTCTATAAGTAGCTAAACTATATTTATCTAATATGGATCTTTTTACCCCCTTCGATTTTTTAACGTCATTTTGATTTTGTACACTGAATGAGTACATTTTTGATCGCAGCCCAACAAATTCTGTCATTATCTTACCGCAGTGTTCATCTTTCATCATGCCTAAAACTTTTTTATTTATTAATGGGAAATTATAAGTATTGTCCGTGGGATAGTCCGATGTATCAAAATGTTCTTCTATGTCATTTTTTATGTCAGCGTAAAAGTCATCCGTCTTTATTGAATATATAAAAGAGTCCGTGTCCATATAGTTCAATGAGAGTTTTGTCTTAAACTTAGGTTGCATGTACCCGTAATGAAAATTATACATTTTCCATTTGGACAATGCAAGTACACAAAATCCTAAGTAAATTGGTTTATTGTAGCAGGTTTTGACTCTAGTCATTTCGATTGCTACCAGATCTTCAGAAAATATAGATAAACTATGAAAATTTGGTTTTGATATCCAATCTTGAGCCCCCAAACGATTACAATTCGTTCTCTCCCAATTATTGACAATTTTAACATCTCTCCTCTTATCCACATTTTCCATGGTTTTCCCATAGACTGCATTATTAAATAGTTTGAAAAAGTTTTTTTCAAAAGCATTTTTAGCAGTGGCTCTATGTCTGGTATTTAGGTCAATATAGCCTTTTAACCATGGAGATTGTTTAAATGCTAGAATACGATGTGTTTTCTTTAAAACTAATCCATTTTCTAAGCATTGTTTAAGAACTCTAAAGTGTATCACGTATGATTGCTTATTAGAGAAATCGGTTATCAACTTGTTATACTTCGCTTGCAGTGGTTTTTATTTTCAGCGCAAAAAGGTAGGTCATTATGCAAGTCATGTAAGTGAGAAGGATAATCTAAAGTGACCTCATATACATAACCGTCTGTTCCATTGTCAGCTATGCTGTTTGGATCCAGATTCAGCTCGTCTTGCGATAACCATCTGAACCCACCATGAGGAAGATATTCCAACATTGCCCAACCGTAAAGGTTATTTGCGTCTAAATAGACAAGAAACTCTGAGGGCTTCTCTTTATCGAAATCTTCCAAATATTTGTTATTCGCTTTCGAATATCTTTGGCTACACTGTACGATTCCCCCACGTATACCTTTTTTCATAAAATTGTACATGTCTATGTCCGTCAATAATTCTAGTTCAATTTTTGTGTATTTTAACATTGCATCCCAGGAAAGTCCAGGTGCGGTATAGTATTGACATGGATCCAGCTCATAAATACCTTTACAAACTTTTCTAAAGTTCTCTAAAATATCTGTCAGTAAGAGGACATCTGTTTTTAAGTAAAGTTCCATGTAATCTTTCATTGTTTTACAACCAAAAGTATTCCACACCTCTACAGCATGTGAGTATTCCTCTAACGAACACTCTTTATTGTTCAACTTATTAAAGAAATCACTGCGTGAAGGCAGCTGGCACTCGTCTAATTTTTTAAATGAATTTAGGTACTCATAGGGGAAAATACCTTTCTTCTTAATAAGCTGGAATTCTTTTTCTGATTGAAATAAGGACCTTATAGTGTTAAAATCATTATCCGACAAATTGCAGGCTAATGATTCCAAACTCTCAGCCATAAAGCGTAATGTATCAAGAAATCTTATTTCAAGATTATGACCATCGCTCATTTCTGTAAATTGCGAGATTGATATATAAAGCTGCTTATTGAGAGGGAGTACTTTCAGTTGCATAAAAATTTCACCTAGTTCTTTAATAAAAAGATGTGAGTCATAATTTGAGTAATTGTGAAAGTAAACTGGTATAAACTTGGGAATTTGGTAATTCAAATTACAGTTGTTGTGAGCTGCACCTCTATATTTACCGCTAATGTGACAATGATCTCTAACGCGATCTTTACCTAGAAATTTTTGACAAATATGACAATTCACCGCACTATAGAAATTATAAATATCAGAAGGGGATAAAGTATCCATTTGCCTATTATTTACTAAATGATTATTATAAATATCCTCACAATCTTTAATTAAAAGAAATGAAAAAAATTTTTGTGAAGCATCTTTCCCTGTATAAACCCTTAATTTATCTAACTTATTGTTATGGAGACACTTAATGTAGTAACTAAAAGCACAAGGAGTGTGCTTTTTGACAAGACTGGTTTTACTACTCACGTTATTACTAATGTCTTCCAGGATGCATTCGAAGTCTGCGTACACCACAAAGGGGACATCCATTTTCCTCTGATGCCCCTAAAAACTTAGAACTGCATCTGGACCTGACGGCATAGTTGTCACTATTTTGCCGCATTCCGCCTTATGGCTACTCATACCATTTTCGTTATGTGTGTATTGGAGACAGGTGTTGCAGAAATGTAATTTGTGTCCATTCTGTGTTAATTGATTTCGTAAAAGTCTGTGAATGAAAAAAAAATATATAAAAGTTTATTAGTAAAATGTCTATATTATAAAATATATAAAACAAGTATATGTATCATTAAATTAAAGTGTTGAATAATTTTCTAACTTACCTTGATATGTCTTTTATCAAAATGTAGTGATGAACTTCACCATTCTCCAAAAGCAAAAAGTTGACATGCTTTACTTTCTCATCCTTGGTCACATAATAGGGACCAATGATTTGATCTGCTCCCTCATCGTACCCAAACACATTAACACTTATTGCTGGATTATTTACCTCGAACTCCTTAATTTTGTTTAGTGCTAATGGGTAAGTTAAATTTTTGAAATTTAACGCTACACCATTTTGCGTAACAATCGTCTCTGCAGAAATGTTCTGAATATTATAAGAACTGCAACGTTTTGGCCGATCGTATTTTGTAGTATCCATGGCAGCGATTATACACCACTTGAAGCAATATTCATCACTATTTTCAATATTGATGCACGCTTTTCTGCCTTCTAATTTTTGTGGTGTGGATATCCAACTTGATCCTTTGACTAGCGAAGATTTGTTGATGTTGATTTCTGCTCGGACTATGCGTGACAAAGTCCAACCAGAATCTCGCTCTTCAAATTCGGACATTTTGGTTGAAATCTCCTCAATCTGTTTACGGAATAATTCTTCAATGTTATCTGCCTTCGTCAGCAAATTCATTTTGGCTACATGTGTTATAACACACAACTCCAATTCTTCTTCTACAATTTTGATGCACTCTGCTACAATACTCACATGAAATTTAATTATTATATGTTTAGACAAAGACATTTGAAGTCTCTCAATAAAAATATTCATGTTTTCTTTAATAAATTGTTCCAAGAGAAGTTGGTCCTTTTCATTTAGTATTACATATGTGGCGATATGGTTTTTGAAGGCTTTCGATATTTAGTAATATCTCATATTCTCTTCGACTTATTCTCTCCTAGCATGCGAAGTACTCATTGCAGTTGGCAGAGTTTCTTCTCTTTTTTCTTCTACTTCTCCATCACTTTCCGGTAAACTTATGTCCATAGCATCGTTGTATAAAGTCCCTCCAAGGATATCCACACCTTGTTGATGAGCTTGTTGTTGTAGCTGCTGCTCTTGTTGATAATAATTAAGAGGTTGCCATTGCATCAAATTGGAATACTGCTCCATTTGATTAACTGGTGTGACGGGATTATAATTGTAACATGGATACTCATATTGCATTGGTACTCCTGATGCCAAAAACTGATTACTCCATGACATTGGTGTAGGGTAACAGTTAGGCATACCGTATTGTTGATATTGGGGATACTGTAGAGAAGGGTGCTGCTGGTGATGAAATGTATTTATCTGCTGTTGAGGATTTTGAACAAATGTCTGCGGTTGCTCTTGATTTGTACCCCGACTTACGACCATTTGATCCTGCACGCTATGACTTTTCACATGATCCAAAAAGGACTTTTGGTATTTGTATACCTTATGGCATCTCTTACACTGATAACCTGTATAACTCATTTTTAATTATTTTATTATTATAAAACTTTAACACAATTGCTGATGATACTACTTGTAAATACAATAAAGTACTGATGTGTTGGTTAGAAAAGTTGGCGTATTTATACGAAAATTAGTAGCAGTATCCTTGCAGCATTCACAGTTTTAACTTTTTGTTTCTCTGCTGATGACTGTACTTAGTTGAAACTTTGCTGCTTTAAAATAATCGCAGACAAAGAAAATGATTACGTTGCAATATATAAATGTATTCTACACAGCCACAAAATATTCCACGCACAAGTTCTTTCGATCGCACATACATACAGACATACATACATCATACACACATACATACATACATGCATACATACAAATATATTTCTTAAACAAATAAACAGAATATAAGCTTACCAGCGACAAACAAGCTGGACCCCCCACACACAAGCATTAGGGTGTTCACATACATGAGAACGTTTTATAAATAAATAAAATAATTTATTTAATTATTTTATTTTATAACAATTTATTTATTGTTTATTTATAAACAATTTATTAGCGTGAGGAAATCACACAAGCACATTCCCACGATTCATATGAGAATCGCCTAGTAATCAAATCTATTTTCTCTGATATTACTGATATAGTATTACGATATCAAATTTCTACAGTCTGGCAACACTGGGAGCATTAGAAAATAATAATTATGTTTTGCCGTCGGCATTTGAAAAAAAATAATTATGTATTGCCGTAGGCATTAGGAAAAATAATAATCATGTTTTGCCGTCGGCATTTGAAAAAAATAATAATCATGTTTTGCCGTCGACATTTGAAAAAAATAATAATCATCTTTTGCCGTCGGCATTTGAAAAATATATCATGCATTGCCGTAGGCATTAGGAAAAATTATCATGCATTGCCGTAGGCATTAGGAAAAATTATCATGCATGCCGTAGGCATTAGGAAAAATTAATAATCACTATTTCACCATTGGTATTAGGAAAAGTCATTTTCATGATTTTCTCGTCGGCATATATACTCATAAAAAACCTCAAAAAAAATCACCCGTTATCACAATTAATGTAACCCAAAAAAATCACCCGTTCCCACAAGGGTTAATGTAAACAAAAAACTCCTTATGTAAACAAAAAAAAAAGACGGACTTATTGACCCACCCTCGTAGGTATCAAATTTCACAAATTTCCAAGCATTTAACAATTTTCAAATTTTAATTACCCAAATTTAACAATTTCAGCCACAATTTAACAATTTTAATTGTCCCAGAATTGGCAGTTCCCTACTACTATTGATATAATATTTACCAAAACTAATTTTATTTTAGTCGTTGATATCCCTCTGAAATTTTAGGGCAATCGGTCCACATTTACTCATAGGGCCCTTGTAAGTAAAATTTCGTAAAATAGCCTTGGTGATCATAATTCACTAACAAATGTAAGTTCGACAGCTTTAAATGTTATTATTATTATATGAACAATTAAAATATATTTTAAACGTGAATCCATAACAGATATGTAATTAGTAGATCCATATCCGAAAAAAGGTTTTACCATAATTTCTAAGAAAATCTTTTTATTCCAAATAAAATAAAATTTCTTTTATAAATTTTCAATTGTGTCTATTCTGGAATACGCGTCGACTTGGTGAAATTTACACGTAAAACAAAAACAAAACTTCATATATTTTAAAAATTTGTTTTTGTTTATCATATAAAATTCACAGTTTTTAAAAAAGAGAGCAACGCGTTGAAATGCTCACGTTTATTTCCTTTTAGAATTGTGTGGACAACAAAAACAATTTTTGAAACTTTGTTTTTGCTTTAATGTAAAGTTTCACTTCTTCGACGCGTTTTCCCGAATAGCCACCAATATTTATTGTACTTTTTTGCTCTAATTTTTATGTTAATTTGCATAGAATACATTTTTCATTTAACTGTCTTAGTGAAAATTTCATATAAGTATGTCTCCTGTTCATCTTCAAGGAGCTGCTTGGCGTCTTTGTCCAATTCCATGGGGGGTGGAATTCCATTTTTGTCGAATGCTGAAGATATATGGATCAGAAGTGCACAGTAAAATATTAAAGAGGTCTTCATTGGTACTATATCTAGATATCTTCCTTGTGTTGTGCTCGCGAAAATATCTATAATCTTTGTTACTTTTTTCTTGCGCTTCTTCAGAAAGATCTCCAATCTGCAGAATATTGTGTTGAATAATGTTTTCCCCATGATATAGTATTTTATGGACTGTCGATGACATATTCCTCCAATCATATTTTTCGTTGTATAGTTTCGCTGTTTCATTAGCATACTGACCAAATATTCTTGCATTTACCTTTTTATTGCATGATATTACTTGCAGTATGATTTTGTAGCGTTTTATTAATTCAAAATCTACTCCTGTAATAGCTGCAGCAGTTTCAGGATCAGAAAAAATTTTCTTGCTGTGTTGCCATTATTTGTGTTTCCTTCTCCTTGCTTTGGTTGATCGATCAGTAAAAACAATTCTAAACATTTTCTTGTACGTGTTTCTTTTTTGCCTCTCTTTTGGCTTTATTTTCGTCACTATTTCGTACTATTCCTTTAAAATCTAAATCATAGCTTAGCTTTAATATGTGTTCCATAAATCGAATTTTAGCATGGAGTGGGGACAAGCCAAACTCATAGGCTTCTTGGAAAGTGGTGTCTTCTGTTGGAAGTTGACTTAATTGGCTTGCAGTTTTTTTGCAAATAACACAGCTCGAAAATGATTTTGTTTCAGTTATGGCTTGTGCAACTTTTTCATCAATCATTGTAAGTAATATTGGATAATTTATTTTAATCTCTTGATCGTTAAGTAACAAAGTTATCGGTTGAAGTATATCTATTTGTAGTTTAAGTTTAGATACTTCTTCTTATATTACATCCTTCGTTTCTTTCTCAAAAGGAAATTGAATTGGTCTGCAATATTTTGTTGAGGAAGGTATTTCGTTTTTCCATATGTCAATATCGGTTTCTTTGCTAGTAGATGGCTCAAAATTAATGTTATTTGTTTTTAGTCTTAACGGAACAAAAGATATCATAAATAAGTCAGAATCTGATATTTTTTCTGCATTATACTGCTTATATCGCTTTTGTCCAGATGATCCATCGCATCCCCATTTAGAAATTAATGTTAGGCTACAGTCACCAAGCTTTTTAATATTATCTGCGTCCAATGTATTCAAGAATCTTTCCGCAATATGATTTAATATGTCTTGCAATACCACCTCTGCTGAACTTTCTGTAATGTTTATAGAATTTTGTGGTGGTAAACAATCTTTTTTAATTACAACCAAGTCTCTATATTCTGGATAAATGGAGCAATGTTTTCCAACTGCCCGCTTTCGCAATTCCATATACTGATATTTTGTTAGCTTTAAGTCCAGAAATATTGAAAATGCTTCTTCAGATGTAAATTTTTTATCATCGGTTGGTGTTGGAACGCTCTATAAAATCCATTTTACACGCTTGGGGATCGCTTTCATTACATTTTTTATTATATCATTTCTTTTAGTTTTATTTTTTGTTGGTCCTAGTTGATGGAAAAACGTATCTTTAATTATTTCCTGAGATAATTCTTCATTAATGCTTTGCAGCTTTCGTCTTCGGGACCTTTCACAACACTCCTCAAGTGGTCTGGCAGGTCGGCCCACATTTGCTTATTCTGGTTGGTTTTCAAATACAAGTTCGCTTGTAAGCCATTGTTTGTTGCAGTTAAACATTTTTTCCTTATTTCTATAACAATCATTATACCATTTATTTAATCGCGTTAAAAAGTTATTAATTTTTTTTTTTTTGAATGGTCGCACAACTCAAAATAAGGGTCTTTTAAAATGTGTAATATAACATCGTTTTTGTTTTTTTGTTCAAAATAAATTTTAGCAAGATCGTTATATGTAACTGAACTTAGCCAGCGTTTTGACAATACTGATCGTCTTTATTAATTTTGTCTGTTTTTATACACATCAAGTTTTCTTGAAGCAGGTATGTTTTTAAACGAGAGAGAGGAAAGAAGAAAGAAGAGGAGTACAGACATGCTTGTACCGACAAGTTACTTCAATTCTCTTTTGTTATTTCATTCTCATATTCAAAACTCATTAAAAACTTGAACACAAGCCGTCCGTGTCTAAACAACCGGGCAGGTTTAAAAGAGAATTAAAGAGACCTGCTTCAAGAAAACCTGATGTGTCTATCGTATTTTAACCTTTATATGAGCAGCAGCTACCTGTGTACACAATAAAGTTATAACAAAAGGTCGAATATATCGGTCCAAATACAACAACTCATGTACCTACCCCCGCTTATATGTAACTATACATTTTTTAATGGCCTAAATTACAAAAATGCATTTAATGCATTATAATAACAGTCTTTTATTATACCCTTTTCATTAATAAAACTTCTTGGAAAAAAAAAGAAAACATACACACTAACACATGTAGATATACCGCACTCCCATACCTAAAATATCGGACATGCAAGCAGTAAAATCATTGTAGTTTAGAGATGCAAATATAAATTTAAAAAAATAGCATATAATAACAGCTCAAAGTAGGTACTGTAACACGTTATAAGTCATTTTACGAAGTTTTTCGCCGAAAAAAGTTGCGTTCCACTGAACATCGAGATTTGGGTATATTTTAGACCTTTATTACAATCCCCAAATCTGGGACTCGAGCAAAGTAAGGCACGAGTTTTTTAATTTATTTTATAAGTTAAGCAATGATGTGTGAAGAAAAAATTTTTTTCCAAAAATATATAAAACCAAAAAAGTTATGCCCACTTGAAGTTCAAAAATTTTCTAAAATATTTTGAATTTCAGCTTCTCTTAAAAAAAGCGCTCACCATATTCGAAGAGAAATAATCCAAATAAAAACTTAAGTTTCTGGATTTCGAGGTTCCTATGTGTTTACTTTTATATAAAAAAAATTAAATCGGTGACACAAAAAAAATTTTTTTCAAGACTTGGCCGCCATCTCTTCAAATGTGCCACTGTGCGACGGTGAATTGCTTGTAGAGGTAACTGAGTTATTTGAGATCGATTTGTTACAATAGTTGTTTATTAAACATGCATTCCTTTGTACGTAAACCAATTTCTACATACATACACATATTTACCTAATGTATATACCCAACAAAAAATTAGACAAAAAGTCTTTATTTCAATTAGTAAAATCTGAAAAAAGGAGTGGCACATTAGAAGAAATAAATAAATAAAAATAGAGACTGACTGACCCAACTAATACGTACACTCTGTCCGATGGGCACACAAAGCACACTTAAACATTTCAGAAATATATACACAATACGCTAAACTTTAATAAAATGAAAAAAAAATCATATAGAACATCAAATAAAAGCCATAGGTGATCACCCTTCATAAAATAAACATATATGTACCTTATTAATGTAAACATATTTTCAGTATAAGGCAATAGAAATTTCGTCACACAAAGTCATCTTGTATCCTAGAGGAACCGTCGAGAGGGTATACCTAAATTATATGAAAACGAGTTCGTTTTCTGTTGATCGCTATTCAAGAAGAAAATATGTTTGTTCATTATGATTTAACTAAATTAAAAGTACATTTAAATTCAGTCTCATATCTGTACTTCTTAACATAAAAATTAAGAGTAAATGTTATCCCATTCTACATTATATGCATCTAAAATTCCTACAAAGCTGTTATACGAAAGAAAAAAAAAGTAGCGATTGTTTTCAACAATTATGAAAATAATAATTACAATATAAAACTCCCTTTTGATTTTAAATGTTTATCAATAAAAAATAAAAAAAGAAGTAAGTTAACTAACAAAAAAAAAAAAAAAAAAAAAAAACTATCAGTACCTAAGCTGGAGTGCCGGATCAGTTTCATTTAAAAATGTTTATAAATTTTTAAAAAGCAAAGCAAGATTTCCAAAATAAATGTAGAAGGCTATAGTTAGAAAAAATTTTATACCCCAAAAATGTCAAACGTTGACTAACTAACGTTGCATCAACTTTAAAAAAATGTAAATTAAGTATAAGAAATATTTCTGTTATAGTTACTATTACTATAGAGTATGTATCTTCAAGAATTCAGTTTTACTTAAAACAGAAAATGCTCACAAACTTTTAAGTAAACGCAGATAAAAATTAAAACGTTTTTAATTTCAAATAAAAAAACTATGAATATTTCGAATCTATACACAGGCGAATATTTATAACAACAACAACAACAGACATCACATGACAAAAAATAAATAAAAAATGTATTCAAAGATTGAGTTAAACACTTCCCTGTAGTAAATAAAATAATCAGTTGACAAAAAACACTAGTTTATAAATTAATTATTTTGCAAGTGACTACAAATTGGTTTAAATCTCATGCAGATATCAATCAAACATATTGAATAAAAGCACACGTAAGAAATAAATAAAACACGATATTATTCGACCCAGTAGCTCTTCACATGCAGCTTCGGTGGTTCTAGTAAGAAAGGCTAATGGAGAACCACGCATGTGCGTTGATTACAGGGTACTGAACTCTGTAACAGAAAAGAAACAGTTCCCAATGCCAATAGTGGATGAGCAACTAGCAAAGTTGTCTGGCAACAAATACTACACCACATTAGACATGACCTCAGGGTATTACCAGATTCCCCTTGATGAATCTAGCCGAAAGTACACTGCCTTCATGACACACGATGGTCTTTTTGAGCACAACGTTATGCCATTCGGACTAATAAATGCGCCAATGTACTTTCAGGAAATGATTCTCAGAATGGTGGCACCATTAGAAAATCGCCGTTATATTGTCAGCTATGTGGACGAAGTCATAATCGCAACACCGACAGTCAAAAAAGGCATCGAAGTTTTAGAGGAGGTCCTTCACGCTGTGCAAGAGGAAGGTCTTACGCTGCGCCCGTCAAAATGTACCTTTTTGGAAACGGAAGTTTGTTTTCTAGGTCATTTAATAAGTGAAGATGGCATCCGTCCCGGCGATAAGAAAACTGAATGCATACGAAACTTTCCACAACCAACTAACGCGACGGAGGTGCGTCAGTTTCTCGGGGTGACGGGCTACTTCCGAAAGTTTGTCAACAAATATAGTCATATTGCTGAGCCGTTGTCCAGACTGCTAAAACAAAACATCGAGTTTCAATGGCACGACGAACAGGCAAACGCATTTGAGTTCTTGAAGAAAACCATAACTAGTCAGCCCATATTAGTGTTGTTTGACCCTGGAAAGCTGCACGAAGTGCATACGGACGCAAGGAGTATTGGCTTGTCAGGCATACTCCTACAAAAAGAGCTTGACGGGTTGAAGCCAGTGTTTTTCTACAGCCGCCAATGTACGGCAGCTGAACGTAATTACGCAAGCCACGAGCTAGAAGTGCTCGCAATAGTTGAAACGTTGGAGCGGTTTAGAATCTACCTGCTTGGCTCACATTTCACGATTGTAACTGTCTGTAATGCAGTGGCAAATACTAAAAATACTACGCCACTACCCCCTCGTATCTCACGCTGGTGGCTACGACTACAAGAGTTCGACTTCGAGATTCGTCACAAGGCCGGTATTCAAATGGCACATGTCGATGGTATGAGCCGTATGCCATTTTTACAACCACAAGATTCACCAACGGTAGCAGAAGCAGTTTTGCAAGTCATCAGCGACAATAACCCAGATTGGATTCTGTCTATGCAGCTGCAAGACAAAAATACAGGGTGGGCCAAAAGAAACCAAGGGGTGTAAAAGTTTAATAACTTTTTTGTTTATTAACTTTTTTTTATTTTTTCTTTCAGATTATATAATATACAAAATGGAAATTTTTTTACACTAAGTATGAAAAATGATGTCTCTTAAATGACCACCGTTTTCAGCTTCGCACTGATGGGCTCTTTTTAGAGCATTTTCCATAACATCTTTCAAAACTTGTGGCTGTAGCGTTCGAATTTCTGCAACAATGTTTGCCTTGAGTTCAAGGATTGTCTCTGGCTTGTTCACATACGGGTGCTGTCAAATCTGGCGATCGCGCTGGCCAAATAATTTCCGAATTTCGAGAAATTATTCGCTCTCCAAAAATTTGACTTAAAAGTGCCATTGTGTCTCGGGCAGTATGGGCAGTGGCTCCGTCCTGCTGAAACCACATACCAGGTCTGTTTTCAAGAGCAGGACGTAAAAAATTTTCTATCATAAACCGATACCGCTCTCCATTTACGGTTACAGCACTTCCATCTTCATTCTCGAAGAAGTAGGGCCCAATGACATTTTCAGATGTGATCCCACACCATACTGTACACCTGATGGGCAATTGGCGTTGATGAATGGCTCTTGGATTTTGAGAACCCCAGAACCTACAGTTCTGCTTATTAACAAAGCCATTCAAATGAAAATGAGCTTCATCACTCATAATCAAATTTTCAATAAAGTTGATTTCATTTCTGGCCAACTCTTGAAATTTAACTGCAAAATTTAGACGTTGCCGATGATCTGCGGGTTTTAATTCTTGGACCAATTGCACCTTATATGGGTATAACTGTAAATCTTTTTTTAAAATGCGCCGTAGTGACGTACGAGACATTTCTAGCTGAGCAGAACGCCTTCTGCCAGATGTTTCTGGTGCTTCGTTTACACTTTGCTGTACTCGTTCAATATTTTCCGCAGTGCGACTTAAACGTGGTCTACCGGTTCGAGGCAAATCTCTTACGGTGCCATGTTGGTGATGACGATTAACTAAGCAACGAATCATCGCTTCAGAGGGCGAAATTCTGACGTTAAAATGTCGACGATATGCTCTTTGCGTTAAAATAATTGATCTCTGGTTTAAATAATAAAATTTTATTGTTCTGGTTCTCTGTTCAGTTGTGAACCTCTCCATTATAAATTCTCCAAGTGTTGTCTATATAATCTGAAAGAAAAAATAAAAAAAAATTAATACACAAAAAAGTTATTAAACTTTTACACCCCTTGGTTTCTTTTGGCCCACCCTGTATTAAAGATATTTTTGAAACGTTTAATAATCCGGCAAGTAGCAATTTCAGACAAACGATATTAGACTACGAATTATACGAAGGCCGTCTGTATAGGACCGTAAAGGGTCAACGCAAGCTAGTGGTACCTCAGACGATCAGATGGAGAGTAACACGGGCGTGTCATGACGAGGCCTGGAAAAGTCCATTCAGCGCATTACAAGAGATTTTTGGTTCTCGCGGGTAAGGCGCTACGTTAAATCGTATATACAGGCATGCCCAGAATGTTGCCTAAACAAAATAAAGGCTGGAAAGGCAGAAGGTGAGTTGCATACAGATGAACCATTACCATTCCCTTTTCGATGTCTGCATATGGACCACCTAGGGCCTTTCCCTCGTAGCAAGAAAGGCAACCAGCATATTGTCGTAATGGTGTGCGCTTTCAGCAAGTACACTATACTCAGAGCGGTGCGTAATACTAAAACAACACCGGTACTAATCACCATAAATGATGTTATGAACACATTTGGATTGCCCCAAAGAATCGTTAGTGACAGAGGCACTGCATACACGTCGAGAGAGTTTGAAGCTTATATGGCCAAGTACGGCATTCAGCAAATGCTGAATCACAAATCATGACCAGCCTTAAATTCTCCCCAGATATACATATACAAATTCCCATGGTCATACATACATACATATACAATATACGAGATTAATCTCAACAACACAACACTCTCACCTACCCGAAATTACAGATGGTCTTAAACTCCTACAGACATCTATACACATAGATTCTCACGGCTACATATTACAAGAAAACCTCGCCCCTAATAAATCACAATCATCTTAAATTGTTACATATATACATACATACATACACATAACCAATTTACCTCAACAACATCCTCACCCACTTCAAATCACGATCACCCTTAAACTACTATAGACAGACACATCCACAAATCCGCATGGCTACATATTACGTCAACAACCCTGCCCACCCAAATCATGGCCTTAAACTCCTACAGACATACAAACACACAGATTCCCTCGGTTTCATATTACTAGAGTACCTCGCCCCTCATAAACCACAATTAGCCTTAAGCTCCTACAGAAATACATACATTGAAATCCTACAAACATACACATACACACACACACACACACACACATGCACGGAATCGATCTACCTCAACTACACCCCGCCCCCTGCCAATCAAACCTTCACCTAAATTCTCACAGACAGACAGACACAACCACAAATTCCTATGGTTACATATTACGCCAACGACGCCACCCACTCAAATCACGGTCAGCCTTAAATTCCCACAGTCTAGCAACACCTACATTAGCATTAGACAAAATAACTTTCACGTTTTCCCGTCGTCATTAGGAAAAATCATTTTCCCGTCGGCATTTGAAAAAATAATATTCATGTATTGCCGTCGGCATTAGGAAAAATTATCATGCATTGCCGTAGGCATTAGGAAAAATTATCATGCATTGCCGTAGGCATTAGTAAAAATTAATAATCACTATTTCACCATTGGTATTAGGAAAAATCATTTTCATGATTTTCCTCGTCTGTATATACACACATAAAAACCGCCAAACTATGAACAGCCTTAATACATTCACACAAAATATTCCACACACAAATTTCCACGGTCAAGCAGACAGACATACACTTAATGTAAACAAAAACTCTTAATGTAAACAAAAAACATCAAAGCGCCGCCGAAAACACAAATTTCCAAGAATTTAACAATTTTCATATTTTAATTACCCAAATTTAACAATTTCAGCCCACAATTTAACAATTTCAGCAACAATTTAACAATTTTAATTGAGCCAGAGCCCCCAATTCACAACTACTCAACACAATTGTGCTATCTGAATTTCCTTGAACACTGGCTACTTGTTACTATGCACAATACCAAAAGGAATGCACTGAATTGTTGAAAAATCTCATTTTGCTGTTGCCACCAGCAATTTTGAGAGCATATATCAAAAATATTTTACGAAAACACTCACCTTGTGGACGCATGTCTACACTCCTTGTAAGACACAACGAAACTTAGGCTGTATTTTTTATTTTATGTTTTTTTTTTGTTTCTCTTATTTTTTGACAAAGAAACAAGACCTCTCAATCACTGCTTGCCGGTTAATAGACAAAAAATCATTTTTAATGTAGTTTGGGGTCAATCAAGGCAGATCGCACAATCGATTAAGCTAGGTCTGAAAGGGTTATAGGTAGGGTGATCGATTATTCGACTTTTTCCCGAAACCGGTTTTCGAATATTTGATATTATGAAAAACCCGGTTTCGGTTTTTACAATTCAGGAACAACCGGTTTTTTAAGTAAGACAATTATTATACAAAAGTTTCGATTTTAAATTGCTTTAATAAAAAGAAAGAGTTAACAGTTCATGAGTAAATACTATAAAACAATAAAAAAATTAAAGAAAAACATAAAAATTAACTCATATACCTACATATGTGTAGCAGAGACCTGCGCCGACCGGTTGACAGCCGGATGAGCCAAGCCGCCGAAGGCTTTATGTCAGCCGCCGAATTGTTCTCGGCTCAAAATCGGCAAGATTAGCCGCCGATTGATGATTTTTTTTATATTTTACTTGTTTTTAGGTTTTTTCACTAATCCATTCACACTTTTAAATTTTTATACAAATTAGTTATCAAATGTTCTTTCCAATTGACATACCGTCGCTTAGTTATTGGTTTGCTGCAGACATGGTGAATTAAGAATATACTGTGCCGCAAAACAACAACCACCCGACGATATGTATATCCCGTTTATAAGCACTTCTTGTTTGCAAATAAAAGTGGAAAACGTTACCGTATATAAAATACAAAAATGTAAGTCTGAACCGGGACTTAACGACTATTTCAGAGAAAACATGCTGTAGTCCGCGTTGCCACATTCTGATTTTGTACCACAAACAAAACGAAAAAGATCGCTAGAAAGTTATTCTATAACAAAAAGAAATTAAATTTTACAATGATTTAATGTGTAATAAGAAGTGGTTCTTTTTTGATATATGACAATTTTCTAAAAAAAATTCCGCTTTGTTTGTGGTACAAAATAAGAACGTGGCAACGCTTATTAAATCAGTTTTTCCCTGAAATTTAGCTGGTAAAAATAAATCATTTATAAAAATTTTGTGAATTTATTTTGACAAAAATTGTGAAGCCGACCAGCCGAATTTCAGCCGCCGCCGAACAATTTTTCATGAGCCGCCGCCGCCGACGAAATTTCTCGGCGCAGGTCAGTGATGTGTAGTACATATACATACATAAGGTCTGTTCATTTACTTTGCCAGCGGAAACTAGCAACTAGAGGGTAAGGCAGAAATTTACAAAATTACTCTCCTAAATATGAAAAAGTAAATGAACGCTTTACTTGTAAAAACTCGCAAGAAAAATTTATTCATATCAGAACCATGGATGGAAATCATAATACAATTGTACCTTTTTTGATGTATTTTGTTTGATAAAATTTTAAATTGCAATTTTTCTTTAGAAATTGACGTTTAATATGAAATTCTTTACACAGTTTCATGTCTTTTTACTATTTTTATGAATTTTTCATAATTTTTTAATTTTATTCATTAACAAATACAAAAATTCCACTTTCCATCTCCGATTAGATATGAGAAAAAACCAAATTCTTTACAATAAAATTGAATTTGTGTGGCTTAATGAAAGGAAAACAATAAATTAAGAAAACATGCTTTCTTTTTTCATACGTATACATGTTTTTTAACAAAGAAATGCAATTTTTCAGTTTTCCTTTTTCAGATATTTTTGAAATAATTAATTTGACAACAAAACATACAACAGGTGGTGGTATAATTCTTGCAAATAAAAATTCTACCAGTAATAATTTTTAAAAATTTTTTTGACGCTCTCTTCTTGCAAACTTTTTGAGTTAATGAACACTTTTCAGTAACAATTGTTACAAATTCGTAACAATTTTTAGTAAATGGACAATCCCTTATGTATATAATATACATATATACGTATGATTGTATGGACAAAGTGGATATCTACCTCTATATAAAATATAAAGCAAACAAAACTAAAAAACATTTTTACAAATGGATTTTGACATCCATTGAACACATCGTCTGCTACCACCTCATAAAATAATTTCGCTTCAATTTCATGTTTCAGTAAGTGTTGCCATGCTCAAAAAACAACTAGACCTTTTACACTTGAAAATCAATCGAACACGTTGGTCTAAGTTTTAATATAGTAAAAACTAGTATACTAATAATAAGTATAAAACTAATATATAATATAATAATATCGATCACCCTAGTTATAGGTAAACAAACAATGTGTGAGTGTTGTCAAAGTTTTTATTGTGACATACACCGCAAAATATAAAAAATTGAGATAAGATTGATTTTTAGGAAAACTTTTGGAGATCTGTCGATCTGTGTAATCAGTTTGTTCCTATCATTTATAGTTTTCGAAATATGAGACATTGACTTTGTGCTATACAACTCTTTAGTGACAAGCTTCGTAACCTATTGTGTTCTATATGCAAAAACTCGTGCATATAGAACAAAAACGCACCAAAAATACTTAATAAAAAAAAATATTTTTTATTTTGTTCTATATGAAAGACTAAATAAAGATTGTACTAATTTGGATCTCATTGCATTATTTGTTTTAGTTTTATTTATTTGTTGTGACTTCACATTGCACTTGGAAAATGGAATAAAACAAAAAAAGAAAACAATGACAAACAATCAAAAGTATTCAAAAGCCCTTAATTTTTAATTAAGTCCGGGTGTTTTCTTATTGATTATATCAATGAAATTTTATTGTTACTAAGTAACTAGTCTTGTTTTGTTTCTAAATAGGATAGTTGTGATTTCTTCATATTTTTTGTTAGCAGTTTCTCGATTTTGCCGAAAGTTAATGTGCTATGTCAAAATATAAAATTTCTGTTGAAAAAAACGAAACATTTTTTTAATTGTTAATCATTCCTCCAAATACTGACGTGATGTACTGGATCAGGCTAAACATGCTTGCCCTTTCGTGATTCATTCACAACACTTGTGGATGGATCGCAAAGGTGCTTGATATGATAATACCTTACAAAAAATTTGGTGACAATTGATCCAAACGTATTCGTCCTATGGCTTGTGCAAATGAGAGTGTTACCAAAAGTAAGGAGTAGTGTATGGTGAAAAAAGGACATATCCTGTAAATGGTTATATATTCACCATATAACCAACACACCATATATATTCGATGTGGTTGGGTCCAGGTCCTATTAAACAGTTGTCCCCTCCAATGGTCCCGCCAAGCCACTCTGGAACCAGTCCCGTAACTATTCTTATATATTAACCTGAGCTTAAGTGGTGTTTTATACTTTTGAAATGTGAGTGCCTCTGTGGTCGAGTGGGTAGTGTGCAAGCCTGTCATGCCGGAGGTTGGCAGTTCGAGTCCCAAAAACTTTCTGTTTAAAAATAAATTATAATTGCATTTGTAACAATAAAAAGAAAGTTGAAAATTTTCATTGTTACAGTTAAGGGTCGGAACAGCGGTGCCATACTTGTTTTCTCAAAAACCTTCAAGTCGAACACAAAAATCTTTTTTTTATTTATTCAAAATATATTAATATCCATTGATTTTAATAAATTAGAAATCCAAGAAAAATTTATTTTGTTTCAAATGAACTAACAAACGTTAAGTTAAATAAATAACACAATATATTTGCTGAATAGAACATGTATAAGACAAATACATGAATGCATATAATTCATACTTTTGTTGAAGGAAAGAAGAAAATATGTGAGTACTTTAGTAAAAAGGACCTTAAATAATATACTAAAAATACCAAATATCATATTCTTAAAAATCTTATTTTTAATAAAGAAATCTTTTAGCATTGTTAACATCCCGAAAAACTTCGAAAATAAGATAAATCTTCACATGTGGTAACGCTGTGTCGGAATGACATTTTTAAATAATTTATGTTATTCCACACCGATTATGTCCCCATGAGATAGTTCAGTGACAAGTCACAAGGTGCATACAAAATATTAATTAACGCCATCCTAGGCCATCCCCATGTAAAAGTGACTGGTCCGCATCAAAGGAAGTGGTAGAGCTCGGACTGGTCTCTATTACTTGGGGACCGATCACGTGACTAGTCTTGTGTTAGTTCCATTTCCTGCAGGGAAATAACCATCATACACTTAAAGTATTTAAAACACTACACTTTTTTAAATTTTGTTCTATATACTATAAAACAATGAGAGTTTCGTAAATAAGTGCATATAGAACAAAACGATTTTTTTTAAAACGCGTCTTACAGAAAAACCCAGAAACAGTAGAAGTTTTCTGTAACTTATAACTAAACTTTAACAGTGATTTCCAAAAAAAACATTTTTGTCATATAGAACACAATAACTTACGAACGACGATATATGTATATACATATACATATATACATACAAATATGTATATACATATTAAGAATCTATATAATTAATAGGCGAACATGTTTTTTGTAATCCCTTTTACGCTGGTACGACCGCACCGATTTTAAAAAGATTTATATGGTTTTAAAGGATTTTTTATTGAAATCGGTTTAGTATTTTGGGAGCTATAAGCGTTTAAAGTTGCTACTACTACATGCACACATATTACACACGCATTTATTAGCTTGCAAGTCAAAAAATAAACAAAACATGAGTGTGTGTGTGGGTTTGTAGTATTTCTCTTGATCTAACAATTTTTTTTCTCTTATTTGTTGTTGTATGAAAGCCATAATACTTAAAGGAAGAGAGTTGAATAAATTGAATTAACTTGGTTAAAGGGATTTTGTTTATGTTTTTTTAATTTCATTTATTATTTAATTATGCTTGCATATGTATGTAAGTTTGTGTGTGGCTGTGTTTTAATGAATTTTTTATGAAGTTTAGATACATTTTCTTTGAATCTTAAATTATTTACATTTTGATTCTAGTTTACGGACGAGTGTGTCGTCCGTTTGGCATATCTAGTAAATATTATTAGCTGTTTGTATGTAAAGTAAATAAAACGTAATAAATAACCCAGTTAACAAATTTAATTGGTAATTAAACATTGCCGGCCACCTTGAAAGAATGGAGGATGTTGCAAAGCAAATGCATATTAATTATATATATGTTATGATGAAATGAGTCATTAAGGACTCCTGTGGACTGTATTTTAAATAAATAAATATGTAGTTATTTTATAACAGGTCATTAAGGACCCCTGATGATTTAATTAAATTGTGTTTATATGAGTCATGAGGGACTCCTGATGAAAAAATTTACGAAGTGAGTCATGAGGGACTCCTATTACGGCTATAAACCGTTTGAAGAATATAAAATTAAAATGGCGACAAACCCGAAGTAACCCAACCAAGCATTGTATATTGTGCAAGTGGAAGACCAGGACTTGTTTGTATTCGGCCTTTCATAATCAATGGCATTACTTTCGGTCCTAACACCAAACAGACATTACCAGAGTGATTAAAAGTTGGGTCACCAAGTTGAAGACCTTGAAATGATTCCAAAATTTAATCATTTACTGATACCGTAGGGGTGCGAATGCCTTTCATGTTATATAAGCGAGCCATAACAAAAATGCGCTGTGAATTTTTATAAATGTCTTCCAATTCAATCCGACAAAATTGGTCGTTATTTACATTTTGAATAGGAAATTTTAATTTTGATGCAGCCTTTACAGATATAACTATTTTGACAACATGCATCCAAAACAGCTCGCAATGGAATTTTCGAACGAGCTTGGAGAAGAAACAGACGTAGAGTTGGTCAAAAGGAAACGGATTGTCGAATCGAAATATTTTGTGCAACTGTTGTTAACTTTTTCTGATTGTCTGCTTTGTTATTGTTATTTTTATATTCATGTAGCAAAACATGGTGCTGCTGATTGCAAATTTTACATTTTGCTTTACTCAGGCAATCTTTCCCCAAGTGACTGGTAGCAAAACAACGTGGACACATACGATGAAAGGACACTAAGCGTAATCTACGTTCAAGACTCGTATCACAAAACTTGTAACAAAAACGTATAGGGTGATTTTTGTTGGAAATCGGGCATTTCTTTTTCCCGGCAGTTTCCCTTGAAGTTAAAGGTTTTGAATTAATTTCAAGAGCTGATATTATTGTTGCCAAATCGGATATCTCCACTTGCTGCAATGTTGGGTTATTTTTGGTTGTCTCGACGATCGACGTAGATATATTTATTGCCGGTTCTTAAGTAATTAAATCGGAAGCCAAAGTCTTCGTTGGAACTTGCGAATGAGGTTAAAAAGAAACATTTACAGTTGATGGATTCACATCGGTAGTCTCCATTGCTTCCTCATAATCCAACAAACCCTCTTCATCAAACTCAGGTGCGACTTGGATAGATTTAATAGTGGTTTCCATTTTGCTAGGAAGAAAATGATTAGTAAATTGTAAAAAAGAGAAAGTGAGGGGAAATTATAAATTATGTAAAACAACAAGTTTGGTTATTGGCCTAGTGGTTATACCAGATTGTGTGCGAATTTCCGCGGGCAGGTATAGTTGTTCATTTTTTATTACAACTAAATCGTTTAACGTCACATCTCGTTGAGCATGTTGCTATTTATAGCGTTTGTGTAAAGTTACCAAATATTCTTCCTTCCATCTTTTGCAAAATTGATGTATCATAGCTTTGACTTTTCTAATGGGTGTTTTTTTTAGAGGTATAGAACTTCGAATTGAAATAAAACACAAGAAAATCGTTTTAATGTCCATCAATTTGGCTTTATTGGAAGGATAATTTTATGCCATTAATGTTTAAATATGATTTCGGGCATGTGGCCGCCGCGGCTTTCTCGAATAAAGCCAATTCTACAGGTCCAATTTTCAACCACTTTTTCGAGCATATGGGGCCGTATGTTGGCAATAACGCCACGAATGTTGGCTTCCAAGTCCCCTAACGTTTCTGGTTTGTTGGCGTAGACGAGCGACTTCACATATCCCCAAAGAAAATAATCCAATGGTGTCAAATCACACGATCTTGGTGGCCAATTGACAGGTCCATTCCGCGAAATTGTGCGCTCATCGAATGTTTCCTTCAATAAATCGATTGTGACGTGCGCTGTGTGGCATGTAGCGCCGTCTTGTTGGAATCACAACTCATCCACATTCATGCCATCCAATTCGGGAACAAAATAGTCGGTTATCATGGCTCTATACCGGTCTCCATTAACGGTAACTGACTCTCCAGCATTATTTCGGAAGAAGTATGGCCCAATGACTCCACCAGCCCATAGAGCACACCAAACAGTCAGTTTTTGTGGATGTAATGGCGTCTCAAGGGTCTCATGTGGATTCTCTTCACTCCAAATGCGGCAATTTTGCTTGTTGACGTAGCCATTCAACCAAAAATGAGCCTCATCACTGAACAAAATTTTGCGATGAAAATCAGCATCGAGATCAATCTCATTTTCGGCCCATACACCAAAATCACGACGCATTGCATGGTCTCGCGGCTTTAATTCTTGCACAAGCTGGATCTTGTAAGGTCGCAAGCCAAGATCTTTGCGCAAAATCTTCCATAAAGTTGATGGACAAAGCTCCAATTGCTGTGCACGGTGGCGAATCGATTCATTCGGGTCCTCTTCAACACTTTGCTCTACAGCGGCAATTGTTTCTTCGGTGCGCACTGTTCGACGTCTCTGCGGATGCGTATTATCACATAGAGTAAACGTAGTGCGAAAACGATCCATGGTTAACCGAATTAATTGCTCTGATGGACGATTATGTCGACCATAAAATGGACGGAGCTTGCGGTAAACTTCGCGAACTGAACCATTATTTTCGAAATAAATTTGCACGATTTGCAAGCGTTGTTCTTTTGTCAACCTGTTCATGATGAAATTGCAAACCAAACTAAATATTAATCACTTGACAGCTGACAAAATGGCCGCCAGTTAAAAAAGTGATGCCAACTTAAAGTTCTATACCTCAATAAAAAACACCCTTTATATCGATTGACAAAGCTTATTGGACTATCAAAAATCGTTGGTTCGGGAGGTGCTAAAATAGCTGAGCCAATCAGAAAATGTCCTGGTGTTAAAGCTACTGGCTCACCCGGACTATCAGGAATGGGGCATAAAGGACGTGAATTCAAGCATGCCTCTATTCTTGTTAAAATAGTAGATAATTCCTCAAATGTATAACTACAAGATTGAACTTCTTTTCTGAAATGTAGTTTAAAACTTTTAACTCCAGCTTCCCATAACCTTCCCATATGGGGGGCACCCGTTGGTATGAACTTCCATGTTAAACCTCTATGTCCAAAGGAGGAGCACATACGCGCTTGATACTCTTTGATAAACGTTTGAAAGTCTCGTGTTAATTCATTTGACGCTCCAACGAAATTCGTACCATTGCACTATAGGTCAAATCACCACTTTTTCTGTGCGAAATTAAATCCGCCTGCCAAATCATGGTATGCAATGCAAATTCTGAGAAAATGTCTTCAAAATTAAATTTAACACATTAAAGACCAGAAATTAACCCTTTAATAACAACAGTCGATATATGCATTAAAATATTTTAATTTTAACAAAACATTAGCTAATTGCTTAAATCTAGTTTATTTGGTAGATTTAAATTCAAAAAATCCTCTTCTTTTTCATTAATTTCATTAAGAGTTCAGTTGTTTTCATACAAATGTTACCTACTAAAAAGAGGCATTACTCGCAAAACGCAAAAAATCGCACTTTGAAATAAATTGCAAATAACTCATTGATTATTACTTAATTTATACTTTAAATTTGAAAGGGGTCAAATGAAGTCAAAATTTTTTAAGGCCTATATAAGATCAATCCATATGATAAATTATACCGTTTAAGCTATAGCTCATTATAATGAGTTATTTTAAAGCATAGCGTTATAAATATGAAACACTTTTTATAAAAAACATGAATAATTACTTGTCGCTTTATTTTCCATTTCACAGCAATGAGTTAATACCAACGCAATTCGAGAAAATCGCATTTAAAGTTGACCGATTTCTACTGAACTCACAAGTTTATTTTCAGAAGAACTTAAATCTATTGGCTTAGATCCAAAAATATGCGACAGTGCTTAATATTTTCCGAAAATTAAAATGTGTCTTTATTTTAAAGTGTTTACAATTAAAAACAACGAAACAAAAGTAAAATGTCACTTTTGTTTTCATTACTTTTGCACAGAAAAAGTGATCATTTGACCTACTGTGCATTGTCCGAAAACATTGTGTGTGGACAACCTCTTCTATATATAAATCGATTAAAGGCTGCCAAAAATGTGTCCAATGATAAATCAGACGCCGCTTCCAAATGTATAGCAAACATACCCTTTCGTAATTTTACAAGACCTGCCATTATAATTTTTTACATCAAAAGGGCCTGCATAATCAACGCCAGTGTTTGTAAATGGTCTATCGAGAGTCACACGTTCCGGAGGAAGTGCAGCCATTATTTTACTACAAGTACGTTGTCGATCAATTAAACAACGTTTACATTGATGTATTACGGTACGGATTAATATTCGTTATCTAGGTACCCAATATTCACATCGAGACTCTTAGCATTAATTGATTACCACCATGAATAGTAAGGACGTGTATAAAATCAGCAATAAGTTTCGAGAAACGACATTCGTACGGTAGAATGATGGGATATTGTTCATCATAAGGCATTGAGGGTGATTTGATTAATCGACCATTTACTCTCATGACTTCTTTTTCATCAAGAAATGGATTTAAAGTTATTAACGAACTTTTTGCAGGTAAGGGTTTCTTATTTAAAAGACATTTTTATTCATCTGCGTAGTACGCTTTTTGAGCTACGACGTATTTTTACCATTTTTATCTCGTCACTAGAGATTATATTATTTTCATAACGAAATTTATTTTTATGGGCTCCATGTGTAGAATGGAAAAATTGATATATACATATATGCTATAACACGCATAGCTTTGTCTAGAGACGAAAATCTCTCTAAGATATCCTCAAATTTCGGAAAAAAAAGGAGGCGTGGACTTTCAATTTCCGACTTTCTATGTCAGTATCCAGATTTTCAAAATTATGGTGGGACCACTGATTTTTAATTTTGTTTAACCATGTAGGACCGTGCCACCACAACTCACTTTTTGATAATGTGAGTGGATCTACCCCGGCTGCCTAAGTCGGCAGGATTGTCTTCTGAACGTTAGTCCAGGAACTTGGTGTTTTTCGTAACCATGCAAGTACAAATGTTGAATCTGTCCAACAATATACAATTTTAATAGGAATTTCAATTTCATTAAGAATATTTTTCAATCTCTGATGCTAAAACTGCACCACACAATTCAAGACGCGGTAATGAAATTGATTTAATTGGTGCTACTTTCGTTTTTGACGATAATAAGTGCATATAAATTTCTCCAGTGGGGGCTTCAGTGCGAATGTATATTACCCCAGCGTATGCTTTTTCCGAGGCATCTGAAAAAACATGAAGTTCAGTATTCGAATCTTTGTAATAATTAACCCATCTGGGTATTTGAATAAAATTTATTTTGTTGAATGATTCGACAAATTGCAACCATTCTTTTTCTGTTGAAGGAGGAAGAAAGTCATCCCAATCAATAATATTAAGCCAAATGTTTTGCATTATCATTTATGCTTTAACAATTACTGGGCTTAACCAACCAAACGGGTCAAAAAACTTTGATATGGTAGATAATACTTCCCTTTTTGTATAACTTGATTTTGCCTCTAGAGGAAAAACTTTGAAAAAGAAGGAATCCAAATGTGCATTCCAAAAAATTCCCAACGTTTTGGAACAGCTATAATCTTCAAAAGTCAGAACCTTTGAATCTACCATATGACCTGCAGGCAGTCCTTGTAAAAACGAAATTTTGTTAGATGTCCACTTCCGAAGTTCAAACCTCGCTGATAATAAAGCTGCATTTAGTCATCCCTTGCTAATAAAGCAAAAACGTCATGAGCTCCAGTCAACACATCATCTACGTACATACCTTTCCTTAAAATTTTTGCGGCTAAGGGGAATTCGTCCTCACAATCATCAGCTAATTGCAATAAAGTACGAATTGCTGCAATTCATAGTCAGTGACTTGATCGTCCGATGATGTCCTATATAGAATTCGTTGAAAAGGTGTATGAGATGAATGAACGCGAATTTGCCTATACATTTTTGTAATATTACAATTAAATACAAATTCAAACAATCTCCAACGTAAAATCAAATTGACTAAATCTGCTTGCAAGGTTGGCCCTACAAAAAGACAATCGTTTAAGCTGGTGCCATTAGATGTCTTATTTGAGACATTAAAAACGACTCTAAGTTTAGTTGTTTTTCTCTCTAGTTTAATCACTGGATGATGTGGCAAATAACATGATTTTGTTACGGCTTGATTATTGGATTTAATAGGTTTCATGTGATCTAATTTCAAATAATCCATTAATACTTCATCATGCATGTTTTTGATTTCAGATTTTTTTGAAAGGGAAGATCCATACTCATAAATTGTTTCATAGCTCCAGATCTGGATATTCCCAAGTTAATTTCATTGGGAAATTCTGGCTTGACAGGTAGCGACACAATGTATCTACCTGTTGAATCCCGTTTAGTGGTTTTCTTATAAATTCCTTTGCAAAATTTATCAGAAGATGACAAAATTTTTCTTTTTGGAGTTTCTTCTCCATCTGCATCACGAACCTTATGAAATCTTGCTTCAAATTTAGAAATGACATCTGAAGCACGTATAAAATTTTCAAAGTACTTTTTCATTTTGTAATGTAAATCAAATTATTCCAATGAATTCGCAACCAGTTATTATATGATGAATTTAAATTTTTATGTAATTTCTTGTCAACCTTTTAGACAAAAACTCTGCGTAGTCAAATCGATCGACGGTAGGGTGCCTGTTAATGTAACTTGTAAATAGAAAGAGGTGGAAGAAGAATGTAATAATGTAACTTTCTTTACACAAATTAACTTTTAACAAATTAATTTCACACCTTTTATTAATTACTTATTTTATATTAATGAATAATTCACCTTTATACTTTTATTATTATGTTTTATTATTTGTATAAGAACTGCTGCTTCGTATTAAATTTTACACAGCGAATGCTTTTCACAAATAATTTACCGTAGCACAAATTCTCTCTTTTTAAACTTGTCTCAGAAAATTTTAACACTTTTATTGACACAATATCCAATAATATTTATATATTTCTTTTCTTTCACTAATAAAAGTTTATTTTTCTTCACTTTTCTATTTTATATGGGCATAAACCACGACTTGTTGTTTCTTTTATAAAGATACACACATATACTAATGAATGCCTTTTTTGTATTTTAAAATTGTAGTTTTCCCAATCACTTAACTCAAATTTACTAACCTTTAATTCGATGAATTTTCTACAGATGATTATATGTACATAGGTAATGACCCAAGAACACAAGAGCAAAGAAGGCTTTCTTGTAAATTAAATCCGGTCCGAAGGACCAATCATTCGGCGTATATCCGTTTAGTTGGTTCAATAAAACAATAGATTTTGAGATTTAATAATTATTTTCACTAGAGAAATATGTTGAAGTTTATTGTTTGAGTTTTTAATAAAGACTAAGTACAGATAGAAAATGAAAATATTCTTGTCTTATGAGAATGTAGTAACAAAAGAGAATATAGAACGTACATGTTGCAAAGTTAAGAAAAGAGTTGCCATTATTCAACACACCTCCTCAACATGTATGTCCTTTACATTAATGATAATAAAATTTATAGCAAATTCATTAATCCCACAAAGTATGTATGCTTGATCCTGGGAAGGTTCTTCGTTAGGATATCGGCTACCATTTCATTTGTTGGACAGTATTTCAAGATGACTTCTTTACGTCGGACCACTTCATGAACGTGATGATACTTGATATCGATATGTTTTGTTCGGCTGTGATAAACAGGATTCATTGCCAATTTCAAAGCTCCTTGATTGTCCACGTTCAACAATATACATATGTGCACCATCATGGAAACCAATTTCAGCTAATAATCGCTGTAGATATACTGCTTCCTTACAAGCGCTCGACATGGCCATGTATTCCGCTTCAGTAGAGCAAAGTGCGACTGCAGACTGCTTACGTGATTCCCATGAGACTGCACATTTACCAATGTAGATAATGTAGCCATTGTATGATTTACGATCTACTGCGTTACTGCCCCAATCAGAGTCAGTGTAACCTTTTACACCAGCATCACCAGCTTCGTAGACGAATCCAAAATTAACCGTACATTTCAGGTATCGTAATATTTGTTTTGCGGCAACCATATGCTCGACATGAGGGCCTTGGTTGTGTTGCGCAAGCCACGATACCGAATGTTGTATTTCAGGTCTTGTAGTTATTGCCAAATAAGTAAGTCCTCTAATTAAAGACTGATATTCTTCTCTTTCCACCCTCCTACAGTCGTTGACAAAATGCGTTTGTAAATTTGGGCTCATAGGCAGCGATAGGGGCTTACAGTCTCCCATTCCATACTGCTTCAGAATATTTCTTACGTATTATGCTTGACACAGCTTAATGGCACCGATCTCACCATTACGTTCCACATTGATTCCAAGAAAATGGTTTAGCACCCCCTTATCGGTTACTTCAAAAACTTTCGCTAAATTCGCCTTAAATTCCAAAATTTTCTCTTTGTGTCTGCTAGCTATTATTAGGTCGTCGACATACACTGCCAGTAGCATCATGTCACCATCTATACCTGCTTTGTATAGACATGGTTCACTGTCACACGCTTTGAAATCCATTTTTATCAACACGCTGTCAAGTTTCTCATTCCAATTTCTTCCCGCTTGCTTCAAGCCATAGAGGGATTTATTTAATTTTAATACCTTTTTAGAATCGAGATGGTTAACGAAACCCTCTGGTTGATGCATATAAATTTCGTCATTGAGGTCTCCATTCAAGTATGCAGTACTAATATCAACTTGATGAATGTACATTTTCTCTTGAACAGCTTTTGCTAGTAACGTACGTATTGTAGCGTATCGAACCACAGGTGAGAATGTTTCACTATAATTAATACCAAACTTTTGGCTACAACCTTTTGCCACTAGACGGGCTTTATAACGTTCAATTTCACCGTTTTTATTGCGTTTTGTAGTGAAAACCCATTTGCATCCAATCGCCCTATGACCCTCCGGAAAATCAACTACGCTCCATGTGTTGTTCTTCTGTAATGCCTTGATTTCAACTCTCATAGCTGACTTCCATTTATTTTTATCAGTACAAGATACTGCCTCTTCATAGGTTTCTGGAATACTATCATTACATATGTTACAGGTTGACCATTTTTGTCAATTCTAGGTCTACCAGGTCCTGTCTTGAAACCATGAAAATCTTCATCGGAATCCTCTGTAGCCGTGTCAAAGTTTTCTGCATTGTCTTCGTTGCGATCTGAATCATCATTAAAAATATCTGCATTATCTTCGCAAAACACCATCATCTTCATAAAAGTCCTGCTGAGATTCACTATCGTTAAAAAGTTCTTAATCATTTCTGCGAAAATCATATATAACAAAATCATTGGAATTCGATTTATTATTATTCAGCTCAATATGACGGAACAATTTTGTTTAGTCAAATTCAACGTCACGGCGTTCAACAATCTTTTGCGTTGTGTAATCATACAGTCGATATGCTTTGTATACCAATGAGTAACCAACCATGAGAAACTCATCACCACGGACTTCAAATTTTGATCTATGAGGTTTCTTAAGCGCCACTGCTAAGCAAACGAATGTTTTCAAATGTTTTACATTGGGCCGTTTGCCATGCCAGATTTCATATGGAATTTTGTTACCTAAATAGCCTGTGGGACAACGGTTTCTTAAGTATACCGCAGTACATATGGCCTCCGCCCATAAATTAATCGTCACACAAGCATGAATCATCATCGAACGTGCCATCTCGACGAGAGTACGATTCATGCGCTCTGAAACCCCGTTTTGCTGAGGCGTGTGTGGTACAGTTAACTGTCGTAATATGCCACACTCCCCTAAAAAATCATTAAAATCTTTGCCTGTGTACTCACCACCATTATCACAGCGGATTGCTAAAATTTTTCTGCCAGTTTTTCGTTCAACTTGCGCTTTAAAATGTTTCAACTTTTCGAACACCTCCGAAAATAGAAAATAAACAAAAGTTTGTCGGCTTTTATCGTCAACAAAGATTAAAAAATTCTTCGAGCCGCCAAGAGAGGGTACACTTACTGGTTCACAGACATCTGTGTGAACAAGTTCTAGTAGATCATTTGATTTTGTTGTAGATTCTTGAGGAAAGGGACAAACATGCACTTTGCTTAACATGCACGTTTTACATTTTCTAAGTTTATTCCAACAACCATCTCCTTACTGGATAACATTTCTAAACTTTTGCTGTTCAAGTGACCATATCGACTATGCCATTTAAAATCTGCCGCAAACAACTGTTCACTAGCACCACACACAGCCACATATAAATTATTGTAGTTAACGGCTTTCATTATGACAGTATTATTGCTATCATATATATAAGCAGCATTTTTCGTAAATTTTGCAACACAATTACGTTCAACAGCTTTGCTTATTGAAATAAAGCTAGCTTGTAGTTCCGATGGAAACAAAACGTTTTTTAAAATAATGTCTTTGTTGCACGATCTAATTTTTACATCCCCTATTCCAGTCGCCATTATACAGGGTGGGCCAAAAGAAACCAAGGGGTGTAAAAGTTTAATAACTTTTTTGTTTATTAACTTTTTTTTATTTTTTCTTTCAGATTATATAATATACAAAATGGAAATTTTTTTACACTAAGTATGAAAAATGATGTCTCTTAAATGACCACCGTTTTCAGCTTCGCACTGATGGGCTCTTTTTAGAGCATTTTCCATAACATCTTTCAAAACTTGTGGCTGTAGCGTTCGAATTTCTGCAACAATGTTTGCCTTGAGTTCAAGGATTGTCTCTGGCTTGTTCACATACGGGTGCTGTCAAATCTGGCGATCGCGCTGGCCAAATAATTTCCGAATTTCGAGAAATTATTCGCTCTCCAAAAATTTGACTTAAAAGTGCCATTGTGTCTCGGGCAGTATGGGCAGTGGCTCCGTCCTGCTGAAACCACATACCAGGTCTGTTTTCAAGAGCAGGACGTAAAAAATTTTCTATCATAAACCGATACCGCTCTCCATTTACGGTTACAGCACTTCCATCTTCATTCTCGAAGAAGTAGGGCCCAATGACATTTTCAGATGTGATCCCACACCATACTGTACACCTGATGGGGTGCAATTGGCGTTGATGAATGGCTCTTGGATTTTGAGAACCCCAGAACCATCGCTTCAGAGGGCGAAATTCTGACGTTAAAATGTCGACGATATGCTCTTTGCGTTAAAATAATTGATCTCTGGTTTAAATAATAAAATTCTATTGTTCTGGTTCTCTGTTCAGTTGTGAACCTCTCCATTATAAATTCTCCAAGTGTTGTCTATATAATCTGAAAGAAATAATAAAAAAAATTAATAAACAAAAAAGTTATTAAACTTTTACACCCATTGGTTTCTTTTGGCCCACCCTGTATATTTGTTGCCAGCCAACGAGATTTTTTTCTTCATGTTGCTGAAAGCTTATATACATGTTGCGATCATTACACATGTGTGCAGTTGCACCACTGTCCACATACCATTTAAATTTTTCTAACGTATCAGCTACTGCTAATATAGAAAACGATAGTTGTTGATGTTGTTGCTTTTTCATATCACACTTATTCGCATAGTGACCGGCTTTACCACAATCAAAACATTTTCCTTTTAATTTTGGATTGTTGCTATTTCGTCGTTCTTTCTCGTCTTTTCGTTCACCTTTTGCACGAACACCAAACGCATGTGGATTTCATTTCATTTCATTTATTCAGAATAAATTAATCGAGCCCACAGGGCCATATATGATTAATTGAGATATAACAATGTAATAAAAGACTATAAAATAATAAAAGTACGCAATAAACTAAAAAGAATAAATAAGATTTGTCATTTTTCCTTCTTTCACCTTCTAGAAATTTTTGTTTCATGGTAATTAAATTAGGCAAGCTGTCCCTGGTCTTCATTGCAATAACGAAATTTTCGTATTGCTGTGGTAAACTGGACAATAAAATTATGCACAAAAGCTCTTCTTGTACAGTTATACCAACTTCTTGTAGATTGTCAGCTATTTCTGAAAATATGTTAATGTGTTGCACCATGTCTTCGTCTGCTGCCATAGACAAATTTAACAATTTCTTGTAGAATGTTACCTTTTGTATAGGCCCTTGTGGTCTATGCACCTCCTGCAACTTATTCCACGCTTCACATGACAACTTACAGTTCTTAATATAGTTCAACTGCGACGATTTTACGCTGTGACATATGGTGGCCAAAGCCTTTTCATCATCAGATTTATTATTTTCAACTGCGGTGGCATCTTTTCCATCCTCTATTTTTAGCTCACCGCTAATAACTTCCAATATCCACTGTGTATCAACACACTTCGCATTTGGATAACCCAGGAATCGAAATTGTTGCCGTCCAGCTTCTCAATTTGATATAATGATGAACTCATTCTTCTTTTTGTCTCAAAAAATTTTTCAAAAAAAATTTATTTTTCTATTTTAAACACTGGTCCCATAACCTGTTGAAGTTTAAAGTTTGAGTTTTTAATAAAGACTAAAGCCCCGTTCAGACTATTATACAAGTATTAATACTTTCATCACATTTTACGATACAGAAATCTAAATACATTCGTTGCGACTGTCAAAAAATCTAACGTAAAATCACATATTGTGTTCAGCCCATCACACTTCAAATAAAATGTGTAATACAAGCAGAAAACAAAACAGCTGTTCAATGAAAATGTCTGTACTATTCATTGACTAGCGGCGGCAAAGCTTTTTCATGTAGGCGGGGTCGTGCCGGCACTTGAAAAAATTCAGCAGTTAAAAATATTCTATGTAAATAAAAGAAAAAATTTAAGAAAAGATATTACAAAAACTTTAAAAAAATTACGTCAACGAAATATACTTCCATACGATTCACTTATTCAAAATTTTGAGCCGATATACATATGACAAAACATTACATCAATGACGACACGCTATCGGCGGCGAAACAGCCGACTTGGAAGTTTGGTTTGTGTGAAAATGCAACCCTGATATAATGAAAAGTATAATCGTTAAGAAAATTTTCTAAAAACGAAAAAGTCTTATGGGATGTCAAAATTATTATCGTATTATTTGCCACTTTGATGACATTTTGCGTTCAAACTATCACACTTGCACGTATTATTTGATTTTTTGACAAGTATAAATACAAATTATAATAGTCTGAATGCGGCTTAAAGCCCCGTTCAGACTATTATACAAGTATTAATACTTTCATCACATTTTACGATACAGAAATCTAAATACATTCGTTGCGACTGTCAAAAAAATCTAACGTAAAATCACATATTGCGTTCAGACCATCACACTTCAAATCAAATGTGTAATACAAGTAGAAAACAAAACAGCTGTTCAATGAAAATGTCTGTGCTATTCATTTAGTAGCGGTGGCAAAACGGTTTCATGCAGGCGGGGACGTGCCGACACGTGAAAAAATTCAGCAGTTAAAAATATTCTATGTAAATAACAGAAAAAATTTAAGAAAAGATATTACAAAAACGTTAAAAAATTACGTCAACGATATATACATCCATACTTATTCAAAATTTTGAGCTGATATACATATGACAAAACATTACATCAACGACGACACGCTATCGGCGGCGAAACAGCCGACTTGGAAGTTTGGTTTGTGTGAAAATGCAACCCTGATCTAATGATAAGTATTATCGTTTAGAAAATTTTCTAAAAACGAAAAAGTCTTATGGGATGTCAAAATTTTTATCGTTTATTTGCCACTTTGATGACATTTGCGTTCAGACTATCACACTTGCACGTATTATCTGAATTTTTGACAAGTATAAATACAAAGTATAATAGTCTGAACGCGGCTTAAGTACAGATAGAAAATGAAAATATTATTGTCTTATGAGAATGTAGTAACAAAAGAGAACATAGAACGTACATGTTGCAAAGTTAAGAAAAGAGTTGCCATTATTCAACAAAATATCTTTTATTTATTTCACTGTATATTATTTTTAATAAAAATAAGCACGTAATGCAACGACTGCTTCCTAAGATGCAATTAATATTTAACATATAAGAATATGCATATTTAACTGGTCAACAATATTAAAAACGGCTATCGGTTTATGCAATAAAGACATATATACTTGATATATATATATATATATATATATATGTATATATATACATAATCATTCACATACATATATGTATATATTACATATATACATACACATATATACATTAGACCGGCTCATTTTTTATTTTTTTTCGAAAAACCTTGATGAACATCGATTTCTGATTTTCTGAATCCACTCTAAAAACCAACAAATTTGGTATATAACACTCAAATATTGATGAACCGGAAGTGCTCTCCCAAATCGTTTTTTTTTTTTTTTTGTTTTTTTAAGAAAAATGCCTTTTTGCAAAAAATCTTGCTTTAGTAATTTGCCTCTAACTCATGCAGTTCTTAACGAATTTGAACCTAATTACTTGTATTAGAAAGCTTATTAAATTTCCTAAATCTCTCTTAAAGCAACATTTCTATTTTGTTCGATTGTTTCTTATTTATAGCATTACCAATTCAGATTTTCAAATACGAGCTTATAATTTTTTTTTAATTTTTTGCTTACCTTTTCTTATATAAAAATTGAACGAGACAAAATTTTTATATTCTATAAATGCAGTATGGTAGGAACTTTTATGATAAAGATTTTGGTATAAATAACAGTAGCATTTTGTTAAAACACACTTCAGTTTAAGGCGAAATGCCGAAATGACTAACGTTTTTTATTTGTCAATTTGCTTCAATTTCATACATAAGTACATTAAATAGGTCAACGCGTTTTCTGAGGTCGGTACTTTGATAGTAAATTTTCATGCATATGATACTAAGTCCCAATGCCTATAAATTACTTTTTTTGAATTGACTCTGTATCTCGAGATTTTCCGTTATTAAAAAAAAAAGAGGATGCTGCATCACATAATTTGCATTTACTCGAGAACCAGTTCTTTGATCAAATAACAAACTACACAGAAAGCTAGAAATATTCAGAAACTTTTATACAAAAAAATAATCAATTTTTTCAAAAAATTAGGACTATCGGTTTTTAAAAGACTCATTAAAACATTAAATTGAAGAAAATCTTATATTTTATTATTAAATGTGATACCTTCGTAGAATAGAATATATTTTCGTATTACAGCTTTTTTAATTTTTTTTTTTCAATTTAAATTTATATATATTCTACCACTTAATTGTAAATAAATTCAGAATTAATGGAATGATTTTTAATAAATTTTGCTCATTTTATTTATAACATACGAAGGTATCACAATTAATAATAAAATATAAGATTTTCTTCAATTTAATGTTTTAATGAGTCTTTTAAAAACCGATAGTCCTGATTTTTTTTAAAAAATTTTAGTTTTTTTTTTTTGTGTAAAAGTTTCGTAATATCTCCGAAACTTTAAGATTGTTAAAAAATTAATAAGGACGTTATTTAAAGGTCAATTTGTTTTCTAGCTTTCTGTGTATTTTGTTATTTGATCAAAGAACTGGTTCTCGAGTAAATGCAAAAATCTCGAGATACAGAGTCAATTAGCCTTGTGTAGTTCATGAACGAACTAGTTCAAATGAACGATTCAGAACTTTGAACTAAGTGAACTAGTTCAATTGTTTTACGCTCACTAGTTCAATTTTTGAACTAGTTCATTTTTTGAACATAGAACTAAGACACAAAATGAACTAAATGTTTTCAACGTTTTGCTTTACTTCTTTCTGTTTGTGTGCTTTGCTTCTATACTCATCCATATGTATGCATGTACATATGTATGTATATTTAGTTCTTGTTCATCGCTGACAAAAATGCAATAAACAAGCAAACACTTATACTAACCTATTCACAAAAATATTTTGGATTTATGAGATTTTTAAAAATGATTTTAACACTAAATATGTTTTATAAACCATTTATAAAGCAAATTTATTTATTAATTAATTAATTAATTTTAGCTTTTGTAAAGTTTTTAATCACAGATCTGTGGTTTTAATACTGTCAAAAACCACAACATATCTAAATACATACACACATATGCATGCAGATGTAAAATCATTAAACTAACAAGACCTAACTAGTTCATTGAACTAAAAAGAGTGATTGAACGAACTAGTTCATTTATAAATAATGAACTAAAATGACCGGTCACTGAAATGAACTAAATGGCACAAGTCTAGTCAATTCAAAAAAAGTAATTTATAGGCATTGGAAATTAGTATCATATGCATGAAAATTTACTTTCAAAGTACCGACCTCAGAAATCGTGTTGACCTGTTTAATGTAATTACTTATGTATGAAATTGAAGCAAATTGACAAATAAAAAACTTTAGTCATTTCGGAATTTCGCCTAAAACTAAAGTGTGTTTTAACAAAATGCTAGTTATTTATACCAAAATCTTTATCATAAAATTTCCTGCCATACTGCATTTATATAATATAAAAATTTTGTCTCGTTCAATTTTTATATAAGAAAAGGTAAGCAAAAAGGAAAAAAATTATAAGTTCGTATTTGAAAATCTAAATTGGTAATGCTATAAATAAGAAACCATCGAACAAAATAGAAATGTTGCTTTAAGAGATATTTAGGATATTTAATAAGCTTTCTAATACATGTAATTAGGTTCAAATTCGTTAAGAACTGCATGAGTTAGAGGCAAATTACTAAATTAATTACTAATTCTTGGTTTTTAGAGTGGATTTAGAAAATCGATGTTCGTCAAGGAATTTCGAAAAAAGTATAAAAAGTGAGAATAAATATTATTAGCTGTTTGTACGTAAAGTAAATAAAAGGTAATAAATAACCCAGTTAACAAATTTAATTGGTAATTAAACAATTAACGAGAAAAAATAATCATAACACCGAATTCATTCAAGGTATTCATACCAAAAGATTGTAATGATTTTTATACTAATTTACCACATGAAAATGGGTAATAGGTGGTAATATGCAGGCACGTTCTGTATTCCATCCGTAATAAGTGTTCGGAATGGTTGTTCTAACTATTAATTTTCAACAATTTTTGATGATGCCAAACATTTTAATCCCGCATAAAGAATATACCAAATTATCTTTTTATATTCAGATTTTATTTTTATTTTGCTTTGCTAAGTCCTAGTTTACACTATGCAAGTCTTATTGCTAAGCTGATTAGTTTAATAGATAAAGAGATGAGGGGAACAGAAACGTTACCTTTCTCTCGTCACTCTTTCCTGAGAAAATAATCAGCTTAGCAATAAGACTTCGATAGCGTAAACTAGGACTAATTACCTTTTATGTTTTATAAGTTAAAAAGTTAAGTAAAAATTTAAATGAATTAGTGAAGAAAATAATAAAACGTTTCCATAAAATTACCAAAACCATTTTTTAATTCGACTTACGCCCTTTTCGGTTTCAGAAAAATAAATCCTCAAAGGCGTAAGTTTCACATCTCTGTAAGTAATACGAAAACTGGTATATTTTTTTTCATGTATTAATTCTTTATTAAAAACTGAGCTTAAGCTGCAAAAAGTTTGAAAATTTTTAGCTAATTTTGCATATCAAAAAGTTTTTTCTTCTCTTGTAAAATTGTTTCAATGTAACTTAGGGCTTTTATGAAAACATATGACGATATGTATGTTTTTTATTTTCCAAGAGGACATGTTGCTTGTCGCATTGAAAATGATTAAAGGAATATGACTTGTACTTACGGAAATGTTATTGAAATTTGGTGTTAATTGGTAGGCTATAAAAGTCTTCATTCCTTTGAATTTTGATTCCTTTTTAGGACTGTCAACAATAACAAAGTAAGAAGGTTGAAAGTTTGACTGCCACTGATAAAAACCATCAACCTTCACAATTTGAACTTGTTCGCTTTCAGGCAATGTATCTCTACTTCCTAAGCCAAGAATAAATGAATCGGAACTCTTGCTGAACATACTGGATTTTTTTAGAGTAGTATTATATCCGGTTGCCGCTGATGCTAAGGAAATTTCGTCGCCGGGAGTAGCAGGCAAATATTTATTCGCGTAACTGCTGGCTGAATGTGTCAGAATATTTGCTTGCCCACAGCTACTGTTTGAAGGCGCAATTTCGGAATATGTTTCATTCTCATCATCCCAATCATCTTCCCAATCGTCTCCTTCATTATTATATTCGTCTACAGTTGGATCATAACGGGCACCAGAGTTCTGATGTTCAATTGAACTTTGCTGTTCCTTTACTTCAGTAGCAGCCATTACCTCAACATAGGCAGCTGGAAACAATCCGATTTCTCCCCGACAGTTTCTTCCTTCCCACCAACCTTCACCAACATCTGTTCGAGTAACTGTTAAAATTTCACCAATTTGTAAAGAAATTTCTGAAGACCCCGGCTCGCCAGAAAATTCATATAAAGCTCGAACGCGTGAAGACATTGCTTTTACAAATTGTTGTTATGTTATATTCTGTGATTTTGTACAAAGAATTAGAATTCCAGGCTGGAGGTCCAAGTCGTGCGGCTCACAACTGGCGGCGCAAGGCCGCCGACCTTATTTTTGGGCTCGAGCCACCGCCGAATTAGACGGCTCACATCCAGAGCACGAAGCTGTTCGGCGCATAGCCGGCTTCACAGCCGCCGCCGAATTTTATCTCGAAATTGCGCCGCCGCCGATGGATGCGGCTGTGATCGGCGCACGGCTCAGCCGACCACTAGTATATATAGCAAAATTTTCTTGCCAAAATACTATTCATTTTTAATATTTTTGTCGAAAGAATTCTAATGGTTTTTTTCGTGAATTTACAGAATATGTACAAGTATGTACGCAATTTCTTTATACGAAAATATGTTTTCTTCTATCGTCTATAGTAGTTTTGTTGAGATATATGTATGCATTTGATCACGAAATGTACGATAATTTCCAAATACATAACTGGTATGTGATGTTTGATTCTTGTATTATTAGATGATACATACATAGTACATACATATTTGGTCCAAATGTAATAAAGCTATATTAATTATACACAGATCTTACCTTATAAAATAATGAAAACTAATTAAAATTATCGCTATCGAAATTTGGCGAGAGCCGTTAATAAAAGTCTATCCAAGAAAACTTAGTTTCATCACATTAAAAAACCATGTGGAAAATTAGATAGAAGAAAGGTGTTGTGGTATTTATTCTAAACAAAAATGGTTATAAAAATTTTCCGAAAAACGTGGCATTTAAAAGTTATCGTGCTAAAAGTGTTTATAGCCAGGAAAAGTTATTTTTAAGTGAAAAGTTCAATGCGCATGGCCGTTAGGTATGCACGCTTTCAGTGAATATAATATTTCATGGCCAGGATATCAGAAACTGCCTGGTGGAGCGAACAAAATAAATACTTTCGGCAATTTGGGTGGTCTAATCCGTATTCAAGTTTCTTAGATATGGGTGCATAAATTGCTATCAGTAAGGGCTGATCTATGTTAAAGTCCTCTCTAGATAACTATTTTCAAAATGTTAATAATGAAAAAATGCAGAATAAAACATTCAACTATTTCTTATATCGAAAATAAAATATTTTAATCAAGTTGTTTAGTAGAAAAATTTTAATACACGAAAAAATAAACTCTGTCTTTCATAAAACAAATATGTATGTATGTAATATTGTATGTATGCATATAATTCCTTCGACATCGGTGAAGGGTATATAACATTCGGCTAATCCGAATATAGCACTCTTACTTGCTTTATTTTGAAAAGCTTAAGTTACAAGTTACTGTTACAAAAACTGTATACAATAATGTGTACTTAAATTGTTTTTGCCATAAAATTTAAACGGTATATCCTATAGTTATAAAATTTTGACAGATAATGATAATAAGTTAATGATTTTTATAAATTTCAAAAATCATGTGGGTTTAGCTTCTTTGGCGATAATGGCTCGTTTTCTTAAGGCAGGATAAAAAATAAAAATATATATCTATACTTGCAAGAGATATACAAGCGATATATGTACTTATATAGCTGCAACGTTCTAAACCAGGACACACTTTCAAACAAACGTGAAAATACAGTTCCTTTTTATACGTTGCAACCGTTGTATATATTCGAATTATGTAGGTTTTAATAACCCTTCCAACATTTGGAAGTTTCTTTCATCGTCCATCGTCAAAGGCGTTACGTCTTACTCACTTCCAGACGTTAATTGGAAGATAGTTTGAATTTCACAATAACAATTTACATTGCAGTCGTCTTTTAATCATCCAGACGACGTTTGGAAGATAGTTTGTTGTTTACAACACCAGCCGAAAATGACATGTGCCGTTATGGATATAATAAACAAAAACAACACTATGCACGCACTTCTGGAAAAGTCGCAGTGACCGCGAAATAAAATTGAAAAAATTAAAAGAATGCAAAAAAGAAGTTTTCGACATCATCAAGATTAGTTTTTTTTGCCTTTTGCTGTGGTCGGTCAGTGGTAAGGTGTGACTTTGTTTTGTTATTGTTATTGTTGTAGTTTTCACATAATTGTTAATTAGATAATTGTCCCATAGTCAATATGAGTGAATTATCTGTAAAGGCAAAAATAAATTAAAAGCAAAAGAGAGGCGAATAAAATAATAAAAAAGTGTCTTCTTGAAGTAACGCAGAAGTGATTTCTTGAAGAAACGCAGAAGTGATTTCTTGAAGTTACTTCAGGGGGTACAACTTCTCAATACGGAAGACGCTTCTACGATGAGAAAATGGTATCTTAGCGTCACTTCTGAGTCACTTCCGCGATAGAAAATGTTGGCAGGGAAGGTGCGTTATCCATAGTCCTTGCATGTAAGTCATGTTTTAGACTTGGCAGTTTTCTGGAAGCAAGTCTGAGTTTATGGGAGAGAGAGGAAAGAAGAAAGAAGAGGGGTACTGACTTGCTTGTACAGAAAAGTTACTTCAATTCTCTTTGTTATTTCGTTCTCATTATGGCGTCGTTTTTTTATTTTTGGCATTTCTTTTCATTTTTTATTTCGTTGTTCAATTTTTACCAGCGGTGAGTTTTCTTAAGACAATAATTTAATTCTTGGAGTTAGTTAATAAATAGAGGAAAAAACCATACATTAAATTTAATAATTATTGCTGTAAGAAACATTGCATATACAAGTGTGTTTAGTTATGTACATACATAGTTAGTTTTTACAGAAATAAAATATGACATTTAAGTGGAAAAGGGAGCAGCTAGAATATTTTATTATATGTATACAAGAAATTCTTGTATATATAATGTGCGATCTCGTGAATACATGGATAGAGTAAAAAAAGCTCAAGCATACAATTCTGTATTGGAAAATATGCAAAAAATGGAAAGCGGAATTACCCTGGAGGAGATAAAACGAAAATGGAAAATTTTGCGGACGCAATACATGCAGGAACTGCGTACAATGAATTTATCCAAGAAAAGTGGATCTGGTGCAACTGATGTCTACACTCCTAAGCTATGGTGCTTTGAGCAGCTCGACTTCCTAAGAACACATAGTGACGCAAGGAAAAGCATTGACAACGTGAAGGAGGTAAGTTGTTTTTTCATGTTACATACAAAATAGAAAATAGCATTCATCTCTTTCCTGTTTCTGTTTTATTTATATACATGTGTAGATAATTACGGAGGAGGAATTAAGTGTTCCCAGCAATTTAAGAAGTAGCTTAATTACTACATCAAAAACGAGTTCAGACGAGGCTCCAAGTAATAAAAGGAAAAAAAGGTTATACACTTCAAATATCTATTACAAAAAAAAATTATAAATAAACTATTACTATTCTTAGAAATCGAATGCAGTTCATGATTTTTCTAATCATTTGGATAGTTTTAAAAGCATTCTTATGCAAAAGAAAGAGGAAAAAAATATTCTTGGCTGGGGACACTTGTCACAAACCAAATGGAACAAATTAGCCCCGAAGACCAACCTGCTGCAGTTTGGAAGGTGCAGTGTCTAATGCACAAGCTGACAAATGAGTCTCGGAAAAGAACCTCTTCCACTTCTTCATCAAAAGACATAATTGAGCTGTCTATGGAAGGAATATTTTCTGACGATAACTTTGATACTTTATAGTAGGTTTATTTTAAAGTATGCATCTATAAATCTCTTTTACTATTTAATTTTATAAAAACATAAAACTCCAAGCCCAATGTGTTATACAGTTTTGATGCTTCGCACTTGGTATACCAAATCCTAAAAAGTACAAATTGAAACAATCGACTGTGATTTAAGTGGAATTATTTTAATTTAACATTATAATATGACTAAGAGTTTAAGAGCTTAAATGAAATTCTATTTTATATTTTAATGATAATATACATAACTATTCTATTTTTGTTCAATTTGTTTTTTATGTTTTAATGAAATCCAATTTTATGTTTTAATGAAATTGCTATTTTATTTTTCAATGAAATTCAATTTTATATTTTAATGTAACTTTTATTTTATTTTTTAATGAAATTCCTATTTCATGTACTCTTATTAATGAAATCCCTATATTATGTTTTAATAAAAATATGGTTTTACTTTGTTTTGTTCTTGAACACATCAGAAATGAAAATATTATACTTATATTTGTTTCTTAAGAACTGGTAAGTATTATGCAATATTTTTTAGAATAGTGACTGCTGTGCTTAGAATACATTTCCCTTATCGTGGTTAGCGTATTTCGACTTATACGTTTTTGTAAAAGATAAAAGAAAACCTTGATTTTTTTTTGTAAAACATGTTTATTATCACTCTAAATATTGGCATAATTTAATTTTTCAGGTTCAGCCGGGGAATGAGTATAGTTGTTCATATAAGTATTAATATAGCTGTCATCTTTCTCTTTTAAAAAATTATGTAAAACACAGCAAGCAAATGTTATTTTCTCTACTGTCTCGACTCTTAGGTTGATTTTTGATTGGAAAACTCTAAGTCGGTTTGCGAGAATTCCAAAACTGTGTTCAACAACATGCCTTGCACGGGAGAGTCTTTTATTAAAAACTTGTTTTTCCTGCGATTTTGTGTGGTACGGGTAAGGCTTCATTAGGTAAGTTTGCATTGGAAACGCATCGTCCCGAACTACAACAAAAGGCAGGCAGCGACCATTTCCTACAATATTTTTTTCAAGTATTTCCTTTCCTTCTTCTAAAACTCTTTTCAAGCTACTTTGGAGAAATACGCCAGCATCATTATTTCGCCCGTTGCAACCAATGTCAACAAAAATAAATTTACAATTGGCGTCAACTAATGCCATCAAAATTATGCTATTGGTTCCTTTATAATTATAATAAACTGATCCATCTTTGCGTGGCGGGCGAAAGTTAATGTGCTTTCCACCGATGGCACCAACGCAATTAGGGAATTGCCACTTTATAGCAAATTCTCTAGATATTGCTTCCCATTCTGATTTGCTGTTCGGAAACTAAGTTTCAACACGTTTAGTTACCCTGTTGCTAATTTTTGGAGTAGTTACGTTTTGGAACAGTCCTATACTAGTTATAAAGAGACAGAACTAAGAAGCTTGATGAAATATCGGCTGCACTTCTCTACAAGCGACGCGCTGTCTCTTTCTCTCTCTTTTGTTTGTCATGTAAATAACATGAAAAAAAAGACTTTTTGCATGTGCAATATTTCCATTGTAAAATGGAATGCAGCAAGTGTTTGTATGTATATATGTGGTAAAATTTTTTGTAAAGGAATTTGAATGTCTTCTGCGTCATTACAAATCGATCAGTGTTTTAATTCACAACAATATTTTATTTTGGCGGCGGATAAGTTTCATTTAAATTTAAATATGCAGTAAGTGTTTTTAATTGCATATATGTATATATATTTTTAAAAGAAAAACTATTTTATAAAATACTAGTACAAAACCTTCCATAACAGGCATTGATATAAACTAGTATAACAGCAAATAGTCCTTCAACTAGTATGCAACTCTACACAAAACAACTAGTTGTGCTCCTATGACAAACCAATGTAAAAGTCGATAGTTCGTTGTATGAAAAAAAACAGATGTGCAACCAGTCTGAATTCAAAAGCAACTAGTATGTTTCTGACCACATAATACTCCTTTTATCTGCAGGGTATGTATAAAAACACATACATACATATAAAATTAATGAATCTTTACTAAACAAGTAACTAATCTTTACCTTCAAATACATATGTTGATTTCATGCATTTACAAATAGTTTCACAAACTTCTGGAACTATAAGGGAAATAATATAAGTAGATACCCGTGTTTGGTAGTCGATGCTACGATAACTTTCTCCTGCAAAAAGGAATTGTAATTGTAAAACTAAATACATACATACATATCGCTCATTTACTTCAACGTTGTATGCAAATAGAAAAGAAAAGACGTTTCCTGCAGAGTTGTGACACTATTGAAGTAAATGAGCGATGTGTATGTATGTATACCTATTTATCGTGAACACTCACCAGTGGCTAGAAACCTCAACGTTATTGCTAACTTTTCCGCAGGAGTTATCGCGTTTCTCATTTTTGTATCAGAACGGGTAATATCCTCCTCGAATAAAGTAATTTAAAATTAAGAAGCATACACATATACAAAACGTCAAAAAGTAAAGAAAACTGAAAGAAAAGAAAATAAAAACTGAACACAGACTGTCTGTGTGTAAACAAATGGGCAGTTTTAAAAGAGAATTGAAGAGACTTGCTTCAAGAAAAATTGCCCAGTCTAAAACATGACTAAGCAAAATAAACCAAATTATTGTGTTAGCCGACCGTTAGCCGGCACATTTGCTTAGCCGCCGGTGACGAAAATTTTTCGGCTCACAGCCGGCTCTTAGCCGCCGCCGCCGATAACCAGTCTACATCATCTTCGTACTCTGCTCACATCGGCAAATAATTGCAGCCGATTTCCATAACACTACGACCACGCGAGCAAATTGATGTGTCTTAATACAAGCAATAACGCCGGCAGAATGATGACGTCAAATTGTTTGTGTTCAACAATTTATCTGGAGGTGGTGAACACGCTTATTCAAATATATTTGCTTTTTATTCACATAAATACTTAAATTATCAATAATTTTATCCTTTTCTAAGTTTAAATTGAACTTTTATTAACTTTATGTAGTTAATACTTTTGTTTTCTACTTTTTTGTTGAAAAAAAATTAATATAATTTGTATTTGACAGCATGTGTTAAGAGATTGTTGCTCAGCAATGTATTTTAACATTTGTTGCTCAATATATATTTGAACACATATTCATACGGTCCACATTCTAATATCTTGCGTCGGCAATCGAATTTGACAGTTGCCATGGCAATAATTGCCATGATTATTGCTCGTGTGGTCGGCATGTAAAGTACACAGAGATGTCACGAGACGGAAGATAATTGCCAATTCTGGACGTCTCGCTCACACAGTACCCGTGTCTTCTTTAATGCTTCTTTCGTAGTTGCGTTTGTTTTTGCATTTTATACTTTGTGAGCTCATTCGCTGAGATTTTTGCAATTAAAAGGTTAAAATTAATATTTATGAATGAAAAAGCTTAAAGTTAAATCATGAATTATCCGAAAACAAATCTTAATAACTTTTTTAATACTAATAACCATTTCCACACTCTGTTTTTTAATTCAACACAACAAATACCTTGATTTAATTTTTACAAATGTTCACTTGTTCAAATGTATTTTCATTTTATTCTTTGTGGTCTCATTCGCTATGTACTTTCTGGAAGTAAATGGTAAAAATTAATATTTTTTAATGAAAATGCTTAAAATGAAGTCTGTAATTATTTGGAAACTAATTTTAATCATTTTAACTACTAATAAGACATTGTGTTTTAGTTTAACACTTCAAAATCTTTTATTTAAATTTGTAAAAATGTTCTTTTGCTCATTTCACAAAGTACACAGTTTCTCTTGTTTGTTTTGATTAAATTGTTAACAACTTAATATTAAAAGTACTACAGCTGTCCCATTCTCGCCGAATTCGTGTCATAGCTTTTTTCATCACTCACTTTCTTCACCTCTGTATAGTTTGTGCGATTGCGCTGATTTACAAGGGCATAAAATGACGCAAGTGAAGAAAACAAACTGGGGAAAATGGCAACATTTTTCAGTTTTGACAACATTGTTGAAAAATGTAAATAAATAATGAAAAAATATTGCCAATTTAATTGCATTATTTTCTAAGCAATTTTTTTATAAATTATATATCTAAATATAGAAATAAATAGCGAAAAGCCTCTAGTACTAGATTATTTAACTGTCGTTGTTGACATCTGATGTCTTCATTAGACACTTTTGCAACACTTTTTCACTCATAATTCGTATAGTAGACTTTGTGCGCATATGCGCATCGGCTGTTATAAAGTTTATATCTCGGGAGACTTTCTGAAAAAAGTTATAGAGCAAAAACTATGTTTTTGTACTTAAAATAAGAAAGTCCTATTTTTTTGACTATAGCTCATAAACTAGATCGCGTGCTGATGTGACGCTGCCTGCAATCGATAGCAAACTAAAATACGCGTTGATTAAAGGTGCAATGACTTTCCAAGAGACTTTCTGGAAAAAATTATTGGCTTAGCAATTTTTTTTTAATAAAAAATTTGTAACAAAAAATATATTCAGTTTTTTGCTCATATCTCAAAATCTAGATGTCGTGCGCATATCGCACTACCTTCAATAAATTAAGGACAAAAATACGCGTCTATAATAGCTTCTTTCTTATTCCGGGAGACTTTCTGAAAAAAGTTGTCCTAGCAAATTTTTTTAATGAAAAATTTGCAACAAAAAATCATATTTAGATTTTTGCTCATATCTCAAAATCTAGATCTCGTGCGCGTATCGCACTACCTTGAATAAGTTAAGGACAAAAATACGCGTCTATAATGGGTTCGTTCTTATTCCGGGAGACTCTGAAAAATGTTATAGCATCAGCAACATTTTTTTATTAAAAACTTGCCAAAAAAACCATCTTTACTTTTTCACTAATTACTTATGAACTAGACCTCGTACCTATATGTTGCTATTGTTAATCGATTACTAGCGGTCTCCACTAGCCATGAACTTGGTATGGGCATCATGTATGACATCGCAAATGGCTAATGGAGACCGCTCATGTCCAACTTTCGTCCATGCTCTGACATCAATGCCCGACCATATGTCTGAGCAAAAATGTTCGCCATGAGATTTGACGTTCGCAACCATTTGCAATAGAAAGAAAAGAGACAGACCAAAATTGGTAAATATTCCATCTCTATTGCACTACCGCAAAATACTTTGATATGCCTGAACATGGACATCGCACGTGTTCACCACAACAAGGAAGTTGATGAATTTTTCACAGTTGCTTTGCCGGCGTTAAGTCCATGTCATGTCCAAGTCGATGGCTAGTGGAGACGTAGGGTTGGGGATAAAAATACGCGTCGATAATGGGTTCTATTTTTTCCCGGGAGACTTTCTGGAAAAAGTAATAAGCACATAAATAATTAAAAATTAGAAATTATTTTACAGTGTAGAACAACTGGGCAGCACTGATCAACTTGTTAGTCCTGTTTTACATTTAAGACATTTCTTGCCGGACATTTTTTCAATTCTCTTTTGTTCTTGCCCGAAGCTTTTACATATTGGACATTAATAGACAGATAGAAATTTTGTAGTTTGTTTACTTATCCTTCGTGTTTGCTATTTACACGCATACACATACATACCATATGCATTGATAGCACACATCAAGTATCCATACATACGTTGAAATGAGAAAAATCATGTGAAGCAGCAAGAATAAATTGCGAAAAGTAGAAAAGATAAACAAAAAATGTGCGGTACAGAAGGTCGTGTACTACACACATCTTCGCCCCTTCTTCAACAAACTTCGTATGTCTGTCTTTAAATTTGCCAAATGTGAAAGGGCACTTAGCGAAGGACGTTCTTACGCATGTGAAGAAATCGCACCGGAAAAAAACCGATTTCTTCCACCTTTTTCCCACCAATTTATTTCAACCCTGCTGAAAAATAATTCGTGGTGGAAAAGAAAAAAAGAAGGAATTTCCGTTCCATTCCACATAATTTTTCCATACAGTGTAGCATTGAAACTGCGGTTAGAAACTAGTAACTATCATATATGTCAATCAATTATGTCAACAATTAAAGCAAAATATTTTGATTCTGAAAAAGTACGCTAATTGAATAAAATCTAAAAAATTTATAGTGCCCAAAAAAATAAGACCAGTTGGTATACCACCCTTAGGTAAAATTTCAATACTAGGCCAAAATCAAAAGTGCGCTATTGAATAATATCTGTAAATTTATAGTGCCAAAAAAAATAAGACCAATTTTGAATAGGTGAAAGAGCCCTCTACTTGGCTATAGGGATGTCATTTCTGGCATTTTAGCCGTTTAGAGGGTATACCACCCCTAGGTAAAATTTCATACTAGGCCAAAATCAAAAGTGCGCTATTGAATAAAATCTGTAAATTCATAGTGCGCAAAAAAATAAGACCAGTTTTGAATAGGAGAAAGAGCCCTCTAAACGGCTATAGGGATATGGGGAAGTGGGTTGGAGAATTATATATTTTTAAATAATTTTCCACCAGTTTTGTACAATTAGTTTTGCTAAAAGAATTTGTACATAAAACTAAAATATATTTGCAGTGTATGGTGAAAATTGTATTTTATTCCGGGTGTTTCTGATTTTTCATGTGGCAGCACTATTAAATTTCGGCAAATCAATAAGGCTACTTGGGGGCCACACGTTCAATTTTTGACTTTCAATTCCAGTAAACTTTCAACACATTCACACTTTTTTCACTAACACAATCAAACTTTTTAAATTGATAACTAGATTGATTTCAAATTTACCTATCCATTTAAATGGCAATTTAATTTTCAATTTGAACGGCTGGTCACAGCACACATTGATTGAAGCTACAAATTTGAGTTGTTTCTTCGTCGGTGGTATTTGAGAAATGAAATTGATTATCAATTTGTATCACAGCTATCAATTTTAAGGAATTTTGACACACAATATGTGTAATGAAATTGAAAGCCATTTATTGAACGTGTGGCCACAACGTTATCGTAGAAACACCCTAACTTTGTGTCAACTGTCAAAAGTCTTATGAAAATAAGAAATTTTTTTCGGTAGTAGTATGACAGCTAGACCACAAAATACAGCTAGACTATAAAAAATTTCAATAAAAGAAATATGTTTTATTAAAACAAATATTTCAACTAAAACAAAAACAATTCAATATATATATATATGTACTTAAAACTAGAATTAAAGATACATACATATGTATATAAATAAAATAAAAATTAAACATGATTATTCTACATGTTTTGGCTGTTGCTGTTGAGGGTGTTGGGATGATTGTATTAGTAACTGTTGTTGTTGATGTTGAGGCTGTTGTTCTTGCTGTGTTTGTTGTTCTTGTTGTTGAGGCTGCTGTTGTTGCTGTGTTTGTTGTTCTTGTTGTTGTGGTTGTACTTCTTGCAGCAGCTGCTGTTGTGGTTGTAATTGTTGCTGCAGCAGCTGCTGTTGTGGTTGTAGTTGATTCAAGCTTCAAAAGCAATGCTTTTAAAAGAAAGGAAAGGAAAATGCAATTTATTTGCTTTTTAATAATAATCTTCTGCACATCTGCCTTCGCTATTTTTTCCACGATTTTAATCACCTTTTATTATTTTAAAATTCAAGTTTTTATTAATTTTGATATTTTTTGCCACAATTTCAATTTTATACAAAAATTACGTATTTGATAACGTTTGAATATAAATGTATGTTGTTTGATTTTTTATTTCCACATACTTTCAAACTTGAAAATAACTTGAAAAAATGCTGGAATTCAATTTTGTTTCCAGCTTAATTTCAAGTGCTTGAACTTTAGTTTTTGAGTGATTATTGGGATAGATTGTATGTACTAGATTTTTCAATTTCTGGACATATACTCTCCAAAAAGTATTTAAGCGAAATAAAAACTTATTTTTCAACTCTATATTCCACATATATTTTCTGATTTCTATAGCAATAAAAAGTGCTGTCATAAAAATGTTTAAATTAGATAATTTATTTAAATAAATAATATAAAAATAAAAATTAAATAATTTTAGTGGTGTTTGAATACTCTCGGTGCATTCTTTTTATAAAAAAATGCGTCAGAAATCTGCTCTTTTTGTGTGCTTTATGATCTTGCTTCAGATTTTTGTTAGTAGTTGTATGCAAAGCAAAATTCTAGCAGAGCCCTCAGGGCAATGGGATGGTGGACACTGGTCTATACATGATATATTTTTATATCATGACTTGATAATGTTTGTCAAGCTGTTACGTTTTCCCATCTCGAATATATAAAATAGAGTTTCAAAAATGTCATCAGCCTTCCATGTCAAACTAATAAAATTAATTTTGAAAAAGTAAATAGACTGCAGTCATATAATCCAAAATTTATAGTTATACCAATTCTACGAAGAAAACATTTTACAGTTTGTATATTGAGTTTTACTTCAAAAGAATTTGTGTTTATTGATTCTCTGAGTACTTCCAGTGGAGAAGCCCATTATAAAGATTTTTGTTCACATGATCCTAAATATAGAACATGGAAACTTTTAAATATAAAAAACAGAATCCAACAAAATGATAGTGTAAGCTGCGGTGTATTTGTTATAATGTTTTCTATAAACTATTTATCCGGCAAATCTTTACTTAATTTACCCTCTCCCGACACATTTAGAAATACTATCAAATCGATTTTAGTCCGAAACTCTGATGATTATTCTAAATTTTGCTGCCATTGCGGAAATACTAAAATTTCAAAAAGTAAATGTAGCTCCTGTGATTATAGAGTGTGCGAACGATGTGTTAAAGAGGTATACATCAATTGTTTTAAGATATGTAAAATATGTACGAATACAATTTTACAATAAGCTGCGTTTTAGCTATATTGCAATTGTATTTCAGAACAAAATAGCAATAAAATAAGAAATTTTTATTAATAATAAAATAAGAATAAAAAAAGAAAAAAAAGAAAGAAAATAAGAAAATATTTAAGAAATAAATAAAAATTAAATAAAATGACGCAAGGATACATATTTATTTTGCATGAAATGCAATTAAAAATGTATCATATGAATGTACATATTCATACAACTATAGCCATGAACAAATAAATAAATATACATATGTATATAATTAGGTATGTGATGGAAAACGATTTAGACACTAAATAAATTTGAAAACAATAAAAGGTGTGATTTGTTTTTTATAGTCGTTTTGTCAATAATTTGAAATTTAGTTTTTAATAGTTCTTGCAATAATTTTTGATAAATTTTTTTCACATCGCTACTGTATCGTAGTTAAGTTCTTAAGAGTCAGTAGCTTAAGGTTGGCTTAAAATACAAGAAGTCGATCCGAATTTATCACACCTTTTCAAAACGACCGGTTTGAAATCGTTTTGAAAACTACCGTTTTCCATCACATGCCTAAATGGCTTTGAAAAATATTTGTATTATGCATTAAATACAACAAAAAATATATGAACTAAGAGCTATGAAATACAGTGCCAAAATGAATAGAAATATATTTGTATTATGCATGAAATACAATAAGAAACATGGCACTAAAGGTACTAAATACAAAACAAAAATCAAAATAATTGTATTGTACGTAGTTAAGTTGCTCGTTGAATTGAAACGCTTACGCTTAGTAAATATAAAAATTTAATTTTTATTTAGCAAGCTTAAAACTACTATATACAAAATTTACAAAATTAAGACGTGAAGTTAAAGAATGAAAAAATGTGTATCTAAAGTCTTGCCTGTATATATATCTTTTTAACGTTTTTTTATTTAGTCATAGATGCCAGATTTTTTTGAGTTTCTTCTGACAGTCTTGTATCATGGGGAATGTCCACCACATTACTCCCCCCTTCGTTGAAGGCAAAAACGCACCTTGCGACCATAACGAGAAGTGATGTTTTTTGGTTCATTGTTGGGATCTAATAATATATTACTAGAGTTTCCGGATGATTTATTATCCAAGCGTTTTTTACTTGCTTCCGTTTCGTAAGCTGGCTTTTGCATAGTCGAGTTTGTCGATGGTTCTTGCTCTGGTTCATGACTAACCATGGTGGTATGTTGCGGATTCAATACAAATGCGGATTTCAAGCGATCCAAGCTGATATTCATCTTCTTTCCATTGACATCGACTGTAAAGTATTTGTCGTGTCGCTTCAAAACTGGAAATGGTCCTTCATACGGGGTCTGTAAAGGTTTACACACCATTGAGTTTCGAATGAACACTTGAGGTGAAGTTAACAAATTTTTTTCAATGAACGGCTTGTCATTTGAGTGGTGAGATGTTGTAGTGGGTCGTAGTTCACTCATGAACTTTCTAAGCTTCTTTACGAATTTATTTTGAGAAACTCCGCCTGTGGCTTCTGCTACTAAAAATTCGCCTGGAATACGTAAACTTGATCCATATACGAGTTGTGATGGTGTTGCGTCGATGTCTTCTTTATACGTGATTCTAAATCCGAGTAGGATGAGGGGTAAAATCTCTACCCAGTTCTCACTACTATAGCATTTAATTGCGGCTTTCAGCGGTCTGTGAAAACGTTCTATTATGTTGGTTCTTAAATGTTGAGTTCCCAAAAGTTTTGTTGTTTCCTTGAAAAAATTACACTCGAACTGACGTCCTTGGCCCGTTGTCACCCTGAGTGGAATACCAAATCTCGATATCCACGTTGAATAGAATGCGAATGCGACTGCTTCGGCTGTAATGTCCTCTGTCCAGCGAGTAAAACGGTCGATCATGGTCAGGCAGTAACGAAATCCTCTAGAGGCTGGCAATGGACCAACAATGCGATGTTTACGTAGTCGAAGCGATCTGAAGAGCTGAAGAACTTACAAACTGGAGCTTTATTGTGCCAATGGATTTTACTTTTTTGACATGCTATGCATGCCTTTGCCCATAAGTGACAATCACGTTTCATATTTGGCCATACAAATTTTTTTTTGGCAATGGACCAACAAGTCGATGTTTACGTGGTCGAAGCGATCTGAAGAGCTGAAGTACTCACAAACTGGAGCTTTATTGTGCCAATGGATTTTACTTTTTTGACATGCTATGCATGCCTTTGCCCATAAGTGACAATCACGTTTCATATTTGGCCATAAAAATTTTTCGGACACTAACTTTGTTGTTTTTTTTTGCGTTTACATGGCATAGGTTGTGTACCGATTCGAAAGCGATGCTACGAAAATCTTTTGTTATATATCGGCGTACAGATCCAGTCGATATGTCACAGTAAACTGAAAATTGGTATTGGGCATCACGAATGTTTTTAATTGCAAATTTGAATTAGTGTTGAGCAAGTTTTTGATTTCATCATCGGTACTTTGCTGGCGAGATAGTTCATCATAATTTATTGTTTTATTGACGTGCATTGCGTCTATACGCGATAGAGCGTCTGCAATGATGTTGTTTTTTTCGGGGATGTGCCGTATGTCCGTTGTGAATTGGCCTAAGAAATCTAAATGTCGAATTTGTCTAGGACTTGTTTTGTCTAGTTTCTGTTTGGAAGCGAATTGCAACGGCTTGTGATTCGTATAAATGGTAAACTTTCTGCCCTCAAGCATGTGCCGAAAGTGTTTGACAGCTCTGTATGCGCTTAAAAGCTCCCTGTCATAAGTGTTATATTTGCGTTGGGCATTAGTTAAACGTTCTGAATAAAATCCTAGTGGTTAAAAATCTGCATCAACAAGTTGTTGCAACACTGCACCGGTAGCAATATTTGACGCATCGACCATAAGTGCCAGCAAGGCATTTCAAACAGGTAAACGTATCAGGCATAGTGCTCATCCGCTGATTTTCTGTTTACAAGTTTATAACGAAGAATTCGTTTGACAATTACTTGTGTGCCTTGTTTGATGCATACAATTTTTTGACAATTACTTTGTAAAAATATGTGAGAAGCACAGAGTTGCCACAGGATTATGCCTAATGCATGTACCTGTATTAAATGTGCCTTGAGTGCCAGTTTCGAGCTGGATTTTGGGAATGCAATATATGTGGCATCACTTAAATGTTTTTTGAATGATTCGAAGGCAATCTTTGCTTCATCAGTCCATTCGATTAAGGTTCTGTCGTTCTTTTTGTTGCCACGTCACAGAAGTGAAGAAAGTGACAGGTAAAAAAAGCTCCAATCAGGTTTTTGTTAAAAGTCGTGCAAAAAAGAGAAAAGCATAGTGTATTTGAAACTGTAGTGTATTACTACATACCAATTAACACAGCTAATAAACATTTATTGCACTAGAAAGACGTAGCAAAACAGAAACGAAGCCACTTGATTGCCGGCTAAATTCTTCATTTCGCGCAGTAGCTGTGAGGGACATAAATCTCCTAAGTCGATATCTTGGAGCAGTTTTTTTAGACGTTTTTGTTCCGAAACAGAAAATTCTTGAAGCATTCGTTGTTTTAAAGCTGAATAAGGGGTTTCAATGGGCATATTTAATATCATGTCTTTTACTTGGGACAGGATGGAGCTGTCAATTGTTGCGACTACAGTGTGATATTTTGTTTGTTCGGAGGTAATGCCCGCTGTGATGAATTGTAATTCCACCTGTGCGAACCACAGTTCAGGTCGGGCGTGCCAAAAGGGTGCAATTTTTACGGAAATGCGAGCGAGTTCGTCGCCAGGTACACGAATTTGCCTTTTCGTCATCAGGGCCCATTGTGTTTCTTTGTCGGGGTCACCAAATGTAGGTATTTAAGTTGCTCGTTGAATTGAAACGCTTACGCTCAGTTAATATAAAAATTTAATTTTTATTTAGCAAGATTAAAACTACTATATACAAAATTTACAAAATTAAGACGCGAAGTTAAAGAATGAAAAAATGTGTATCTAAAGTCTTGCCTGTATATCTGTCTTTTTAACGTTTTTTTATTTAGTCATAGATGCCAGACTTTTTTGAGTTTCTTCTGACAGTCTTGTATCATGGGGAATGTCCGCCACAGTATTATGCATGAAATACAATTGAAAATTGATCATATGTACACACAAACAAGCCATGAAACAACAAACTAAAATAGCACAGCTATAAATTTCTTCTTACTGCACATTTGTATGCATTTAAAATGGTGTAGGCCTACTGGGGAGCCAGCCATTCAAAATAAATGGCAACGCACTGAGTGTAGTACCTCAACGGTAGTGTGGAAACCTACACACAAAAAAATAAAAGAGGTTATATTAACTAAGCTTGCATAGGTAACTTTTTTTATATGAAACTTAAGAACATGGGTTTTATTAACTATGCAGTTAGGTAATTGGTACATTACACTTTACCTAAAATCCAAGTTAATATAACTATGACAATAAGGTACTTACATATATTCTTCGAAATGACTTTCATTGAATTGTTTTCTATTCTATTGTCAAAAGAAAATTTTTGAGCAAAAAGGTATGTATACATGAAATTTTAAAAATTTCTAAAATTGTGTAAATTTATGTTTATTAATTACATATTACAGATAAACTAGCTGAGCCCGGCCAAAGCGAAATGATACACAGGTGAGCTTATCGCTATAACATGTACGAAAAACATGTAGTTCGTCTGGCTTCATATCTAAAACGTTTTTTTCTCATAAACAGATTATGGCAGTTGGGGTCTAAAGCAGTTCAATTCGATTCTTAGATACAACTGACCATCATCAGGGCTTATGACGTAATCTATTTCCCAATTTGCCTATATTGCCTTCAAATGTTCTATTGTCGTTGTTTTTATATTTGTATGTATAAAAATACAAAAGCTGTAAAAATTTATGCATTTTTGTTGTGTATGAATGGTCAGTTATTAAGCGGCTAATAGACGGTCACACTTGGTATGTGAATATGGTGCGATCAGAGATACTGTTGTGTTACTAGACTATCATACCAAGTACATATGTATATCAAATATCAATATAGTCGCAAGCACTGAGTTAGACTTGGGTCGAACGCGCAATGTAAATGGGTTTGAAAATTGGTTTGTGGCAAAAATTAAGTAGTGAACGAGTTCGACCTATAGGGTTGCATTTGTATACTCGTTTGTATAGTCAAAACAAATATACCATGGTATGTACCATATAATTGCAGTGTGAGCGACAGAACTAGTATAAGAGTTATTGTGTGTGCGTGCTTTTCCAAATTAAAATACAATTAAAACAAATAACAATTGCTTATTGTATTGCTGCTGAGCAACTGTTTGATCTGTTTTTGCCCAAAAATACATATTGTAATATAAATATATGAAAAAACCACTATTGAAATAAATACATGATGTGCAGATGTATGTGCTGACGTTGGTTATGTTATTTTGTGGCGCAGCCAAAGTATAGAGAGAGAAAGACACAATTTTGCTCTGAGAGTAATTACAAATGCATGTGTTTCATGTACATGTATCATTTACTTACATGTGTATGTGAAATTTTACTTTCATTCATTCATTCATCAACCATGGATTTTTTTTCAACACACCATGTGGTACTTATGTTAAAAACAGTTTTATGTATCTTATTTGTTATAGAAAAACAAATACATACAAACGTGTTTTTCTCCTTTGGTCATTGCACAACCATACAATAACTGCAAGAAACGCTAAATAACATATTTTTTCATACAAGAACCAAAAAACACGCAAAACTGGTGCAAACAGATGCATCTGTGCAATGCTAAAGTTCGACCCAAGTCTAAATTAAATTTGCACTGACTTTAAAGGCTCAGTTAGCCGACTGTAATGTAATGTAACTGTAACGTAGAAAACAGCTGATCGACATTTTTATATGAGAATTAGGTTACGTTACATTACATCTCTATAACAATTTTCATTACTTTTCACATTACAAAATCGATCATCTGTATCTTACTGTTGCAGTTACTTTACAATACAGTCGGCTAACTGAGCCTTAACAGAACATCTATTACACGGATACGATGGTATGATTGCAAACGCAAAATATAAAATTTTTTTAAAACCATCATGCCAAACTGACAATCACGAACTTTGCACTATTACAGAAGTGTGATGGTAGGTCTACACATCATGTTCACACGCCAAATATGACCGTCTAATAGACGCTTAATTCAAAAATAAAACGAAAACATAACTTGAATTGTCAGTCGTTAAGCAGCTCTGGGTTGAGGAACATCTCTAGCACAGAATACACAGAAGTGAAGAAAGTGACAGGTAAAAAAAAAGCTCCAATCAGGTTTTTGTTAAAATTCATGGAAGAAAGAGAAAAGTATAGTGTATTTGATACTGTAGTGTATTACTACTTACCAATTAACACAGCTAATAAAAATGTATTGCACTAGAAAAACGTAGCAGAACAAAACCGACGACAAAATTTTAGTGAAAACGAGACAAACTGAAAAATACCCGTATCTTCCATCTCGTGACACTTCTGTATGTTTTGTGTCTCTAGCGTCATCGTAATTATTTCTTAAGTGCGGTCAGGCTTGTGCGTGTTGTTTGGCCTTCGAGAGTTTTTGGTCTCGCTCGCACTGGTTGACTGATCTGTAACGGATAACAGTATAATCTTGCGGTTTTTTGTGGAATTTCTTTAACAACCACTTTACTACTTCCTATGTGAAGGCATAGGTCGTGTACAGTCAGTCACAAAAACTTTTAAAATACTGTTAGTACCATCGTGGGCATATGGTCTAGTTACTCCGCCCATACTTGTGCAACACCATATTATACAAATTTACTTTGTATAATATGTACTAAATAAATAAATAATTAAATAAATAAATAACTTGAATTATATATATGTAGATCAATTAATAAATAATAAATTAACAAATGCGAAAGTTCTTTTAATTATTATTGATGTGTAAACATCTATACCTAGGGGGTAAAAATCTTTTGACTTTGATTTCTTTGCTGTAGAGCTGCAACACTATCGATAGTACTATCGATAGTATCGATAGTTTTGTTGTAAATGAAATATCGATAGTTTATTCCACTATCGATACTATCGGCAAAAAAACAAGTAATTAAAGTCGCCGTGAAGAAAAAAAACTTTTGAAAAAACTTTTTCAGTCACGTACCAAACTTTTTTAACAGATGCAAAAAAGGTACTATTTTCCGTGTCAGTGTGAGCAAGTGCGTTTTTTGAGAGTGTATGAGTGCCACGTGCTCGCATGAAATTTATATCCAGAAATTTACTTTAAATAAATAAGAAATACATTAGATGTGAGCTATTAATTTATACACGTTTTAATAGAAGACAAAAGTAGGTATCAGAATTATTAAATGTCATTTTTTTAATTATTTGATTTCAAAAGTTATAGCCCAGCAAACTTTTTATAAAAAAAAATAGTTATCGTCTTATAAAATCAAAACGATTGAGTGTGCGCTACTGACACATATACCAATCAATATACCTTTCAAAAAAAGTAACTGTCATATTCAGATTTTCTTTAATTCCGAAGATATAGCCCAGCAAACTTTTTATTATCAAAAAAAAAAAGTTTGCTTCATAAAATAAAAAACGTTATTTGTGCGCTATTGACATATATTTAAATCGATGGGGAATTAAAATACCTTTCAAAATTTAGAACTGTCATATCCAGATTTACTTTAGTTCTAAAGTTATAGCTCAGCAAACTTTTTATAGACAAAAAAAAGTTTTGCCCTATAAAACCAAAACGGTTAACTGTGCGCTAATAACACATATACTAACCGATGAGGAATCAAAATATCTTTCAGAACTTTTGATTGTCAAATCCAGATTTATTTTAGTTCTGAAGTTATAGCCCAGCAAACTTTTTATAGACAAAAAAAGTTTTGCCTTATTAAACCAAAACGGTTGACTGTGCGCTATTGACGCATATTTCAATTGATGAGAAATTAAAATATCTTTCAGAAATCCTAAATGTCATATCCAGATTTACTTTAGCTCTGAAGTTATAACTCAGCAAACTTTTTATAGACAAAAAAGTTTTGAACTATAAAACGAAAACGGTTACCTGTGCGCTATTGACACATATACCAATCAATGAGGAATTGAAATACCTTTAAGACCTTATAACTATTGTATCCAGATTTACTTCACTTCTGAAGTTATAGCCCAGCAAACTTTTTATTGATAAAAAAAGTTTTGCCTTATAAAACCAAAACGGTTGACTATGCGCTATTGACGCATATCTCTGTTGATGAGGAATAAAAATGCCATTCAGAATTCATAAATTTCATATCCAGATTTACTTTAGCTCTGAAGCTATAGCCCATCAAACTTTTTTGGGTCGTTAAAAATAGAAAAAGTTTTCGTCTTATTAAACAAAAACGATCCATTGTGCACTACTCAGACATATACCAATCAATTAAGGACAAAAATACTTTTCAGAATTGGTGATAGTCTTTTTCTTAGTTACTTTAGTTCAGAAGTTATAGTCCAGCAAACTTTTACAAATTTGCATAATTTTTGTGATAATACAGTTTTTTCCATTAAGTGTGTAAGTGGCAACCTCGTGGCAATTTGCCTAGTAAAATATGTAAACAAACTGTGGAAAAAAATGCTGATTTTGCAAATCAATAAAAATAGGTAATTTTTACTTTTATTTAAAAAAAAAGTTCTAAGTTTAATGCTTTCGTATCCGTAAAATCAGATTTAATAGATGTCATTATTTTTATTTGAATAACTATGGAGAAAAACACTCTCGAAAATTACTCCAACAAAAAATTTGTTCTTGCATATAAAATGAAAAGTATTGATTGTGCCCAATTGAATCATATACCAATCGATAGGAAATCAAAATACCTTTTTAAGTATGTGACTGTCATACTCTGAATTACTTTAGCTCAGAAGTTATGTCCAAATAAAAAATTTTATATCCTTAAAATTTAACAAGAAAGTTTAATGCCTATAAAATAGTAACTGCTGTATGGCAGATATAAAGTTATATATCCTTCGATAGATAATAAAAATAACTTTCAGAAATTGTGAATGTCATTTTCTGAAATACTTTATTTCAGAAGTTATCTCCTAGAAAACTCGTCGAAAGCTCAAAAATAAGGACAAAAGTTTTATACTCATAAAATAGAAACTACTTATATTAGCGTGTTGCAACATATAACAATCGATAGAAAATAAAACTACTTTTTTAAGTTGGTGACTGTCATTTTCTGAATTTGTGGAATTCAGAAGTTATACCACATCAAACTTACAACTTCGTAAATATTTTCCCATTCGCAAACATTTTATAAAAGGTCAATAATAGTGTGCAGGTACTGATAATACAGGTATTAGATGTAGATAGCACAGTTATATGTGGCAGCACAAATAACAACTACCACCACGAATTCAAACTAATAATAAATATTAATATTAATAAGTATTATTATTACCTTATATTTGCAATTATTAATAAATATTAAGCAAAATAAACATTAAAATTACATTTTTTATTGTGTCGATAACAGTGGTGTATTTTCAACACAGGGATGGCTAAAGACGATAAAATGCAGTGGTTGGTAGCACTACGTGATTGTTGAAATATTACTGCAAGTTGGCAACACTGCTGTTTTTATATAATAAATAAAAAAAATATAAAATAATATAAAAAATAAAAACACGGGAGACAATAACAAACTCTAGGAGTGGATTTTAGAAACTTCTAGTTCCTGTTCGGTGGTATATGTCGTTTCCAGCAACCGGAGGAAGCTTCTACACGTGGGATACCCTGACTCTTTGGCTACGTGCCTGTCATTTTCGTGTTCCGAAATGCGGAAATTTCGTTGCCGAACAGGAGTGGTAATCCTGTTACGGCTCTCGCGGACATCGGTGAGACTTTGGGAGGACGCTTTGTTGGAGCTGGATTCGTTAAAGTAAGTTTTATTGCCATAAATTATAGAAAATATTTTCACTTTATATATGTATGTGCCCTTAGTTATGAAAGTGGTCTAGTCTAAGTCATGTTTTATAGTCTCGATTAATATAAATTTTTTAATATTTATTGCAATTTTTAAGATTTTTTTTAATATTCCGAAGCAAAATTGCATATGACTTGGACCACTTTCATAATAAAGGGCACATATGGCTGTAACTACAAAAGTAAAACACTTGAATTCTAACTTTTTCTGTCTATTACAATCAGGCGTATACAGTAATGGGACAGTGCTTGGTATTGAAGAAAGATGAAGAGCTTTTCAAAGAATGGATGAAAGACGCTAATGCTAGTTCCAAACAAGCTTGTGATTGCTACAACTGCCTAAATGATTGGTGCCAAGAGTTTTTGTGAATAGTATTAAGGTATGGTCACACATCAAAAATTTTCCCAAAAAAGCGTAACCAACAAACACTAATGAAAAAAGTTTTGAGCCGACACTTGTTTACTCATGTTTTAGACTCGGCAGTTTTTCTTGCAGCAAGTCTGAGTTTACTGGAGAGAGAGGAAAGAAGAAAGAAGAGGGGTACTGACTTGCTTGTTCAGAAAAGTTACTTCAATTCTCTTTTGTTACTTCGTTCGCAGCATTAAAGCAATAGGAAAATTGAACAAGAAACCGCCCGAGTGTAAACAAACGAACAGTTTTAGAAAAGAATTGAAGATAATTGCTTCAAGAAAAACTGCCAAGTCTAAAACATGACTTATCAAAAACTAATAGGTAATGTCATAGAATTCAAAGTTATTGGCTACTGTTTAAATTGACAAACTTTTTTTTTGAATGGAAAGATTTTTCATTAGCATTTGGGCAAATGTTTGACAAGTGTGACCGTACCTTCAGTCAATTATGTTTATTTCGTTTGTATTTTCCATTTAAAAAAAGCAGAAACTTCAGGTTCTTGGTGCAGTAATTGAATATTTTTCTTTTGTAATTTTTTGTAACTAAAATTAAACTAATGTAATTAATAAACATTTAAAATAAACGAGAAAATAAAAGTTCACTGACTTTTAAATGTCGGAATCCCGTGTTTTACATGCCACTGCCAATGGAACTACATACATTTCCCAAGGGACATACTTATGTATGTATGTAATAGAGCTGCAAAACTATCGACAGTGGCTCCATTCGATAGTTTCGATAGTATTTTTTGATGCCATCGATACTATCGATAGTTTTTGATTCTTAGAAACACCCCTTTTACACACGGAAAGTTTATTTTGCAGTCTTATTTCAGGTGTGTGAAAGACACAGTGATAAATACTCACCCCTATTCTGAGTTTCGATTCGAATCGAAAGTTTCTCCGTTTGGCAACTTTGGTATTCTGCGTTCCGTTCTTCGATTGTATGCATTCTACATTTCGATCGTAACTACGTTTTTGTAAGTTGTTATTTTAGTGGCGGAGCGTTTTCAATTTTTGTTTGTTTAGCTTCAAAAAGTGATTAATTAAAAAAATAATGCAAGTATTAAATGCAAAAGAAGGTTTAATTAATGAACTACACAGTTTGTTTTGTTTTTTTTTTGTACTGAAATGCGATTTTTATTTAATTTATTACAGGTAGAACAGTATAAAAAGTTTACATACCTATTTAATGGCAACGAAAAACGACATTTTCTACGGATTTAATTAAATTTAAACAAATAAACTTTATTTTTATGTTACAATTATGTGTAAAAAATTAAAATATCACCTCCGGCGCGACAGGATTCTTCACACTGGATGAATTTGGCCACAAATACCTCTTGGTTATCCTGTTTGTTTTAACGCTCTGTACTTTAATTTTCAAGAATTTATTTAATAAAAATTTTCACAATATTTAATTATTATTTATTTTAATGTTAAATCACTGTCTTTTTGCACTAAATTCAACTTTTTGCAAAAAATTTTGCAAAATTGCTTAATTTTTCTGTTCTTATTTCACCCGTTTCATAGCAAAGCAGTAGGTTTAAACATACCCTTTTCTTCTTTTTCTTTCGATTCAGTTTTTTGGCAGAATACCTCTTTTCGATCCGTGCGTAACTGAATGCGGGAACGTAATCGAAACGCGGAATAGGGGTGACTATCTCTTTCTGTCTTTCTCCATGCTGAATTAAGGCTTTGCAAAATAAAGTTTCCTTGTCTATAAGGGCTAAAACTTATCAATTGTGTATTTTTCTAATATAAAATCTTGAATTTTTTAATCATTCCATAAAGTAAAAAGAAAGTTGATTTTTTTAAAACTTTTAGTTCCAATGTTTTCAATTACAAAACAAACATATATACACAGTTCTATAAAAAAAAAATAAACGAAAAAGCAAACAGATAGATAGATGGATCAATAAAAAATAAATTAAAAAGGAATAAAATAAAAAAATCTTTCATCATTACTTAAACTATTGCAGTTAGCTAAAAAGTATTCGTTTAACAGAAGGAGAAGCAAATTATTTAGCGTCACCTTTTATTTAAAAGTAAAGAGCGTAGACAGTCCAGTATTCGTCAAATTTAGTAGCCGTCAAGTTTATTCAAGTATCAAAGCCGTTGGGACATAATAATTGTATTTTTATGCAATTTGCATCTAGTGGATAAAAACTGACATCTTGTGTTGAAACAAATCAAAACTAATTAATTTGTTTTCACAATTATGTATATATGTAATGATAACCATTACCAAACCAGGCGGCGAAATTTGAATGTTGCATTTTTTATTACAGAGTCGCCATCATTCCGTTTTTATTGACTTTGATTTTTTTCTATTTTAGTGGAGTGTTTTTTGTCGATAGTATCGCTATCGAAAAAAATATCGATAGTCCACTTAAAATAAAACTATAAAACTATTAAAATAATACCATCGATAGTCTTGCAGCTCTAGTATGTAAGTGCCTTGCCATATTTAGCTCCATACATATCCTCTATAGTGGTTATGCTTTTTTGGGCGCATGTGTACTCGTCATAAGTAAGTATGAATTGTGTAGATTTCCACACTACCACTGAGGTACTACACGTAGTGCGTTGTCAATTATTTTGAATGGCTGACATCCCCAATAGGCCTAAACCATTAACCATGCACCACTAGCTACAAATAAATATATTTACTACATGCATAGATATAAATATGCAATTTTCATGCAATTGAGCCATGTTTATGAGTTTTTGTATAGAAGTGTGATTGTTTTTTTTTACTCATTTTTTTGTTTTTATAAATACGTAAATAAATATCAGCCTTATTTATAAAACTTATTAGGACTTTATAAAGACTTTTTAAGAAAAAATTTTTATGAAAATTTGTTTTAAAAAGCCTTTACAAAGCTTTAGAACGTTTTCAAACATATCGAAAGATTCCTGATCCAAATGAATAAATGTATTATAAGGAAAAAATTAGAAGAAACAAAATGCACGAAAAAGTTTGCGGATTTTATTGGCGAATTCAAAGTTGATCCGTCCTTCATATTTCAAGAGGATGACAAAAACCTTTTAAGTTATCACAAAATAAAATCGTACATACTTATGTATGTATGTAAGTGCCTTGCCATATTTAGCTCCATACATATCCTCTATAGTGGTTATGCTTTTTTGGGCGCATGTGTACTCGTCATAAGTAAGTATGAATTGTGTAGATTTCCACACTACTGTTGTAATCTGTTTATTTATTATATTATTAAGTCTGGAGGGATCCGTGAATATCGCAGACTGTTTATTAATCAGTTATAATTTTACACCAGCTGCTTAGACTAAAAACTACCAGCTATTTATACTAATTTTGATACTTAATGTTGTTGCTACTGCGGCTGTTGTTACTGTTGTTGTTGATGTTGCTGCTATTGCGCTGTCAGCAATTATTATTTATATTTTATTATTATTTACTTATTATTTTCATACTTAATGTCCATTGGTTTGCACCGTCGGCACTTAGTGGTTCTTGCTGAATTGCAGTTCTTGATGGTTGACTGTTGTTTTATATTTTGCCGGATTCCGGTTGTTGTTTTTGTTGTTATTGTCTTTAATGACTCACAACATCCCTTCCCCCTTGCGAAGGAGAAGCATCCCAATTTTGGATGCTTCGAACTGATTGCGTGGGGTAAATGGGGAAACTTTTGCCGGAATCTGGTTTAGCTAATCTTTTGAAAATTCTGTTATCTTACTGCGGTTTTCGCCGGTGCGGTCGGGACTGGGTAGAGCCCCATTAGCTGTTGCTGAACTATATGCTGTATTCTGGATTGCCAATAATATATTAATTCGGTTTTGCTGTCACCTCGGACTCCTTCGGTTGCTGTGGAGATCTGGCGGGTTTCAATGGTGTTGCGGGGCAGTGTATTAAAATCGGTTGTTGTTGAGGGTCGGAATTGGTTTCTTTATGGGGGGCGCCCTTGCTCCCATCCAAATTTGTACATGGTGGTTTTGTAGCCTGTTGTTGCTGTAGGTTCTTCAAAACTGTTGTTTGTTGACTTCGGCCGCTTTTAAACTAGTGTTATTATAAGTATTAGTAACTATATTTGTTTGTAATTTTCTATACATAGCTTCGAATATGTTTTTGTGGTTATTATATATTTTTCTTTACTCTATTTTTGATAGAAACACATTTTTATTTACAATTTAAGTCATATATGTGTGTAAATATGTAGTATTTTGTTTGGTTTTCTATAAGTTTAGAATATGACATTTATTTTGAGATTTAAAATTTTAATTTTTATTAATGTACATATTCATATGCATATATTATTACATCCTAGTTTTACAAATATAATGTTCTTAATGTTTTCCTTTTACTCAATATATATGTACATATGGTTTTCTATATATTCTTTAAATTACTATTTCCTTTTTTCTTGACCTACCTTGCTTACTAATATGTGTATGTATATATTGTGTTTTATCATTTATACATAATATTTGGTCAGTTTGTTTACATATTTGATTTAAATTTGACCTAGTTAACAATATTCTTTTTTTTTTAATTTCTTGTGGTCTTGAAAATGGCTGTTTACCTAACATGCATAATCAACGTTTTGCTAGTTGTTTATACATGTGTTGGTGCATGGCAAGAACTTCTCTTTTTTTCAGTTGACAATTTTTTGTATGCATGAAATTTTAGCAATAATGTAGATCTGTTATATGTATTTATGTATGTATATGTGTATGTAGGATTTGTTACATGTACATATGTATGCATGGATCTATGTTATTAGTATTGTTATTTTTATACGTATGTATATTTCCTTTTTATTGTTAGCTTTGTTTGTGTAGCTTCGCGCATTCAGTTTTTTTTCAAATAATGTTATGCTAATTCTTAATAGATGCGTAGGAGTGTGTATCTACCATCTGTACCAAGCATGTGCAAACAACAGTGTTGTTTGCAAATGCTTCTATTTTCTGTTTGATTTTATTTAAATTTATTTTACCGGTAATTGAAGGGCAATTGGTTGTTATTAGTGTTATTATACCGTTGTGTTGCTGACTTCCTTGGGTGCGAGGTTTTTCCTCATCTTCGACCTCCTAATGGCTCCTTTGGTTATTTTCTTTTCTGTTATCTTGACCCTTACATTTCCCTGTCTTTTGCACAGGACCACCACCGTAACTCCCAGGATTGCTACTATTAGTAGTGTTATGGTACTTATAGTTGTTACCACGACCTTGTGGAAATGCAGCTCGCTTATTCGCTTGATATTTCTCTCCTGGTTGAGAACTATATCTGCGAATATTAGCGGTTTCTCTGTGCTGAGATTTTCTGTCCCTTGGGGTATTGCGTAGCTTTGCTCGTAGTAGTCTATTTTTGAGTGTCCTGTTGCCAATTTGTATAGTGCAATTATTAAATTGAATGTGGTAGTGTCCCTGGAGGCTGATCACTCGGTCGTCGCAAGTACTCTTCAAGCGCGTATGGTTTGTGTTTATCAATATTAGTCTACCGTTATCTAGTTGAATGATTTCGCTGTCTGTCTTTCGCATCATCTTGCATGGTTGTTTAAAAATGCAGTTTCGGGATTCCGTCAGCTCGAACAGTGCTTTGCCTTCTACAAATGTGAGTTTTTTCTTTCCACTCCTCAGGACCACTTCCAGAGATTCATCTATTTGCAGCTTCTCTTGATTTGGTATTGCTGCTACAATGGATTTCTGCAGCGAGACCTTGGCCGCGGGCACTTTTATAAGCAGACTAATCGTTCGCGTCTGGCTTGTTATCATGCCGATTTTAACACCTCTCAGTTTCTCGATGTCTATTTGAAAGGCGTCAATCTCAGTCTTGGTTAGCAGGGACGGTGGGAAAATTCCGGTCTTGGCGAATGCTATGGCTTGCTGCAAGCTTTCCAATTTCCCTTTAAAAATCGAGATTTTCAGTAGTTGTAATATGGCCAGATTTTCCTTCACCAATCGTTCGTCCAGCTTGCTTGCTGCATTGAGTTTGTTCTCGATGTCGCGTCTATCTGACAGTATAGCGGTTTTTAGTGTCTGCAGGGACTTATTGAAATTGTCATTGATGACTATCTGTTGGTTTAGTCCCTCTATCAGCTGGTGATTATTTTCATCTAATACCCTCTGGTGCTCCTCTATATTTTGTCTGTCTTCTTCATCCATGGTGCCAAAAATGAATCTCAGATAGGCACCTCCTGCGTTCACCAGACCTCTGATTCTTCTACGGGGGAGAAGTGTGTGCATGATGTCCTCCATCTCGTCTAGCTGGGTTTTCGCGATGACTCGGTGGGGTGTCTCGCCAATAGCATCTAAATTATTATGGAATTGTTCCAGTACCCGCTCGATGTCGTCCAGGTTGATTACGTGTATTATGTAGTCGTACCTTTCCACGATCTGGGTGCTGCCTACGTGAATTTCAGTGTAACCATTATGAGATTCCAGTCTCTCGATGAACAATTCTGCGGTGGCTTCTCGTGTGAGGACTAATACCATCAACCCTACAAGTGGAAACTATGTGTTGACGTTTTGTTAGTTTGGTACCGGAATTATGTTATTTAAACCTATGATTAACTTCAGCCCTCTGTTTTTTTTTATTTTGTTTTATCATTCCTGCACACTATTTTCCATGTCCGGGAAATTTATCTTATAATTTATAGTTGGCGTCTGTTGAGTTCGGGGTGAGTTCCTTGTGCTTTCTTGTTGTTGGACATTTTATGTATTCCGTATTTTAGTGGCAATTCTTATTTCGTCCGCGCCGTCTGTCCATCATCTCTCTACAAATGGTTTGACTAAATTCCGATGGAGCGTCTTTAACCCTCCTTTATCTAATATCTGGACATTTACTGGTGAGGGAAGATTTTTTATTTCGTAGGGCCCCTCCCAAAGGGGTGAAAATTTGTTTTTTCGCATCTGCGCTTTTATCAGTACTTTATCGCCTACCTTCAGGGTGTTAGGCCTTGCCGTTCTATCATACCGCTCTTTTGAGCGGAGCTTGGCCTTTTCTTGCTGCTTTCGTGCCATTTCATAAGTCTTTTGTATTTGGTGCTTCAGTACCTTAGAGTAGTCGTATGGGTTGTACATTGGGGTGCTTACTTTGAGGTTTGACGGTAATGGTGAGTCAAACCCATAAAGCACTTTGAACGGGGTCTGGCCGGTAGATACGTGATCTGTGTGGTTATGCACATGCATTGCCGGAGCCAACTACTGATCCCAGTTGGACCCGTCCTCCTTCACAAAGCTTCTCAGGTACTCAGCCAATGGTCGGTGACTCCTTTCGAGAGACCCGTTGGCTTGCGGATGGTAGGGAGTGATATGTTGCTTTTTTATTCTCAAAAGTTTACACACACCCCCGAACAACTTGGAAGTAAAGTTTGTACCATTATCCGTTATGAGCTTTGTTGGTATACCATACTTGGTTATGATTTCGTTGTAGAAAATTCTTGCCACCGTTTCTGCTTCTGCATCCGGCATGGGCGCGCAAATAAAAAATTTTGACAAATCATCCTGAAACGTCAGGATGTATTTGTTACCCATTGTAGTTACTGGCAGGGGGCCTACCATGTCCATATAAACCTTTTCGAAAGGTCTTGTTGATGTATCGGTTAAGACCATGGGCTCCTTGTTGAGTGGCCCGCTTTTATTCTTTTGGCATTTAGGACAGTTTTTTATATATTCTTTGATATTTCTCACCATGCCCTTCCATTTATATTGCTTCCTTATCATTCTGTAGGTTTTCCAACTGCCTTGATGACCCCCTAGGGGCGAGTCATGGAAGCTTCTTAGGACTTCTTGGATATCCTTTTTCTGTGTTAGGAACGTTGTTGTGGCGGGGTTCTCGCCATTTGTATACTCATCTTCCTTTTCTGGGTCTTTCAGGGTTTTAGTCTGTTCACTTGATTCTTTGTTTTTCGCCTGAGCTCTGGTTATCACTCCAATATTTTGATATTTTGTTGGCAGCCTGCTTAATGCGTCTGCGTTCAAATTAGTCTTCCCTGGTTTGTAGGCAATTTCGAACTCGTATTCTGAAAGCTTGTGCCTAAACCGTGCAAGTCTTGAAGTTTGGTCCTTGAGGTTGGCTATTCCCCTCAGGGGCTGATGGTCTGTAAATACGGTGAAGTGTCGGCCCAGAAGATATGGGCGGAAAGTATGTGTTGCCCATACTATGCCGAGCATTTCTTTTTCTATTGTTGAATATCTCTTTTCGGTGTCACTGAGGGTTCGGCTGGCAAATGCAATTGGATGATCCTTTCCGTTCTTTATTTGCGACAAGACTGCTCCTAATGCTTCGTTACTTGCATCTGTTGTTACTCTAAATGGTTGAGTAAAATCTGGATAAATCAGGATTGGAGGATTCGCTATGCTTTCTTTGACCTTGTCTAAGGCCTCTTGACATTCTAAAGTTCACATGAACTTAGTATCCTTTTTTAGCAATTTCGTTATTGGAGCGGCCAGTTTTGCCATGCCTGCAACAAATTTTCTGTAGTATTTGATCAACCCTAGGAGTGCCTGCACCTCTTTGATATTTCTTGGGGGCTTAAGTTGCTTCACACATTCTACCTTGGAGGGGTCGGGTAGTGCTCCCTCACTTGAGCATTTGTGGCCTAAATAGACGATTTCTCGTCTTAGAAATTGACATTTCTTGGTATTTAACTTGAGACCGCTCTCGCGGAGTCTTGTGAGGACATTTGTAATTTTTCTTTCGTGCTCCGCTACATTTCGTCCGTATACCACTATATCATCCAGGTATACGAAGCAGTCCAGGCCCTGTAGGCCTGTCAGGATAGTATTCATGACCATTTGGAAAGTGGCCGGTGCCCCTGTTAAGCCGAACGGCATTCTGTTGAACTCGAAATGGCCTTGGTCTGTACTGAATGCTGTCTTTTCTTTGTCCTCTTCATTTACTAGAACTTGATGGTATCCACTCGCTAGATCCAATGTGGTAAAGTACCGGCTATTTCCTAATTGATCCAAAATTTCGTCAATCCTAGGAATAGGGAACACCTGTTTTATTGTAGCCTCATTCAATTTACGAAAATCAACGACCAGTCTGAATATCTTCTGACCGTCTTGCGATTTTTTGAGCACTAATAATATTGGTGAATTCCATGGAGATATACTTGGGCTTATTATTCCTTCCTGCAGTAGCTCTGACACTTGTCGGTTGATTTCTTCTTTGTGGATTTGAGGTAGACGATACTGTCTTTGGTTGATAGGCTGCTGTTCTCCTTTTACGGATATTTTATGCTTTACTAATGGGGTGAACGGTAGTTTGTCACCATTCAGCATGAACACATCGTGAAAGTTCTCACATAGCCTGTTCATGGACTCAGTCTCTTTTATATTCCAATTTTCTTCCGTCATTATGATGCTTTTCAAATGTTCTATTCTGTCTTTCTGGTTTATCTTTGGCAATGCTTGTTTTCCTGCTACCTCGTGTTGCGTGTAGTGATTAAAATTTGAAAATTGTACTTGGAAGTCTTTCTCTAACGGTAACTCTTGTTCTGTCGAGTTTAGTATGGGTACGGCCGCCTTCCCCTGTGTTACGTTGACAACCGTGTTCCCCATGTAGACACCTGGGGCCAATTCTTGCTTGTGGATAACTATAGTTTTGTCCTTTGAGTTGATTTGTATCGGCACTATTGTAACTGCTCTTCGCTGAAGGCTAGCGGTCTTCTCTATATAGGCCGTGTAATGCGCCACTTCGTCATGAAGTCGAAAGGTCTTAATACACTTGTTGTCCCCTTTAAATAACCTCAAAGTGCCTCTTATTGAGTCTAACACACTCCGGTTCAAAATGTTGTCCCTCCCGAGAATGCCGTCTCCCGGGATTTTATTACAGCCTGACACCACATGGAAGTCCCAATTTATGTCTTCCCTCCGGTCTATGTTTAAGGTTATTGCAAACCTAGTTGTGGCGCCTCCACCAAAGGCGCCCGTTAAAATCTTCATTTCGCCAAACCTTTTCTTAGGGTAACCTCTCATGACCTCTTCCCTCAGTATACTTGAGTCTGCCCCTGTGTCTACTAGTAGTGTCAGCTCTCCCGCTCGGGCTTCTTCGCACGGGATGGTGATGTACACTGCATTTATGTTATCTGGTGGCCCCATATCACCCTTGCTGCTATTGACCAGATGCGGTTTGTGTCCTAAGACTACTCCCCAATCCCTTTTTGGTTGTGCATCTTTCACATGAGATGCACTTTCGGGCCCCTGGTGGGAATTGTCCACACAATCTTCCTGTATCAATGCCTGTGATAGTGAACTTCTTTTAGCGCCATCTTCTACTGCCGAGCTATACTTGACCGACGCATTTTGCCTATGGAATGCTCGGTCGATGTTGACCTGGTGAGGTTTGTATCCTAAGGTGAGCCCCCAATCCCTTTTTGGTTGTGCATCTTTCAGATGAGATGCACTTTCGGGATTTTGGTTCGAGCTGCCCACACAACCTTCATTTATCAGCACCTTTTGTGTTGTCAATATCTCGCCCTCGGTCGGTGTTGTATTTGAGTTGACTAATGCATTTTGCATATGAAATGCATAGTCGGGGTCACGAGGAAAATTAACTTTTCCCTCTCGATGTACCTGTGCCTTGTGGGTGATTACCGTCGGTGCTTCTTCCACCGACTCTGTGTCTTCAATCGCCCTATTTGTTCTGGTGGCTGTGGTGTTGTTTTTTCTTCTGTGCCAAATTATTTCTCTGTCTTCTGCTGGCTCTCCAGTTATTGGCTGTAACTGGGCCTGTATTCGTTTCCCGGTGGACTATATATTTTACTCACTCCCATGTGTTCTTGTAGTGGTGAGTGACTTGCGTCTACTTGAGCATAGGCTGGTCGCGTTGGTTCACGGTTCGGTAGGTAATTTCGCGCAGAGGGGTTCAACGGCTTGCTGCCGTTTGTGTTTCCCAAAGTTCGTGCTACCGGGTGTTTTGGCATGTAATTGGGTCCCGATTGTGCCCTGTTTAGCTCATAATAATTTGGACAACTTCTGGCAAAGTGGCCTAATTGGTTGCATTTAAAACAAACTGGCTGTCTGTCCGCGTTTGTTCGCATGGGCATACTCTGTTCTACCGGATTGTGTTTTCCCGCGTGAAAACGTCTATGGAGAGGTTCGTTGTCGTAACTGTACGTGTTGTTACGCTGGATAGTCGGACTGGTATTATTGCTCTGTTGTGGCCACTTACAAAATTGGTTTTCTCTGTGGCCGCTTACCTGACAAGCTCCACAGTATAGGGAACTCAGCCTTTTCCTGCAATCTTCAATAGTGTGTCCACTATTCCGGCAGTATTGGCAACTCTCCCGGTGGCTCGTCTTGGTTTTACACTTCGGCCCCACTTCGTGTCCATATTTACCGCAGTGGACGCAATAAGGCGTGTTCAGTCTTTCTGCGCAATTCGTTCTTCCATGCCCTTGTTTGCCGCAGAAACTGCAGGGTGTTGTTGACGACAGAGTGTTTACCATATGTTGTGGTTCGCCAAACAGCCCTTCCGCCTCTTCCATCAGTGTTACCAGGGAGCTCAGCTCTTCTCCCTCTTGTCCAATGAGCCGTACCTTTAGAGCCTGATCTCTAAGACCCCTGATGAAGCTCTTTACGGATATCCTCTTGAAATCTCCCATCATCGCATCACGGCCTGGCCCCTCTGGCCACTGGTTTTCAATTGTTATAACTGCTTCGTTTAGCAACTGTTCCAACCGTTCCCCAAATTTGCTCGCCGATTCTCTGATGGACTGTCTGCAACCCGCCATCAATTCTCTTATCTCGTCCAAGCTCTTTCTCTTCAGGTAGTGCTTTTTTATAGCGTTGCAGAGTGTGTCTACCGAACTGAAATTGATTTGGGAAAACTTCGAATATGCAGCACCCTGTAGCCTTAATTTTAAGCATTGAATCACATCCTGAGTCAAGCCGTTGTTTGCCTCAGTCAGTAATTCTTTCTCCACCATCTTACATCCTTGGATGTATCTGTACACTTCGGCTGACAAGTCGGGTCCATCGGTACCAAAAAATGATGGGACCGTGTTATTCACTATTTTAGTGATTTCTGAAAGTGCTGGCATTCTGATTGTTTGTTCTAGGTTATTTCCTTGTACGGGTGATGGTGAGCGCCTTCCTAACCAACTCTGTGCCGTTTCCAGCAAGCGTCCAAATTCTTCAATCGCCTTGTTGTTGTGTGTGGCTAATCTGTCTAGCTTTTCAAACTCCTCTCTATATTGCTCCAATTGCCCTAGCTTCCTGGCTGTTGTCTCTTCGGTGTACCCTCTGCTGCCGGCTTTCCTTGCGTTAGCTGATAGAGTTTTCACTTTGTCTATTAACTCTAGTGCTTGCCTTTCTTCCCAGGTAATTTCTGGTTCCCTGGTGGTTTCCTCCTTCTTCGGAGAACTCGAGAGGCTTCTGTCTTGGTGTGCCTGGCTTACTACTATGGTTGGAATATGGCCGCCTACTGCCGACAATTCCTCACTCACGGACGGAGTCGGTGTTCTGGATCTGTGGACTATATCTAGCTCCCGCCTTGCGTTCTCTAATGCCGTCTGCAGTCTCTGTATCGTGTCGTCTTCTGTGTCTATCTGTTGTAGCCTTTTTAGTTCCTTTTTTAACCTTTCTTCTGTCAATCCCTTTTCTTTCAATTTCTGTACTAGTTCCTCGTTTTCTTCTACTGCCTGTTCGAGTAATTCGTCCGTATATTTTATTTGTTCCCTTAATCTTCGACTCTCCTTCTCACAAAGTGTTTTAGCCTCCTCTAAGTCTGCTACGTTCCCCTTGAACTCTGTTATTTGGTTCCTCTTTAGTTCACCTATTAATTGTATTATGTATCCTACTTCCTCTAACTTGGTCAGTTTTTGTTGTCTAATTATTGCCCTATGCTCCTCTATCACTTCTTTTCCTGCCTCCAGGCTCCGTAATTCTGTCCACGCGTGTACCTGCAGACTATCTACTGCATAGTTATATTCATGCAGTTTTTCAATCAGGTCTTGTCTGAGGGTTGTCCATAAAAAAAATTCAAAGTATACTTACCAGCCGCCACTCCGTGGAACGCATCTTCAGTTGAGAGCTCTTCTGTCCAGCCGTAGACAATCTAAATGATGGTAGTCTTTACTCTGTCCTTGATTGATTTTTTCCAACAAACAGGCAGGTAGCGAAATTATTGTTTATGTATTTTGCTATTTCTGTTGTTACAACTCTTCTCCGTTTAGCAAATCTCAACCAAGATTTTTGAACAGGGAGGGCTGCAGAATTGTTATTGTTGTTGTTATAAGAGAAGTGTGTAGACGCACTTGTAAAAAGATTTTTGAGCCGTATTTTTTTTTTTAATATCAGTATTTTCTGATAAATATATACAAAAGAACAGGATTTTTTTTTTAAATATATTCACTTTATATCACACTGCACTATATTTTATTTTAATTTCTTCTTTATTTACCACCTTTTTTATATTTTAGCTAATGTAGACACAAAACGATTTCTCTACGATTTTCCATAGTTTTTACATTCTTTTTTTTTATTCGTGTTGAAACTTTTTATTTTGTATCTTTTATTTACTACTCTGCTAGTTGAGTTATTACTTGGCCTTAAGATAATTGTTTAAAATAACATTTAAAATCTTTTCTAATTGGAAAATATGAGATTTTTTTTCTTCAAATATTTTTATTTTTCTAATGCACTCACGAAATGACACCAACTTTATTCGACTTCTTTTTTCCAACTCTAAAAGTTAATAAAACGTGCAGATTCTTAGCCGCGCAAAATTTCTCAATTAATATTATATATATATATATATATATATATATATATATATATATATATATATATATAAAAATATTAATTTATTCGGAAAAAACTTTTTACGCGGTTACCGGCTGCGCCAATTGTTGTAATCTGTTATTATATTATTAAGTCTGGAGGGATCCGTGAATATCGCAGACTGTTTATTAATCAGTTATAATTTTACACCAGTTGCTTAGACTAAAAACTACCAGCTATTTATACTAATTTTGATACTTAATGTTGTTGCTACTGCGGCTGTTGTTACTGTTGTTGTTGATGTTGCTGCTATTGCGCTGTCAGCAATTATTATTTATATTTTATTATTATTTACTTATTATTTTCATACTTAATGTCCATTGGTTTGCACCGTCGGCACTTAGTGGTTCTTGCTGAATTGCAGTTCTTGATGGTTGACTGTTGTTTTATATTTTGCCGGATTCCGGTTGTTGTTTTTGTTGTTATTGTCTTTAATGACTCACAACATCCCTTCCCCCTTGCGAAGGAGAAGCATCCCAATTTTGGATGCTTCGAACTGATTGCGTGGGGTAAATGGGGAAACTTTTGCCGGAATCTGGTTTAGCTAATCTTTTGAAAATTCTGTTATCTTACTGCGGTTTTCGCCGGTGCGGTCGGGACTGGGTAGAGCCCCATTAGCTGTTGCTGAACTATATGCTGTATTCTGGATTGCCAATAATATATTAATTCGGTTTTGCTGTCACCTCGGACTCCTTCGGTTGCTGTGGAGATCTGGCGGGTTTCAATGGTGTTGCGGGGCAGTGTATTAAAATCGGTTGTTGTTGAGGGTCGGAATTGGTTTCTTTATGGGGGGCGCCCTTGCTCCCATCCAAATTTGTACATGGTGGTTTTGTAGCCTGTTGTTGCTGTAGGTTCTTCAAAACTGTTGTTTGTTGACTTCGGCCGCTTTTAAACTAGTGTTATTATAAGTATTAGTAACTATATTTGTTTGTAATTTTCTATACATAGCTTCGAATATGTTTTTGTGGTTATTATATATTTTTCTTTACTCTATTTTTGATAGAAACACATTTTTATTTACAATTTAAGTCATATATGTGTGTAAATATGTAGTATTTTGTTTGGTTTTCTATAAGTTTAGAATATGACATTTATTTTGAGATTTAAAATTTTAATTTTTATTAATGTACATATTCATATGCATATATTATTACATCCTAGTTTTACAAATATAATGTTCTTAATGTTTTCCTTTTACTCAATATATATGTACATATGGTTTTCTATATATTCTTTAAATTACTATTTCCTTTTTTCTTGACCTACCTTGCTTACTAATATGTGTATGTATATATTGTGTTTTATCATTTATACATAATATTTGGTCAGTTTGTTTACATATTTGATTTAAATTTGACCTAGTTAACAATATTCTTTTTTTTTTAATTTCTTGTGGTCTTGAAAATGGCTGTTTACCTAACATGCATAATCAACGTTTTGCTAGTTGTTTATACATGTGTTGGTGCATGGCAAGAACTTCTCTTTTTTTCAGTTGACAATTTTTTGTATGCATGAAATTTTAGCAATAATGTAGATCTGTTATATGTATTTATGTATGTATATGTGTATGTAGGATTTGTTACATGTACATATGTATGCATGGATCTATGTTATTAGTATTGTTATTTTTATACGTAAGTATGTATATTTCCTTTTTATTGTTAGCTTTGTTTGTGTAGCTTCGCGCATTCAGTTTTTTTTCAAATAATGTTATGCTAATTCTTAATAGATGCGTAGGAGTGTGTATCTACCATCTGTACCAAGCATGTGCAAACAACAGTGTTGTTTGCAAATGCTTCTATTTTCTGTTTGATTTTATTTAAATTTATTTTACCGGTAATTGAAGGGCAATTGGTTGTTATTAGTGTTATTATACCGTTGTGTTGCTGACTTCCTTGGGTGCGAGGTTTTTCCTCATCTTCGACCTCCTAATGGCTCCTTTGGTTATTTTCTTTTCTGTTATCTTGACCCTTACATTTCCCTGTCTTTTGCACAGGACCACCACCGTAACTCCCAGGATTGCTACTATTAGTAGTGTTATGGTACTTATAGTTGTTACCACGACCTTGTGGAAATGCAGCTCGCTTATTCGCTTGATATTTCTCTCCTGGTTGAGAACTATATCTGCGAATATTAGCGGTTTCTCTGTGCTGAGATTTTCTGTCCCTTGGGGTATTGCGTAGCTTTGCTCGTAGTAGTCTATTTTTGAGTGTCCTGTTGCCAATTTGTATAGTGCAATTATTAAATTGAATGTGGTAGTGTCCCTGGAGGCTGATCACTCGGTCGTCGCAAGTACTCTTCAAGCGCGTATGGTTTGTGTTTATCAATATTAGTCTACCGTTATCTAGTTGAATGATTTCGCTGTCTGTCTTTCGCATCATCTTGCATGGTTGTTTAAAAATGCAGTTTCGGGATTCCGTCAGCTCGAACAGTGCTTTGCCTTCTACAAATGTGAGTTTTTTCTTTCCACTCCTCAGGACCACTTCCAGAGATTCATCTATTTGCAGCTTCTCTTGATTTGGTATTGCTGCTACAATGGATTTCTGCAGCGAGACCTTGGCCGCGGGCACTTTTATAAGCAGACTAATCGTTCGCGTCTGGCTTGTTATCATGCCGATTTTAACACCTCTCAGTTTCTCGATGTCTATTTGAAAGGCGTCAATCTCAGTCTTGGTTAGCAGGGACGGTGGGAAAATTCCGGTCTTGGCGAATGCTATGGCTTGCTGCAAGCTTTCCAATTTCCCTTTAAAAATCGAGATTTTCAGTAGTTGTAATATGGCCAGATTTTCCTTCACCAATCGTTCGTCCAGCTTGCTTGCTGCATTGAGTTTGTTCTCGATGTCGCGTCTATCTGACAGTATAGCGGTTTTTAGTGTCTGCAGGGACTTATTGAAATTGTCATTGATGACTATCTGTTGGTTTAGTCCCTCTATCAGCTGGTGATTATTTTCATCTAATACCCTCTGGTGCTCCTCTATATTTTGTCTGTCTTCTTCATCCATGGTGCCAAAAATGAATCTCAGATAGGCACCTCCTGCGTTCACCAGACCTCTGATTCTTCTACGGGGGAGAAGTGTGTGCATGATGTCCTCCATCTCGTCTAGCTGGGTTTTCGCGATGACTCGGTGGGGTGTCTCGCCAATAGCATCTAAATTATTATGGAATTGTTCCAGTACCCGCTCGATGTCGTCCAGGTTGATTACGTGTATTATGTAGTCGTACCTTTCCACGATCTGGGTGCTGCCTACGTGAATTTCAGTGTAACCATTATGAGATTCCAGTCTCTCGATGAACAATTCTGCGGTGGCTTCTCGTGTGAGGACTAATACCATCAACCCTACAAGTGGAAACTATGTGTTGACGTTTTGTTAGTTTGGTACCGGAATTATGTTATTTAAACCTATGATTAACTTCAGCCCTCTGTTTTTTTTTATTTTGTTTTATCATTCCTGCACACTATTTTCCATGTCCGGGAAATTTATCTTATAATTTATAGTTGGCGTCTGTTGAGTTCGGGGTGAGTTCCTTGTGCTTTCTTGTTGTTGGACATTTTATGTATTCCGTATTTTAGTGGCAATTCTTATTTCGTCCGCGCCGTCTGTCCATCATCTCTCTACAAATGGTTTGACTAAATTCCGATGGAGCGTCTTTAACCCTCCTTTATCTAATATCTGGACATTTACTGGTGAGGGAAGATTTTTTATTTCGTAGGGCCCCTCCCAAAGGGGTGAAAATTTGTTTTTTCGCATCTGCGCTTTTATCAGTACTTTATCGCCTACCTTCAGGGTGTTAGGCCTTGCCGTTCTATCATACCGCTCTTTTGAGCGGAGCTTGGCCTTTTCTTGCTGCTTTCGTGCCATTTCATAAGTCTTTTGTATTTGGTGCTTCAGTACCTTAGAGTAGTCGTATGGGTTGTACATTGGGGTGCTTACTTTGAGGTTTGACGGTAATGGTGAGTCAAACCCATAAAGCACTTTGAACGGGGTCTGGCCGGTAGATACGTGATCTGTGTGGTTATGCACATGCATTGCCGGAGCCAACTACTGATCCCAGTTGGACCCGTCCTCCTTCACAAAGCTTCTCAGGTACTCAGCCAATGGTCGGTGACTCCTTTCGAGAGACCCGTTGGCTTGCGGATGGTAGGGAGTGATATGTTGCTTTTTTATTCTCAAAAGTTTACACACACCCCCGAACAACTTGGAAGTAAAGTTTGTACCATTATCCGTTATGAGCTTTGTTGGTATACCATACTTGGTTATGATTTCGTTGTAGAAAATTCTTGCCACCGTTTCTGCTTCTGCATCCGGCATGGGCGCGCAAATAAAAAATTTTGACAAATCATCCTGAAACGTCAGGATGTATTTGTTACCCATTGTAGTTACTGGCAGGGGGCCTACCATGTCCATATAAACCTTTTCGAAAGGTCTTGTTGATGTATCGGTTAAGACCATGGGCTCCTTGTTGAGTGGCCCGCTTTTATTCTTTTGGCATTTAGGACAGTTTTTTATATATTCTTTGATATTTCTCACCATGCCCTTCCATTTATATTGCTTCCTTATCATTCTGTAGGTTTTCCAACTGCCTTGATGACCCCCTAGGGGCGAGTCATGGAAGCTTCTTAGGACTTCTTGGATATCCTTTTTCTGTGTTAGGAACGTTGTTGTGGCGGGGTTCTCGCCATTTGTATACTCATCTTCCTTTTCTGGGTCTTTCAGGGTTTTAGTCTGTTCACTTGATTCTTTGTTTTTCGCCTGAGCTCTGGTTATCACTCCAATATTTTGATATTTTGTTGGCAGCCTGCTTAATGCGTCTGCGTTCAAATTAGTCTTCCCTGGTTTGTAGGCAATTTCGAACTCGTATTCTGAAAGCTTGTGCCTAAACCGTGCAAGTCTTGAAGTTTGGTCCTTGAGGTTGGCTATTCCCCTCAGGGGCTGATGGTCTGTAAATACGGTGAAGTGTCGGCCCAGAAGATATGGGCGGAAAGTATGTGTTGCCCATACTATGCCGAGCATTTCTTTTTCTATTGTTGAATATCTCTTTTCGGTGTCACTGAGGGTTCGGCTGGCAAATGCAATTGGATGATCCTTTCCGTTCTTTATTTGCGACAAGACTGCTCCTAATGCTTCGTTACTTGCATCTGTTGTTACTCTAAATGGTTGAGTAAAATCTGGATAAATCAGGATTGGAGGATTCGCTATGCTTTCTTTGACCTTGTCTAAGGCCTCTTGACATTCTAAAGTTCACATGAACTTAGTATCCTTTTTTAGCAATTTCGTTATTGGAGCGGCCAGTTTTGCCATGCCTGCAACAAATTTTCTGTAGTATTTGATCAACCCTAGGAGTGCCTGCACCTCTTTGATATTTCTTGGGGGCTTAAGTTGCTTCACACATTCTACCTTGGAGGGGTCGGGTAGTGCTCCCTCACTTGAGCATTTGTGGCCTAAATAGACGATTTCTCGTCTTAGAAATTGACATTTCTTGGTATTTAACTTGAGACCGCTCTCGCGGAGTCTTGTGAGGACATTTGTAATTTTTCTTTCGTGCTCCGCTACATTTCGTCCGTATACCACTATATCATCCAGGTATACGAAGCAGTCCAGGCCCTGTAGGCCTGTCAGGATAGTATTCATGACCATTTGGAAAGTGGCCGGTGCCCCTGTTAAGCCGAACGGCATTCTGTTGAACTCGAAATGGCCTTGGTCTGTACTGAATGCTGTCTTTTCTTTGTCCTCTTCATTTACTAGAACTTGATGGTATCCACTCGCTAGATCCAATGTGGTAAAGTACCGGCTATTTCCTAATTGATCCAAAATTTCGTCAATCCTAGGAATAGGGAACACCTGTTTTATTGTAGCCTCATTCAATTTACGAAAATCAACGACCAGTCTGAATATCTTCTGACCGTCTTGCGATTTTTTGAGCACTAATAATATTGGTGAATTCCATGGAGATATACTTGGGCTTATTATTCCTTCCTGCAGTAGCTCTGACACTTGTCGGTTGATTTCTTCTTTGTGGATTTGAGGTAGACGATACTGTCTTTGGTTGATAGGCTGCTGTTCTCCTTTTACGGATATTTTATGCTTTACTAATGGGGTGAACGGTAGTTTGTCACCATTCAGCATGAACACATCGTGAAAGTTCTCACATAGCCTGTTCATGGACTCAGTCTCTTTTATATTCCAATTTTCTTCCGTCATTATGATGCTTTTCAAATGTTCTATTCTGTCTTTCTGGTTTATCTTTGGCAATGCTTGTTTTCCTGCTACCTCGTGTTGCGTGTAGTGATTAAAATTTGAAAATTGTACTTGGAAGTCTTTCTCTAACGGTAACTCTTGTTCTGTCGAGTTTAGTATGGGTACGGCCGCCTTCCCCTGTGTTACGTTGACAACCGTGTTCCCCATGTAGACACCTGGGGCCAATTCTTGCTTGTGGATAACTATAGTTTTGTCCTTTGAGTTGATTTGTATCGGCACTATTGTAACTGCTCTTCGCTGAAGGCTAGCGGTCTTCTCTATATAGGCCGTGTAATGCGCCACTTCGTCATGAAGTCGAAAGGTCTTAATACACTTGTTGTCCCCTTTAAATAACCTCAAAGTGCCTCTTATTGAGTCTAACACACTCCGGTTCAAAATGTTGTCCCTCCCGAGAATGCCGTCTCCCGGGATTTTATTACAGCCTGACACCACATGGAAGTCCCAATTTATGTCTTCCCTCCGGTCTATGTTTAAGGTTATTGCAAACCTAGTTGTGGCGCCTCCACCAAAGGCGCCCGTTAAAATCTTCATTTCGCCAAACCTTTTCTTAGGGTAACCTCTCATGACCTCTTCCCTCAGTATACTTGAGTCTGCCCCTGTGTCTACTAGTAGTGTCAGCTCTCCCGCTCGGGCTTCTTCGCACGGGATGGTGATGTACACTGCATTTATGTTATCTGGTGGCCCCATATCACCCTTGCTGCTATTGACCAGATGCGGTTTGTGTCCTAAGACTACTCCCCAATCCCTTTTTGGTTGTGCATCTTTCACATGAGATGCACTTTCGGGCCCCTGGTGGGAATTGTCCACACAATCTTCCTGTATCAATGCCTGTGATAGTGAACTTCTTTTAGCGCCATCTTCTACTGCCGAGCTATACTTGACCGACGCATTTTGCCTATGGAATGCTCGGTCGATGTTGACCTGGTGAGGTTTGTGTCCTAAGGTGAGCCCCCAATCCCTTTTTGGTTGTGCATCTTTCAGATGAGATGCACTTTCGGGATTTTGGTTCGAGCTGCCCACACAACCTTCATTTATCAGCACCTTTTGTGTTGTCAATATCTCGCCCTCGGTCGGTGTTGTATTTGAGTTGACTAATGCATTTTGCATATGAAATGCATAGTCGGGGTCACGAGGAAAATTAACTTTTCCCTCTCGATGTACCTGTGCCTTGTGGGTGATTACCGTCGGTGCTTCTTCCACCGACTCTGTGTCTTCAATCGCCCTATTTGTTCTGGTGGCTGTGGTGTTGTTTTTTCTTCTGTGCCAAATTATTTCTCTGTCTTCTGCTGGCTCTCCAGTTATTGGCTGTAACTGGGCCTGTATTCGTTTCCCGGTGGACTATATATTTTACTCACTCCCATGTGTTCTTGTAGTGGTGAGTGACTTGCGTCTACTTGGGCATAGGCTGGTCGCGTTGGTTCACGGTTCGGTAGGTAATTTCGCGCAGAGGGGTTCAACGGCTTGCTGCCGTTTGTGTTTCCCAAAGTTCGTGCTACCGGGTGTTTTGGCATGTAATTGGGTCCCGATTGTGCCCTGTTTAGCTCATAATAATTTGGACAACTTCTGGCAAAGTGGCCTAATTGGTTGCATTTAAAACAAACTGGCTGTCTGTCCGCGTTTGTTCGCATGGGCATACTCTGTTCTACCGGATTGTGTTTTCCCGCGTGAAAACGTCTATGGAGAGGTTCGTTGTCGTAACTGTACGTGTTGTTACGCTGGATAGTCGGACTGGTATTATTGCTCTGTTGTGGCCACTTACAAAATTGGTTTTCTCTGTGGCCGCTTACCTGACAAGCTCCACAGTATAGGGAACTCAGCCTTTTCCTGCAATCTTCAATAGTGTGTCCACTATTCCGGCAGTATTGGCAACTCTCCCGGTGGCTCGTCTTGGTTTTACACTTCGGCCCCACTTCGTGTCCATATTTACCGCAGTGGACGCGATAAGGCGTGTTCAGTCTTTCTGCTCAATTCGTTCTTCCATGCCCTTGTTTGCCGCAGAAACTGCAGGGTGTTGTTGACGACAGAGTGTTTACCATATGTTGTGGTTCGCCAAACAGCCCTTCCGCCTCTTCCATCAGTGTTACCAGGGAGCTCAGCTCTTCTCCCTCTTGTCCAATGAGCCGTACCTTTAGAGCCTGATCTCTAAGACCCCTGATGAAGCTCTTTACGGATATCCTCTTGAAATCTCCCATCATCGCATCACGGCCTGGCCCCTCTGGCCACTGGTTTTCAATTGTTATAACTGCTTCGTTTAGCAACTGTTCCAACCGTTCCCCGAATTTGCTCGCCGATTCTCTGATGGACTGTCTGCAACCCGCCATCAATTCTCTTATCTCGTCCAAGCTCTTTCTCTTCAGGTAGTGCTTTTTTATAGCGTTGCAGAGTGTGTCTACCGAACTGAAATTGATTTGGGAAAACTTCGAATATGCAGCACCCTGTAGCCTTAATTTTAAGCATTGAATCACATCCTGAGTCAAGCCGTTGTTTGCCTCAGTCAGTAATTCTTTCTCCACCATCTTACATCCTTGGATGTATCTGTACACTTCGGCTGACAAGTCGGGTCCATCGGTACCAAAAAATGATGGGACCGTGTTATTCACTATTTTAGTGATTTCTGAAAGTGCTGGCATTCTGATTGTTTGTTCTAGGTTATTTCCTTGTACGGGTGATGGTGAGCGCCTTCCTAACCAACTCTGTGCCGTTTCCAGCAAGCGTCCAAATTCTTCAATCGCCTTGTTGTTGTGTGTGGCTAATCTGTCTAGCTTTTCAAACTCCTCTCTATATTGCTCCAATTGCCCTAGCTTCCTGGCTGTTGTCTCTTCGGTGTACCCTCTGCTGCCGGCTTTCCTTGCGTTAGCTGATAGAGTTTTCACTTTGTCTATTAACTCTAGTGCTTGCCTTTCTTCCCAGGTAATTTCTGGTTCCCTGGTGGTTTCCTCCTTCTTCGGAGAACTCGAGAGGCTTCTGTCTTGGTGTGCCTGGCTTACTACTATGGTTGGAATATGGCCGCCTACTGCCGACAATTCCTCACTCACGGACGGAGTCGGTGTTCTGGATCTGTGGACTATATCTAGCTCCCGCCTTGCGTTCTCTAATGCCGTCTGCAGTCTCTGTATCGTGTCGTCTTCTGTGTCTATCTGTTGTAGCCTTTTTAGTTCCTTTTTTAACCTTTCTTCTGTCAATCCCTTTTCTTTCAATTTCTGTACTAGTTCCTCGTTTTCTTCTACTGCCTGTTCGAGTAATTCGTCCGTATATTTTATTTGTTCCCTTAATCTTCGACTCTCCTTCTCACAAAGTGTTTTAGCCTCCTCTAAGTCTGCTACGTTCCCCTTGAACTCTGTTATTTGGTTCCTCTTTAGTTCACCTATTAATTGTATTATGTATCCTACTTCCTCTAACTTGGTCAGTTTTTGTTGTCTAATTATTGCCCTATGCTCCTCTATCACTTCTTTTCCTGCCTCCAGGCTCCGTAATTCTGTCCACGCGTGTACCTGCAGACTATCTACTGCATAGTTATATTCATGCAGTTTTTCAATCAGGTCTTGTCTGAGGGTTGTCCATAAAAAAAATTCAAAGTATACTTACCAGCCGCCACTCCGTGGAACGCATCTTCAGTTGAGAGCTCTTCTGTCCAGCCGTAGACAATCTAAAGGATGGTAGTCTTTACTCTGTCCTTGATTGATTTTTTCCAACAAACAGGCAGGTAGCGAAATTATTGTTTATGTATTTTGCTATTTCTGTTGTTACAACTCTTCTCCGTTTAGCAAATCTCAACCAAGATTTTTGAACAGGGAGGGCTGCAGAATTGTTATTGTTGTTGTTATAAGAGAAGTGTGTAGACGCACTTGTAAAAAGATTTTTGAGCCGTATTTTTTTTTTTTAATATCAGTATTTTCTGATAAATATATACAAAAGAACAGGATTTTTTTTTTAAATATATTCACTTTATATCACACTGCACTATATTTTATTTTAATTTCTTCTTTATTTACCACCTTTTTTATATTTTAGCTAATGTAGACACAAAACGATTTCTCTACGATTTTCCATAGTTTTTACATTCTTTTTTTTTATTCGTGTTGAAACTTTTTATTTTGTATCTTTTATTTACTACTCTGCTAGTTGAGTTATTACTTGGCCTTAAGATAATTGTTTAAAATAACATTTAAAATCTTTTCTAATTGGAAAATATGAGATTTTTTTTCTTCAAATATTTTTATTTTTCTAATGCACTCACGAAATGACACCAACTTTATTCGACTTCTCTTTTCCAACTCTAAAAGTTAATAAAACGTGCAGATTCTTAGCCGCGCAAAATTTCTCAATTAATATTATATATATATATATATATATATATATATATATATATATATATATATATATATATATATATATATATATATATATATATATATAAAAATATTAATTTATTCGGAAAAAACTTTTTACGCGGTTACCGGCTGCGCCAATTGTTGTAATCTGTTATTATATTATTAACTCTGGAGGGATCCGTGAATATCGCAGACTGTTTATTAATCAGTTATAATTTTACACCAGTTGCTTAGACTAAAAACTACCAGCTATTTATACTAATTTTGATACTTAATGTTGTTGCTACTGCGGCTGTTGTTACTGTTGTTGTTGATGTTGCTGTTGTTGTTGCTGCTATTCCGCTGTCAGCAATTATTATTTATATTTTATTATTATTTACTTATTATTTTCATACTTAATGTCTATTGGTTTGCACCGTCGGCACTTAGTGGTTCTTGCTGAATTGCAGTTCTTGATGGTTGATTGTTGTTTTATATTTTGCCGGATTCCGGTTGTTGTTTTTGTTGTTATTGTCTTTAATGACTCACAACATCCCTACCCCTCCCCTCAGTACCACTGAGGTACTACACGTAGTGCGTTGTCAATTATTTTAAATGGCTGAAATCCCCAATAGGCCTAAACCATTAACCATGCACCACTAGCTACAAATAAATATATTTACTACACGCATAGATATAAATATGCCATTTTCATACAATTGTGCCATGTTTATGAGTTTTTGTATAGAAGTGTGATTGTTTTTTTACTCATTTTTTTTGTTTTTATAAATACGTAAATAAATATCAGCCTTATTTATAAAACTTATTAGGACTTTATAAAGACTTTTTAAGAAAATTTTTTATGAAAATTTGTTTTAAAAAGCCTTTACAAAGCTTTAATAAGTTTTATAAATAAGGCTGTATGTAATTAAAAAATAAATAAATAATAAGTTAATGAATAAATATGTAGATGGCTTTATTGGCATATGTAACACACTTCTTTAATTTAAAATATTGTTACAACATATTTTGCAAATAGTGAATGAATTATTATATATACTTATTGCACAGTTTTTACAAACATGATAGTTGCAGAGAGAACATTTGTTTCTTTTTACTTTTGAATAACAATGGCAGCAAAATTGGGAAGAATCATCGGCATATTTAGTCAGAATAGATTTAATTTCATATCTAAACTTATTTGGACATGTTAGGTTTGTCATGGGTAGATCTTTCAAAAAATGTATAATATATAAAATAACAAAAACGCCACAGCTAACACCGTCCTTCTGTTTTGTTCTTTGAGTTATGTTTACAAATTTCCAATCCAAGTTCGTGTTTTTAATAAATTTCATGTAATCGGATTTTCCTGTATGGTCAAGCATAGAGTCAATAAAAATGAACTCAAATGTGTCGGGTTTCAATACACAAAGATTAAAATGCTTGTTTCGTAATATTGGTATAAACAAAAAATTAGGCTTATAAGACAGTATCTTAAAAACTATTTCAAAATTTATTTCGTTTATTGCACAAGGTATGCTAAAGGAATATATGAAATTTTCCTTTATATAACATAAAATTGCACAATCTAAAACTAAGTTTGTCAACTGCTGATCTTCTCTCAAAGAATCCCAGTCTTCTTTGTCCAAATAATTGAAAAATCCAGTTTCAGACATATTGAGGTTTGGATAAATTGAAGTATACAAATCATTATATCTAAAAAGAATATAATTTAATTTCATTGAAGCTACTTTTGCAGTTTGTTTCTTGTTTGAAGTACTCTCATCCGAATCGATTTCGATAAAATCTGTAGCCTTTTCTGTTTAGTTGTCTTGGATTTACTGATTTTCTTTTCCTTGGATCTTTTTTGTTCCATTGCTCTTCTGGTTGTAGATATTCTGATAGCTTTGTGACTTGATGTTTTGATAATCGTGAATAATCGTGTTCTTCCGAAATTCGTGCTTTTATATTAAATTTTTCGGGGCTGTCTAAAAGAATTTCTTGTCGTTTAGCATCTTCGTCTGCTATTTTATCAAACATATTGTAGCGATATCTGAGATCTTTCAAGGAACTTATGTTTTCCTTACGGTCGATCCTTATAAAATCTCCAGGCCGCAGTGATCTTCGCGTTAAAAGGATGTGCTTCTGCAAAAAAAAAACTAAACTCAACTGGTGCATTGCTAATATGTTCTCCACTAGGATCTATTAGAATACTCATAATATTTGTAAACATTGGTAGAAATGAACAATATTTGTTTAAAATAAAATTACACATATCTTCATTTTTATATTCGTTGTTTTCACCTCCAATGAACGAATTTTTAATGTCTTCACAAATATTGTCATATATTTTTAAAAACATTCTTTTAAATGGACTTCTTGAAGCAATTGACTCTAAGTGGTTTAAATCTTCGTCGTACAAAATATTGCTACTTTCTGAATCATCTGATGCCTTTAGAATTCGATCTTTTCTATAGAGATAAGCACTTTGTTTTTCTAATGACTTCTTTACTATTTTACGAGTTATACCTCGTATCTGCGAAACTCGCTTTTCTCCTTCTTTATGGAAATATTCTCCTCATCTATGTACCAAAACTATTCCATCAGGATATATTTTATATCTATATTTGCAGCAAGTGGATATTGTGCATTTTCCGTACACGAGTAAACCAGATAATAATTTTTTGTGTTATAGAAAGAAATCATGGAAGAGTTGTTCAATTTTGAATATTCCTGACGAATAACATCAAGAACGATTTTATTTTGTGATAACTTAAAAGGTTTTTGTCATCCTCTTGAAATATGAAGGACGGATCAACTTTGAATTCGCCAATAAAATCCGCAAACTTTTTCGTGCATTTTGTTTCTTCTAATTTTTTCCTTATAATACATTTATTCATTTGGATCAGGAATCTTTCGATATGTTTGAAAACGTTCTAAAGCTTTGTAAAGGCTTTTTAAAACAAATTTTCATAAAAATTTTTTCTTAAAAAGTCTTTATAAAGTCCTAATAAGTTTTATAAATAAGGCTGATATTTATTTACGTATTTATAAAAACAAAAAAATGAGTAAAAAAAAACAATCACACTTCTATACAAAAACTCATAAACATGGCTCAATTGCATGAAAATTGCATATTTATATCTATGCATGTAGTAAATATATTTATTTGTAGCTAGTGGTGCATGGTTAATGGTTTAGGCCTATTGGGGATGTCAGCCATTCAAAATAATTGACAACGCACTACGTGTAGTACCTCAGTGGTAGTGTGGAAATCTACACAATTCATACTTACTTATGACGAGTACACATGCGCCCAAAAAAGCATAACCACTATAGAGGATATGTATGGAGCTAAATATGGCAAGGCACTTACATACTAGAGCTGCAAGACTATCGATGGTATTATTTTAATAGTTTTATAGTTTTATTTTAAGTGGACTATCGATATTTTTTTCGATAGCGATACTATCGACAAAAAACACTCCACTAAAATAGAAAAAAATCAAAGTCAATAAAAACGGAATGATGGCGACTCTGTAATAAAAAATGCAACATTCAAATTTCGCCGCCTGGTTTGGTAATGGTTATCATTACATATATACATAATTGTGAAAACAAATTAATTAGTTTTGATTTGTTTCAACACAAGATGTCAGTTTTTATCCACTAGATGCAAATTGCATAAAAATACAATTATTATGTCCCAACGGCTTTGATACTTGAATAAACTTGACGGCTACTAAATTTGACGAATACTGGACTGTCTACGCTCTTTACTTTTAAATAAAAGGTGACGCTAAATAATTTGCTTCTCCTTCTGTTAAACGAATACTTTTTAGCTAACTGCAATAGTTTAAGTAATGATGAAAGATTTTTTTATTTTATTCCTTTTTAATTTATTTTTTATTGATCCATCTATCTATCTGTTTGCTTTTTCGTTTATTTTTTTTTTATAGAACTGTGTATATATGTTTGTTTTGTAATTGAAAACATTGGAACTAAAAGTTTTAAAAAAATCAACTTTCTTTTTACTTTATGGAATGATTAAAAAATTCAAGATTTTATATTAGAAAAATACACAATTGATAAGTTTTAGCCCTTATAGACAAGGAAACTTTATTTTGCAAAGCCTTAATTCAGCATGGAGAAAGACAGAAAGAGATAGTCACCCCTATTCCGCGTTTCGATTACGTTCCCGCATTCAGTTACGCACGGATCGAAAAGAGGTATTCTGCCAAAAAACTGAATCGAAAGAAAAAGAAGAAAAGGGTATGTTTAAACCTACTGCTTTGCTATGAAACGGGTGAAATAAGAACAGAAAAATTAAGCAATTTTGCAAAATTTTTTGCAAAAAGTTGAATTTAGTGCAAAAAGACAGTGATTTAACATTAAAATAAATAATAATTAAATATTGTGAAAATTTTTATTAAATAAATTCTTGAAAATTAAAGTACAGAGCGTTAAAACAAACAGGATAACCAAGAGGTATTTGTGGCCAAATTCATCCAGTGTGAAGAATCCTGTCGCGCCGGAGGTGATATTTTAATTTTTTACACATAATTGTAACATAAAAATAAAGTTTATTTGTTTAAATTTAATTAAATCCGTAGAAAATATCGTTTTTCGTTGCCATTAAATAGGTATGTAAACTTTTTATACTGTTCTACCTGTAATAAATTAAATAAAAATCGCATTTCAGTACAAAAAAAAAAAACAAAACAAACTGTGTAGTTCATTAATTAAACCTTCTTTTGCATTTAATACTTGCATTATTTTTTTAATTAATCACTTTTTGAAGCTAAACAAACAAAAATTGAAAACGCTCCGCCACTAAAATAACAACTTACAAAAACGTAGTTACGATCGAAATGTAGAATGCATACAATCGAAGAACGGAACGCAGAATACCAAAGTTGCCAAACGGAGAAACTTTCGATTCGAATCGAAACTCAGAATAGGGGTGAGTATTTATCACTGTGTCTTTCACACACCTGAAATAAGACTGCAAAATAAACTTTCCGTGTGTAAAAGGGGTGTTTCTAAGAATCAAAAACTATCGATAGTATCGATGGCATCAAAAAATACTATCGAAACTATCGAATGGAGCCACTGTCGATAGTTTTGCAGCTCTATTACATACATACATAAGTATGTCCCTTGGGAAATGTATGTAGTTCCATTGGCAGTGGCATGTAAAACACGGGATTCCGACATTTAAAAGTCAGTGAACTTTTATTTTCTCGTTTATTTTAAATGTTTATTAATTACATTAGTTTAATTTTAGTTACAAAAAATTACAAAAGAAAAATATTCAATTACTGCACCAAGAACCTGAAGTTTCTGCTTTTTTTAAATGGAAAATACAAACGAAATAAACATAATTGACTGAAGGTACGGTCACACTTGTCAAACATTTGCCCAAATGCTAATGAAAAATCTTTCCATTCAAAAAAAAAGTTTGTCAATTTAAACAGTAGCCAATAACTTTGAATTCTATGACATTACCTATTAGTTTTTGATAAGTCATGTTTTAGACTTGGCAGTTTTTCTTGAAGCAATTATCTTCAATTCTTTTCTAAAACTGTTCGTTTGTTTACACTCGGGCGGTTTCTTGTTCAATTTTCCTATTGCTTTAATGCTGCGAACGAAGTAACAAAAGAGAATTGAAGTAACTTTTCTGAACAAGCAAGTCAGTACCCCTCTTCTTTCTTCTTTCCTCTCTCTCCAGTAAACTCAGACTTGCTGCAAGAAAAACTGCCGAGTCTAAAACATGAGTAAACAAGTGTCGGCTCAAAACTTTTTTCATTAGTGTTTGTTGGTTACGCTTTTTTGGGAAAATTTTTGATGTGTGACCATACCTTAATACTATTCACAAAAACTCTTGGCACCAATCATTTAGGCAGTTGTAGCAATCACAAGCTTGTTTGGAACTAGCATTAGCGTCTTTCATCCATTCTTTGAAAAGCTCTTCATCTTTCTTCAATACCAAGCACTGTCCCATTACTGTATACGCCTGATTGTAATAGACAGAAAAAGTTAGAATTCAAGTGTTTTACTTTTGTAGTTACAGCCATATGTGCCCTTTATTATGAAAGTGGTCCAAGTCATATGCAATTTTGCTTCGGAATATTAAAAAAAATCTTAAAAATTGCAATAAATATTAAAAAATTTATATTAATCGAGACTATAAAACATGACTTAGACCACTTTCATAACTAAGGGCACATACATATATAAAGTGAAAATATTTTCTATAATTTATGGCAATAAAACTTACTTTAACGAATCCAGCTCCAACAAAGCGTCCTCCCAAAGTCTCACCGATGTCCGCGAGAGCCGTAACAGGATTACCACTCCTGCTCGGCAACGAAATTTCCGCATTTCGGAACACGAAAATGACAGGCACGTAGCCAAAGAGTCAGGGTATCCCACGTGTAGAAGCTTCCTCCGGTTGCTGGAAACGACATATACCACCGAACAGGAACTAGAAGTTTCTAAAATCCACTCCAAGGTAGAGCTGCAAAACTATCGATAGTACTATCGATAGTATCGATAGTTTTGTTGTAAATGAAATATCGATAGTTTTTTCCACTATCGATACTATCGGCAAAAAAAAACAAGTAATTAAAAAGAGTAAAAATAATCGAAGTCAGTAAACAGTAGCCGGCAGCTTGGAAGCAAATTATCCGTAGTTGATTTATGCTTTTGTACAGCGATGGGAAAGTTGGTACAATTGTATAATTTTAGCGCTATTTGAATGCCGAAAGTACCGTAGCACCGCAATAACCCATTTAGCACTACTGGAATCTCTTTATATTATATTACATGCCAAAATTGCATTAAAATATATTAACCCCCTTATGCAAAAAATAATGCGTGCTTGAAGTGTACATTAAAAAAAATTTCCATAGAAAAACCGGTTTTAACGTTCACTTATTTTTTTGCACAAGGGGGTTAATCTTTAGCTCGAAGGTATTAGAAAATTAAGTAAATCAAACGATGTTTTCCGGCACTTAAAGAATTGCTGGGGGAATGTTATTTATTCCAAATTCATCTGCAAATGTGGAAATTTTATTTTCCTACCAAGGATAGAAGTCGACTATTTGCATCGACTTTGAACAATCGAATAAAAAAAAAGGTTATAAACGTAGTATATCGTAAATGCTACTTTTATATTCAGATCCCAGCAACTAATATTCTTTGTGCACCTTCTGGCGTTTTCTTAATTGATTTTTAGTTAATTTAAAAGTACAAGTATTAAAAAAAATATAAATAAAGAATTAGGTACAATCGTCCTGAAAAAATTAAATTTTTTTTTGAAAGTTAGTACAATTTGTAAATATGACATCGCATCCCTGCTTCTGTATACATAAGTACTTAAATACATATGTATGTATATGAATTTATTTATAAATCCAAGTGTTATTCGACAAAAAGTAGTCACAAGTATTTTAATAAATTCAACATCGTCGACACAAAGATAAATTTTGGTGGTACTGATATCGCGACGGCCGCCAATCGTCTCTTACGATAAAACTTTACAGTTAGTGTCTTAAAAGTTATCAACAATTTTCGCATTTTGATAATTCTAAACCATGGGTAGACCCATAAAATTTTAAGTTCAATAAAAGAGTATATTTTCGATAATATGCCGCTTACGATAAAATCGAAAAAAAAGGCTTGATATATTTTTATATACTAATGAAAATGTTGAGGACTCTGGATTTTTTTTTCGAGTCAAATGTAGTTTATGTGGCAACTTTTATAAAACTATTCGATACTATCGATAGTATCGATAGTTTTACATAAAACTATCGAAACTATCGAGTGGAGCGACTATCGATAGTTTTGCAGCTCTACTCCAAGGCGAAATTATATAAGGTGGTCTTGATTTGCAACCAGAGAGCTGCGTCGTGACGGCTCGGAGCCGGCTGAGCCGAGCCGCCGATATTTTTAGGCAGCCGCGCCGCCGCCGAACATTTTTTGGCTTACTTCGCCTGAAAATTAGCCGCCGATTATCGATGCCAGCATTTTTTTTTAAATTTATTTTTCATGTGCTGCCAGAATAATAATTTTATCAAATTTTTGGATGATTTTTTGGTCCACATATGATTTTTTTCTCGAATGATGGTTTTCAATTATTAATATTATGAGTTTTACTTTATGTATACATACATACATAAATACAACTTGCATTATGTTTCTAAAATTTGTATGCATGTACATATATGTAGTTATATATAAACAAACTAAGTTCCGTGCCGTCTTTTTATTTATTGGTTTTATTCACTTTACTTGTGTTATTGTACAAAGTTGTCAACACATTACCAATATAATATATAATATAATATAATACAATACAATACAATACAATATAATATAATATAATATTACACACCAGCAATTTTATTGTACAATATTAATTATTACGTAAAGATATTGAAAATGTGTGGGTCAAAACTTAAGGGGTAGTATGAATATAAAAAGAATTTGTTTCTACTTAAAAAGTTTCGACCTGGTCCACTTAGTGGATAGTATGAATATAAAAAGAATTTGTTTTTACTTAAAAAGGTTCGACCTGGTCCACTTAATGGATAGTATGAATATAAAAAAAATTTGTTTTTACTTAAAAGTTTCGGCCTTGCCTACGATGTTTACAAGAAAGTTTCTATCGCTTACTTATATTGAAAACAAAAAAAAAATAAGAAAATTTTTGTTTCTTTTCAATATAAGTAAGCCATAAAAACATTCTTGTCGACATCGTGGGCCAGGCTCTTTGTTCTAAAACCTAAAATTTTAAGTTTTATATTCAATTGTTTCCAGAATTTTGCGTTTTAAAACAAATTTTTAAGTAAACCGCAAATATTTTTTGATCCATAATTTAAGGTATTGCTTATAGAACCTTCAGATTTTTTGTAACTGGTGGTTATCCCAGTTCATTAGTAGACCTTCAATTATTACAATTTGTTCAATTTGTTTTTCGCAGGGGTTTTCTATTTATTGTTTATATTAGCGTAATTCTAATTTGAGAGTTTTTAGATATTTTTTATTTATATAAAGGGTATTCCAACAAGAACGCAAGATTTAAATTTTAAATAAAACACAGATATTTAAAAAAAAAGTCGTGAAACCTTATTATATCGTAAAGTAGACAAAATGAGGTTATCTGTGGAACAACAAATCGGACAGATGGCCGCCGCGGCTTTGCTGGCACACACGCGATCTTTTAATGAAATTTTCAATGGCCGTTTTGCATAAATGCTGCGGTATTTCATTAATGCAGCGTCCAATTTCCTCTTTTAAGGCTTGAGTCGTCGTCGGCTTATTCGCGTAAGCCATCAACTTCAAAAAACCACAAATAAAAAAGTCTAATGGTGATAAATCGCACAATCTAGGCGGCCAATTTTGGTCTCCAAAACGCGAAATAACACGACCTGGAAATGACTGATGTAGCAATTGAATTGTTTCTCTGGCTGTATGACATGTGGCGCCATCTTGTTGAAACCACATGCCCTCCACATACATTTCTTCAATTCTAGGCACGAAAAAACTGGTTATCATTTCACGATACCGAACACCATTGACTGTTTGCGCTTGACCTGCGTTTGAGCGACATCATCACGTACAGCTGCGACATTTTCGGTCGATCGATCTGGTCGAAGGCGCGTTGTTGTCTTTACATGACTAACAGACCCAGTTTCGGCAAATTTATCCATTAATCTCTTTACAGTTGATTCTTTTGGAGCATTATTGTGACCCCAAATCGATCGCAAATTTGCGAACTGTAACCGCAAAGCTTTCACCATTTTGGTAAAACAATTTCACAATGAGAATGCGTTGTTCATTCGTGTAGCGCTCCATTTTTACTAACCTCGTACCTTCTACTAGCATAACAATTGTTCAAATGTCAAACAATGACCCTTCGAATGGCGCCAAATTTAAATCTTGCGTTCTTGTTGGGACACCCTTTATATATAACTTTTCAAAAATATAATTGAATATTTACTGATGAGCTGGCAGAAGTATGTCAAAGAAATTGTATAAAATTAAAAAATAAAACTCATGTATTATGTATATGAAAAAGTTAAAATTTTCTTATTTTTTTATATGTGAATAGGACCATAGACAATGGATGGTTTCAAAATTAAACTTTGCTTAATTTTTAATGATATTTGAATAAGATTATGGAAGCTGACATTTTTAACATTTAACATTTTTAACTTATGCCACTACATACTATATACATACGTTGTATAAAACACTGCAGCCACACGTTCAATAAATCACTTTAAATTCCATCAAACATATTGTGTGTCAAAATTCTTTGAAATTGATAGCTGTGAAACAAATTGCTAATCAATTTCATTTTTTAAATACCACCGACGAAGAAACAACTCAAATTTGTAGCTTCAATCAATGTGTGCTGTGACCAGCCGTTCAAATTGAAAACTAAATTGCCATATAAATGGATAGGTGAATTTGATATCAATCTAGTTTTCAATTCAAAAAGTTTGATTGTGTTAGTGAAAAAAGTGTGAGTGTATTGAAAATTGAATGGAATTGAAAGTCAAAAATTGAACGTGTGGCTCCCAAGTAAGTTGTACAATATTGAAGAAAAAAAATTGGTTTCAGTGGATTTTCAGCCGGCTAAGGCCGAATTTGAGCCGCCGCCGACGATTTTCTCACGAGCCGCCGCCGCCGACAAAATCGCTCGGCGCAGGTCTCTATTTGCAACTCTGCGTATTCGCCTTTATATTTTTTTGTGTAAAATTTCCTGCTGTCAAAATATTTCTTAACGTTTTGGTTCATTTGACAGCAGGGAATTTATGTCAGCTGGCGAATTAAAATCACTTTATGTAAATTCGCCTTGATCCACTCCTAGAGTTTTTTATTGTCTCCCGTGTTTTTATTTTTTATATTATTTTATATTTTATATTTTTTTTTATTTATTATATAAGAACAGCAGTGTTGCCAAATTGCAGTAATATTTCAACAATCACGTAGTGCTACCAACCACTGCATTTTATCGTCTTTAGCCATCCCTGTGTTGAAAATACACCACTGTTATCGACACAATAAAAAATGTAATTTTAATGTTTAATTTGCTTAATATTTATTAATAATTGCAAATATAAGGTAATAATAATACTTATTAATATTAATATTTATTATTAGTTTGAATTTGTGGTGGTAGTTGTTATTTGTGCTGCCACATATAACTGTGCTATCTACATCTAATACCTGTATTATCAGTACCTGCACACTATTATTGACCTTTTATAAAATGTTTGCGAATGGGAAAATATTTACGAAGTTGTAAGTTTGATGTGGTATAACTTCTGAATTCTACAAATTCAGAAAATGACAGTCACCAATTTAAAAAAGTAGTTTTATTTTCTATCGATTGTTATATGTTGCAACACGCTACTATAAGTAGTTTCTATTTTATAAGTATAAAACTTTTGTCCTAATTTTTGAGCTTTCGACGAGTTTTCTAGGAGATAACTTCTGAAATAAAGTATTTCAGAAAATGACATTCACAATTTCTGAAAGTTATTTTTATTATCTATCGAAGGATATATAACTTTATATCTGCCATACAGCAGTTACTATTTTATAGGCATTAAACTTTCTTGTTAAATTTTAAGGATATAAAATTTTTTATTTGGACATAACTTCTGAGCTAAAGTAATTCAGAGTATGACAGTCACATACTTAAAAAGGTATTTTGATTTCCTATCGATTGGTATATGATTCAATTGGGCACAATCAATACTTTTCATTTTATATGCAAGAACAAATTTTTTGTTGGAGTAATTTTCGAGAGTGTTTTTCTCCATAGTTATTCAAATAAAAATAATGACATCTATTAAATCTGATTTTACGGATACGAAAGCATAAAACTTAGAACTTTTTTTTTAAATAAAAGTAAAAATTACCTATTTTTATTGATTTGCAAAATCAGCATTTTTTTCCACAGTTTGTTTACATATTTTACTAGGCAAATTACCACGAGGTTGCCACTTACACACTTAATGGAAAAAACTGTATTATCACAAAAATTATGCAAATTTGTAAAAGTTTGCTGGACTATAACTTCTGAACTAAAGTAACTCAGAAAAAGACTATCACCAATTCTGAAAAGTATTTTTGTCCTTAACTGATTGGTATATGTCTGAGTAGTGCACAATCGATCGTTTTGGTTTAATAAGACGAAAACTTTTTCTATTTTTAACGACCCAAAAAAGTTTGATGGGCTATAACTTCAGAACTAAAGTAAATCTGGATATAAAATCTAAGAATTCTGAAAGGGATTTTTTATTCCTCATCAATTGAGATATGCGTTATTAGCACACAGTCAACTGTTTTGGTTTTATAAGGCAAAACTTTTTTATTTAATAAAAATTTTGCTGGGCTATAACTTCAGAACTAAAGTAAATCTGGATACAGTAGTTATTAGGTCTTAAAGGTATTTTAATTTTTTATTAATTGAAATATGTGTCAATAGCGCAAAGCTCACCGTTTTGGTTTTATAGGGCAAAACTTTTTTGTCTATAAAAAGTTTGCTGGGCTATAACTTCAGAACTAAAGTAAAGCTGAATTTGCATTTATAAATTCTGAAATATATTGTAATTCCTCATCAACTCAGATATGTGTCAATAGCGCACAGTTGACCGTTTTGATTTTATAGGGCAAAACTTTTTTTGTCTATAAAAAGTTTGCTGGGCTATAACTTCAGAACTAAATTAAGCTTGGTATGACAGTTCTAAATTTTGAAAGGTATTTTAATTCCACATCAATTGAAAGATGTGTCAATAGCGCACAGGTAATTGTTTTGGGTTTATAAGGCAAAACTTTTTTTGTCTATAAAAGTTTGCTGGGCTATAACTTCAGAACCGAAGTAATTCTGGATATGACACTTAAAATTTCTGAAAGATATTTTAATTCCTCATCAATTGGTATATGTGTCAATAGCGCACAGCTCACCGTTTTGGTTTTATAAGGCAAAACTTTTTTGTCCATAAAAAGTTTGCTGGGCTATAACTTCAGAACTAAAGTAAAATTGGATTTGACATTTATAAATTCTAAGAGATATTTTAATTTTTCATCAATTGAGATATGTGTCAATAGCGCACAGTTAAGCGTTTTGATTTTATAGGGCAAAACTTTTTTTGTCTATAAAAAGCTTGCTGGGCTGTAACTTCAGAACTAAAGTAAATCTGGATTTGACATTTAAAAGTTCCAAGAGATATTTTAAGTCCTCATTGGCTAGTATATGTGTCAAAAGCGCACAGTTGACCGTTTTGGTTTTATAGGACAAAACTTTTTTGTCTATAAAAAGTTTGCTTGTCTATAACTTTAGAACTAAAGTAAATCTGGATATGACAGTTATCAATTCTGAAAGGTATTTTTATCCCTAATCCATAGGTATATGCGGCAATTAGGCACAATCAATACTTTCTATGTAGCACTTCAATTACTATATGAGGGTATATATATAAATTTATTTTATATGTTTGAATTCATATTGGCATTGCACATCTTGTAATGTTAACAGAAATAACGTTTTTATTTGGTGAAAACCAAATTTCATGATATTTGGTCGAGCACGTGCTTTTAATGTAAACAAAAACAGTAACGCGCCCACGAGCACTTGCTTTTAATGTAAATAAAAACAAAAATACTCCTTTTTTTGCAACTCTGCTTGAAAAAAGTTTTTTTTAGATAAGTTTTTTTTCTTCTCTTCCGTGTAATTAAAAGAGTAAAAATAGTCGAAGTCAGTCGGCAGCTTTGAAGCAAATTATCCGTAGTTGATTTAAGCTTCTTTACAGCGATGGAAAAGTTGGTACAATTGTATAATTTTCGCGCTATTTGAATGCCAAAAGTACCGTAGCACCGCAATAACCCATTTAGCACTACTGGAATCTCTTTATATTATATTACATGCCAAAATTGCATTAAAATATATTAACCCCCTTATGCAAAAAATAATGCGTGCTTGAAGTGTACATTAAAAAAAATTTCCATAGAAAACCCGGTTTTAACTTTCACTTATTTTTTTGCACAAGGTGGTTAATCTTTAGCTCGAAGGTATTAGAAAATTAAGTAAATCAAACGATGTTTTCCGATACATAAAGAATTAATGGAGGAATTTTATTTATTCCAAATTCATCTGCAAATGTGGAAATTTTATTTTCGTACCAAGGAGAGAAGCCGACTATTTGCATCGACTGTGAACAATCGAATAAGAAATAGGTTATAAACGTAGTATATCGTAAATGTTACTTTTATATTCAGATCCCAGCAACTAATATTCTTCGTGCACCTTCTGGCATTTTGTTAATTGATTTTTAGTTAATTAAAAAGTACAAGTATTAAAAAAATATAAATAAAGAATTAGGTACAATCGCACTGAAAAATATAAATTTTTGTTTGAAAGTTAGTACAATTTGTAAATATGACATCGCATCCCTGCTTCTGTATACACAAGTACTTAAATACATATGTATGTATACGAATTTATTTATAAATCCAAGTGTTAGTCGACAAATAGTAGTCACAAGTATCTTAATATATTCAACATCGTCGACACAAAGATAAATTTTGGTGGTACTGATATCGCGACGGCCGCCAATCGTCTCTTACGATAAAACTTTACAGTTAGTGTCTTAAAAGTTATCAACAATTTTCGCATTTTGATAATTCTAAATCATGGGTAGGCCTATAAAATTTTAAGTTCAATAAAAAAGTATATTTTCGATAATATGCCCCGCTTACGATAAAATCGAAAAAAAGGTTTGATATATTTTTATATACTAATTAAAATGTTGAGGACTCTGGATTTTTTTTTTGAGTCAAATGTAGTTTATGTGGCAACTTTTATAAAACTATTTGATAGTATCGATAGTTTTACATAAAACTATCGAAACTATCGAGTTTAGCGACTAACGATAGTTTTGCAGCTCTACTTTGCTGAGATTTCTTTGCATTGTCAAATCAAAAAAAATTTTTAGATATATCTTTTTTTTTATTTAAATTTGTTATTTTCAGTTAAATATATTTTTATATACTGTAAAAAAATTTGTCTGATTTTTTTTAATTTTTTCAGTTAAATTTATTTTTATATACTGTAAAAAAATTTGTCTGATTTATTTTAACATCTTTTGATGTGTAAACATCTATACGCTAGGGGGTAAACAGTTTTTGACTTGATTTCTTTGCTGAGATTTCTTTGCTTTTTGCTTTTGCTTTGCATTGTCAAATCGGTGTGAGCTATGTATGAGTGTATTAGTGTTTGAAAGAAGCAATACCAAGCAGAGAAACAAGTCGACCGCCTCGAAGCCGACGGTGCGCCGCCGGTTATTTTTCTGTATATTTCCGTACACCAAAGGTGAAAATGAACCGTAAGAGCTACGGACTTGAAATTTGGACACAATGTGTAGACATTTGGCCACTACAACAACAAATACATGAGATTTAAAAACTAAAGGGTGTTCCAAAACGAGCAACGAAAAATGTTAAAATCCCATGTAATATACATACAATTGTATGTACATATATACACTTGAAATATAAAAATTTGTGTATTTTTATACAGACTACAACAATTAACACTAAATTTAAAAAATTTAAATCAATGGGTGTTCCATCAGTTAATGCAATTTTGACTTTGTAATTTTGACAACTTGCTGTATCTTGGAAACCGTAAGAGCAAAACTCTTGAAATTTTCAAAAACGATAAAGCTAAAAAATCAAAAAAATATAAGATCGCCAAATATAAAAAATCGCCAAACACAAAAAAATCGCCAAAACGAAAAAAGCACCATATTAAAAAAAATTTCTAGGACTAAAATAAATCGCGAAAAACCGGGAAAATTGCCAAAATGAAAAAAAATTCCTAAACAAAAAAATCGCCAATATGAAAAATTCGCCAAAATGAAAAAATCGCCTAAATAAAAAAGCCCCAAAAACAGAGAAAAATCGCCAAAATGAAAAAACCCAAAAAAAAAAGAGAAAAAATCGCCAAAATGAAAAAATCGCCAAAATGAAAAAAATTGCGAAAATTAAAAAAAACCAAAAAGAGAAAAAAACGCCAAAACGAGAAAAAAGCGATAAAACTGAAAAAAATCGTTTAAACTGAAAAAACTTAAAATAGGAAGAAAGCTAAATCAAAAAAAAAATTATCAAAGCCGAATGTGCGCGAGTCAAAGTCGCATTTTACTGAATTTGTTTTAAGAACAACAAGAACAGCAACAACTAAAGGATGAACAACAGGAATTAAAAATTAAAAAGTAAAAGTAAAGGCATTTACCATAGATGAGCACTGCAGTACCACTAAAGTTTCAGTAAAAACAATAAAAAATGTTTAACAAGTAAATTTTTACTGATTACTAAAATTCTTTTCTGCAATTTTTATAAATTGCCTAAATGATTTGTTATATGATGAGGCGCATTTAATTTTCAGTAATCAGTAATGCCCGTATTCATAATGAAATTCTACCAAGTGGCTAAATGTTTTTCATACAAAAGTTTCAAAATTTGAATGAAAAAACTTTGCCACCTGCTACAATTTTATCATGATTACGGCCCTATGATTTTACTGATAATACAAATTAAATTTCATTAGCAGTAAAAATTTACTGAATTTTTTTAGTAATCAGTAAATTTACTGCTTACTGCAATTTTTAATGCAGTACATATACATATACTGCAGTGTGCCCATTTATTAACCAAATAAGTTTAATAAAACAAACAAAAACCAAAAAATTCCTATGTATTTACAATATTGAAAGTTTTGATACTTTTAATTGATTAATTTAAAAAAATATACTAAAAGCATAAGTACTTCCAACTTAAAAAGAAATGTTCATTACTAGATGTTTACACATCTCCTCTGTGATCGGACTCACATTGCTTTTTTTAATAACGGAGAATGTCAAATGTACTAAAATGTATGACATATATTGAATCATATAGTTAATTTAACTAAAATTTGTCGCAATATATATGTATAAATTTACTTCTCTGTTTATAAAATTCACAAAAAATAAGAATATAAATATCCCTAGTCTTAAAGGAGTTTTAACTAAAATTTTAGTTGATTTTTCGAACATAGAAATCAACTAAAATTTTTGTTAAATTAACTAAAAAAAACTTTGTAAATGCCATTCTACCCTTTCACTTAGTTAAAATTATACCATAATTTTAGGAAATATAACATATGAATTTTTTTGTGTGTACACGAAAACCAAATTATACAATATTAAAAACAATACGATTCCCCCTACAAGTTCAAAAAAAAAAGAAATAGAAATCAGTGGACCTTTTCATTTTCCAAAAACTATTTTTTGGTTAGTGGTTTGCCGCAATTATAATGTATTCTTGATATTCTGTGCGGCAAACCAGTAACAGTAATTGGGTGTACCTGTGGCTGAGTGGTAGCGATGCTAGTCTTTCAGTCCAGTGGTCGTGGGTTCGATTCCCATCATAGACCCTGGGTGTTTTTCGCAGACAAGTCAATCGCTTTGCGGGTTGTGTTTGTGTTAAAAAATAAAAAAAGTAGTGTTTATGCGTGTATGCTTGTTATTAAAAAAAGCACCCTACGAAATGACAAATATATTTGCGTCAATTTTTGGGACAGAAATTTTGCAACCCCATGTTCCAAAAACCAAATTCTCTTAACCTTTTCCATATGCAAGAAAAAAAACTTGAAAATTGGTCCTCAAATTACAAAGTTATTTAATAATCAATTTTTGGGGCAGTCACTTTGTCTCCCTCCCAAAATATCAAAAAGTTTTAGTGGACGTTTACCATATGCAAAAAGAATTTTGAAAATTTGTCCACAAATGACAAAAATATTGGGGAGTTTATTTTCATATGTATCTGCCTAAAAGAATTCGGTAAAATTCACTGCGCCAAAAATCACTTGCAAAGTATACATACATAAAGATGTATATTCACACAAAAAAAAATTCAGTAAACTCATTGAGTTTTGAGCATTTTTTTAATGTTGGCGTTTTTTCAGTTTAAACGATTTTTTTAGTTTATCGCTTTTTTTCTCGTTTTGGCGTTTTTTGCGATTTTTTCTATTTTTGAAGTTTTTTCATTTTGGCGATTTTTTTCATTTTGGAGATTTTTCCGAGTTTTCGCGATTTATTTTAGTTTTAAAATTTTTTCAATTTGGCGTTTTTATTCGTTTTGGCGATTTTATAATTTTTGAATTTATAAGTTTTCGAAAATTTCAAGAATTTTGCTTTTACGGTTTCCAAGATTGCATTAACTGATGGTACACCCTTTAATTTTTTTTTAAATTTCAGTGTTAATTGTTGTAGTCTGTATAAAAATACACTAACCTTACAAATTTCAATTGTATATACACACATTTGAATGTACATATATTACATGTGGTTTTAAAATTTTTCGTTGCTCGTCTTAGAACACCCTTTAATTTTTAACTCTCATTTATTTGTTGTTGTAGCGGCTAAATTTCCATACACTCTATCCAAATTTCAGATCCGTAGCTCTTACGGTTCTCGAGAAAATAGCCTGTGACTGTTCCTTTTCACCTTTGGTGTACGGAACCCTAAAAAATATGATTATGTACTTGCAATAGAAATAAATACAAAAATCTATATCAAGTCTTGAATTTGATTAAAACTCGAATATATGTATCACACATCGCGAAAATTCGCAATATTGGAAACAAACTGTAACGTAAATCATTAACTCAGGAGAAAGCGCAAAACATTCACCCTTACTCCAGTTATCGACATCACTTTAACACTATACAAAAAATTTGTGGCTGTTGAGAACAATTTTGTGCCACTGATAACCTATTTCCGTTCCCCAAGGTCTAGAAAATAGCATAAACCTGCTAAAAGGTGTCAGTTGTTTTCGACAACGGGTACTTAAGCCCAAATTTTTTGGTATTGCATTGAAGTGACGTCGATGTCGACAACTGGAATAAGGGTGATTATGAAAATTTGTCAAAGCATCACCCTTTCTAACGTAACTCATATGTGATAAAGCAGATATGCGTGGAAATTCAACAAAATTTCGGGACTCCTCGTAAATGCGTTACTGCGCTGCAAACGGAAATTGAAATGTACTAAATTGCTTCACTAAAGTAGATAATACACAAATAAATTTCAAATATGGGGTACAAACATGGCTACTACTGAAAACGATTATCAACGAACTTGTATTGCGTTTTAAATAAAAGTTTGCTCGTATGATGCAGCGCAGTGATGCATTTATGAACATACCCTTCATTTCGAATCATGGAGACTATAGTTGGAGAGTGTTTAATTAATTGTATTCGTTCAATTGTTTGAATATTAAAGTTTTTAGATTTGATTCCGTACAAACTGAGCTAAGAAATAAAAATCTCTTAATTTTATTAATAAATAATAAACAGCAGTTTTCATACTAATAGACTCCTTGTATTTATTTTAAATATATTTAAATTCTTAAAAGCAAAACTTAAAAAAAAGTTAATGTAATTCGGAAATGCCAATATTTTTACTTTCACTAGCTAAATACATGTTGATTTTTAATACAAAATTAGGTTTTACATCAGTTTCAAAGTTTCCATTGCTTGAGATATACTCTGAATTTCACTTTCCTTTTGTAGCAACTTTTCCGTATTAGTCATTTGTACATCAGGGGGTACTTTTTGGAATAATCACCAGCCTCCACGGCTTGTTTCAATTTACTAACAGTTTGGGTCAATTGCACTTGTTTCTTTTGCTATTTGGCAATTTCTTTATCCGCCTCGATTAAACCTTTTAAAAGCAAATGAAGTTCACATTGTCCCGAAATGGTTAGAATCACTCAAACTGGCAACAGTAAGAAACAAATCGCTGACATATTTCTTAAGTATATCATTCATTTGAGCGTGTGTGCAAACAATATACGTTTCCGTTTTGACTTTGTTAGGCAAGTTGTAATCAGAGCGAGATGAACGTATGACTCGTGCAGCCTTTTGCATGAAATGAACTTCTTTTTCAGCCCTTTCATTACGCCAAGTAACATTACCTGTTTATAAAAAAAAATGGGCCTTATTACGAGTGTCGTATTACGACTTCGACTACGACGATTTTGTAATCGACTGACGAACATTACAGCATTTTTTTTTAATCTAGTACAAAATTGTCGTAGTCGTAGTCGAAATTATATATTATAATTTACTAATTAAATGGCCTTATTACGAGTGTCGTATTATGACTAGGACTACGACGATTTTGTATTGGACTAAAGAACATTGTAACAATTTTTCTTTAAACTAGTACAAAATCGTGGTAGTCGTAGTCGAAATACGACACTCGTAATAAGGTCCAATATGTGAAAAATTATGACATATTGGGCCTTATTAAGAGTGTCGTATTACGACTTCAACTACGACGATTTTGTACTAGATTAAAGAACATTGCAACATTTTTTCTTTAATCTAATACAAAATCGTAGTATTCGTAGTGGAAATACGACTTTCGTAATAACGCCCATTGTTTTTTTTTACTCACCGGGATAAGCAGCCACACATATACTGGGTGTGGTATCAGCTCAGGGCAAGCGTTGATACAATTCTTCCGAAATAAAAGGCATAAATGGTGATAGTAATTTTAAGCCCAAATTTAAGCAAGCAAGAAGTTTTCTGATCATCGGTGAAATTTTGAAATATGGGCTTCAAACATTCCAAATAAACATCACACAAATCGTACAGCCAAAAACTATACCAAGCATTGGCGACTGCCCTCAGAATCCAACATCCATATTGTTACGAAAATGGCCGTCGACAAGGTTAAGCAGCATTACACAAAAATATTCCAACAGGGTTAATGTAAGTGTTACGCGAAAATATTCCTACAGGGTCAATGTAACGAATAATCTAGAATAGTTGCAAACAAAAATAAGCGTGCGTAACACGTAAACAAGCAAAAGCAACAACAACAAAAAGCGTCTGCTTATTAAGAAGATTCACATATTTACACACATACATACATGCCAATTCAAACGAAAAGTAAAAGATAAACAACCACCGTGTGTTGCTTAGTTAATGATGTACACACGTACGCATATACACATGTATGTACATAGTTACCACATGAACTTAATTAGGCAGCATATAAGATGATAATGATCGTCTAGACATTGCTTGAAACTTCTGGTGGTATTTGTGTGGAGTATAAAAAGCGGTGACGCAGCCAATGAGTTAAGGTAGAATTAGTAAAATCGTATCATTCTACTTTACAGCTTCCCGTATCATTCAACTTTGTGCACAAGTTATAGAAAATGTAACAGTTTGCACAGAACATTTTTTTTTCTAGCATTAAATGCGGCGTTTTTGACATTCGATACAGAAAAATCTGTTTTCTGCAGATTCCTACGTCAGCAGTTCTACCACCACATATTTTATAACTAGTAACATGCATTGTATATGGTACGGTTTTTGTCAGCTGACACGCAACATCACGATACGATTTTACTAATTCTACCTTTAGTTAGTTGCAGTTGTGAGTCAGTTACGAACAAGTTAGTCGCGAACAAGTCAGTCATTTGCAAGTAAACAAGTCAGTTGATAATTAAGTTGTGAATTAATAATAGTCTGTCGTGGAATTGAGATTATTGTGGAGTCTATCGTGTCGACTGGAGTAAAGGGAACAGCGCAGCGAATAGACGTGTGTAAGGGTGTAAGTAAAGCCAGTGCGTCTTTATTGGTGTATCAACTGTAAGTGTCGGCAGAGTGAGTGCCGTGTGTGACAAGCAGCAGACAAAGAGGTATTGGTGTATCAACTGTGAGTGACGGCAGAGAGAGTCTCGTAAGTGACGGCCGCAGACAGAGAGGTGTCACGTGAATACTTGCGCAGCTAGATTAGAGACGTGTGTAAACTACAGCGTGGAAGGCGTAGTGGTAACCAGTTGTGAATATCTGTGTGTAATTTATTAGTTTAAGTTGTATTAGTGTATTTAAGCTCTTGAGTAATTTAGTATAAGTGTATTTGTAAATAAAACTTGTATCATTCTTAACCCTAATTACTACACTCGGCTCTTGTATTCATTTGCAAATCTTCGGATCTACGGATAAGCGTTTTTATAGAGAGAAAAACGTGACATTTGGTGTCAGAAGTGGGATTTGCATATACAAGGGATACGTTTAAAAATGGTTAAACGCAAAGTAAGAGTGATACGAAAAGGAGAACGTCACACGTTTGAAAAGGTTAAACGTGAACGAAACCACATCCGTTTGAAAAGATTAAACGTAGTAATTGGTTTTGAGGAAAATGACATTTCAAGAGCTTAATGTGGAGCAACTCAAGGAAGAGTTGAATAAGCGAAAACTGTCGACAACTGGTAATAAAGTACAACTACAGGAGAGACTACTGCAAGAGTTCCAGCGGCGCAACATCGACATAGAAAGCTATGAATTCGATGAAAAAGAAGAAATTGAGGTATGTACTCGTGCAGCAGCAACCAGTACAGACATCGGTGCAATGTTTGCTGCTATGATGAGTAAAATGAAGGCAAACAACGACAAACTTCTACGCCAAATGGATAAGAGACTTCAGGATTATTCTAGAACTATGATGAGCGATTTGCATGAAACATTAAGAGATAACAACGAGAAACTTCTAGATCAGATGGATGAGGTGTTTGACAAATGGAAATGGAAAACTGTGCCTAACGTTCCAGAATCACCTAGAGCCAGAAATGAGAAAATTCAAGAAATGCCTGAGGCCACAAACAGACGGGCCGATGGTGTAGAAATGCAAGTCAGTAAATCAGACGAAAAGAATACTGGCTTGGAGCAGGGTGATGACATTTCTGGCGCAGAGGAAAACGTTGACGGAAAACTAGATGGAGTGAATAACGAAATCAACAGTAGTCAGTGTCAACAAGTTGAACGTGAGCCAGAAGTTTCCAGCGAAGTAAATGAAGCTCGTGACATAGAAGTTTCCAGCAAAGCAAAGAACGTTGCTGACTTAGCTGATAGTAAAGCGGTTTGGGACACAGCGGAACTACCTAGGGATGAAATGGTCTCGCTTGCTCAGGGTAAAGAAACTGCTACAGTATACAAAGTGCATATCATAAAAGCAGTCAGGAAGAAAAAGACATCTTCTATATGGAGCCTAAAGCGTGTGGTAAGGCAAGCTCTAGTCAAGGTACAAGGAAGAGTCGGAGCCAAAGGCCACAAATGTGGAAGAAGTTGTCATCTCCAGCGTAAAACAAGGCAATCTGTAGCGGAAATACTAAGCAGAGTCAGTACTACCAGGTGCCACGAATATCGAAGTAGTCACCTCCAGCGTATGGCAATACAAGTTCCAGTTGAGAAACGAGACAGAGCCAGAACTAAAGCCGACAAATATGGAAGAGGTAGTCGTCTCCAGCGTAACTACAAGGCGTTTAGAAAACGCAGAAAAAGAAAGGCCATGATGTGCCTATTCGGGACGAATAGGCTTAAGTGGACGGCAGTGTTACGAAAATGGCCGTCGACAAGGTTAAGCAGCATTACACAAAAATATTCCAACAGGGTTAATGTAAGTGTTACGCGAAAATATTCCTACAGGGTCAATGTAACGAACAATCTAGAATAGTTGCAAACAACTAAATAAGCGTGCGTAACATGTAAACAAGCAAAAGCAACAACAACAAAAAGCGTCTGCTTATTAAGAAGATTCACATATTTACACACATACATACATGCCAATTCAAACGAAAAGTAAAAGATAAACAACCACCGAGTGTTGCTTAGTTAATGATGTATACACGTACGCATATACACATGTATGTACATAGTTACCACATGAACTTAATTAGGCAGCATATAAGATGATAATGATCGTCTAGACATTGCTTGAAACTTCTGGTGGTATTTGTGTGGAGTATAAAAAGTGGTGACGCAGCCAATGAGTTAGTTAGTTGCAGGTGTGAGTCAGTTACGAACAAGTCAGTCGCGAACAAGTCAGTCATTTGCAAGTAAACAAGTCAGTTGATAATTAAGTTGTGAATTAATAATAGTCTGTCGTGGAATTGAGATTATTGTGGAGTCTATCGTGTCGACTGGAGTAAAGGGAACAGCGCAGCGAATAGACGTGTGTAAGGGTGTAAGTAAAGCCAGTGCGTCTTTATTGGTGTATCAACTGTAAGTGTCGGCAGAGTGAGTGCCGTGTGTGACAAGCAGCAGACAAAGAGGTATTGGTGTATCAACTGTGAGTGACGGCAGAGAGAGTCTCGTAAGTGACGGCCGCAGACAGAGAGGTGTCACGTGAATACTTGCGCAGCTGGATAAGAGACGTGTGTAAACTACAGCGTGGAAGGCGTAGTGGTAACCAGTTGTGAATATCTGTGTGTAATTTATTAGTTTAAGTTGTATTAGTGTATTTAAGCTCTTGAGTAATTTAGTATAAGTGTATTTGTAAATAAAACTTGTATCATTCTTAACCCTAATTACTACACTCGGCTCTTGTATTCATTTGCAAATCTTCGGATCTACGGAAAAGCATTTTTATAGAGAGAAAAACGTAACAATATTATTTTCATCGGAAGAGTATTTTCTGCGCCCGTAAAATACATAAGAGCAAATTTTGTGGCAAACCATAATTTGAACGTTCGGCTTCTGTAGCCTTTTCTGCCATTTCAGAGTATTTTACATACATACCTACAAAAACCAATAAAAATATTAAAATATTCATTTCATTATAAACAAAAACAAACACTTACCATTGGGGTTTTATTATATGGGTTCTACATCTTTAGAGCGTGAAGAAATCAGCACCACCATGGGGTTACTAACAGCATATCTTTACAGGCCCAAGTCCAAAATTTCTTTGCGACAAGTAAATCTCTTAATTCCACTAAATTATCCATAATCACCAATGATGTAGCAATCATCATTGAATATATTGATAAGAGGTAAATTACAACTTTTTCGCACATCATAATCGTTGGAATCATGGGATGAAGTAATTTTAACAGCTCCCGTACCGAATTCAATTTCCGTAAATTCGTCCTACAAAATGGGCAAACGACTAGTGCAGAAAGGGTGCTTTACAACTCTGCCATGCAAATGTTTTTAACGCTCATCCTTCGGATGAACAGCCATCGCCGTATCACCCAACATGGTTTCAATGCGCGTGGTGGTCACTATAATCTTCTTCTATATCTGATATAGTAGAACGCAACGAACACCACCAATTTGTTTAAAGAAAAAGGAAAATAATTTTTTTCACAGCATTTTATAGGCTTTTTTCACTGACGCACATCTAACATCTACCGAATTCAATTTCCGTAAATTCGTCCTACAAAATGGGCAAACGACTAGTGCAGAAAGGGTGCTTTACAACTCTGCCATGCAAATGTTTTTAACGCTCATCCTTCGGATGAACAGCCATCGCCGTATCACCCAACATGGTTTCAATGCGCGTGGTGGCCACTATAATCTTCTTCTATATCTGATATAGTTGAGCGCAACGAACACCACCAATTTGTTTAAAGAAAAAGGAAAATAATTTTTTTCACAGCATTTTATAGGCTTTTTTCACTGACGCACATCTAACATCTATTTAAATCGTTTTATTTTTTAGAAGCAACAAATGCATGAAAGGCCGCAAGCCTGGCAGATCTTCCGGATCCCTTGGAACAGTCATTTAATTGTGGGAAAATAATCAGTTAAGGCAGGATTCTTGCCGGAGGCAACATATGGATCCATTAAAGAAAAAAATGTCGATGATAATGATTTGTTGAGACGCGTAACTCACCCATTTAAACTCACCCATAATAAATTTTATTAAACGTGTGAGTTCTTTTGATTGCTCAAAAATAAAAATAAATAACACACAATTTTTATTTGCTACTGTTTTTCCTTTTATTCTTAACGAAGCAAATTACAACTTGTCTTTACTTAACTACTTCTTATCGTTATTATCCACTTTCAACGAGGTCTTAACTTGAATACTTTCTGATTAGCACTGCCTATAACTGTTCGCGACTGACTTACGACTGCAACTAACTTACTCATTGGATGCGTCACCTCTATTTATATATCACACAAATTCCACTAGAAGTTTCAAGCAATGTCTAGACGATCATTATCATCTTATATGCTGCCTAATTAAATTCATTTAGTAACTATGTACATACATGTGTATATGCATACGTGTGTACATCATTAACTAAGCAATACGCGGTGGTTGTTTATCTTTTGCTTTTCGTTTGAATTAGCATGTATGTATGTGTGTACATATGTGAATCTTCTTAATAAGCAGACGCTTTTTTGTTGTTGTTGCTTTTGCTTGTTTAATCAAGCTAGGCATGCTTATTTAGTTGTTGGCTACTATTCTAGACTATTCTTTGCTTTGACCCTGTAGGAATATTTTAGCGTAGCACTTACATTAACCCTGTTGGAATATTTTTGTGTAATGCTGCTTAAACCTGTCGACGGCTATTTTCTAATGTCACACGTGTGCTCTTCTCTATTTCGCCAAAATAACCACTAACCTTCTCAAGAAATGTCACTGAAAAGCAAATTTCAAAAATAGTTTTTTTTTCGATTTCCAAAATCATTATAGAAACGTGACCAATTTGGTCACGTATAGGACCCCTAGGACTACCTAAACTATATAATGTCACACGTGTGCTCTTCTATATTTCGCCAAAATAACCACTAATCTTCTCAAGAAATGTCACTGAACGTAGATATTGGTTATCTCTGACTAGTTAGGCAAAAGTAAATATTGGTTAGCTCCAACCAGTAAGGCAAACGTAAATATTGGTTAGCTCTAACTATTAAGTCATAACATAAATAAAATATACATTTTAAATTAAAGTTTTTATTTAACATAAAACAATAAATAATACAGTTTTTAAAACTAATTTAAGCAACATGCCCTTCATCTTACTAGCCAAAGATGGATGCATGCTTTCGGTCATTGGGTGTAAACGTCCGCCCAGAATTTGCTCTTATGGTATTACATTTTTCAACAAAGAGCTTTATGAACTTCCGTCATGCGTCTTAGATGGATGCATACGTTCTATCATTTGGTATGAACATTCGCCCACCTTCTGATCTTGTGGTATTGCATTTACCAACAGCGAGACAAAATATTTTCAGGTCCTTAATTAAATGGCGAGAATTAAAACTTCTAAAGCACCCCATACACGTTTCAATTCAATTGTGAATTGAGTCTTTCAATTGAATTGATTTTTGGCCACACACTTCATAAGCTGAATTGAAAGATTTTCATTCAACTGTCAAATTTATATTTTTTCACAATTAAAAATTTTAAAAATTAAAACTTCTATTGCATTTATCCATTAATTTTAATATTTTTTATTTAGAATTCAATGAAATTAAATACAATTTTAAGAATACATAAATTTTTCTATACAAAATAAAGCTACAAACATAAATTTTGACAGCTAATCAAGAGCCTCGAACACACACAGCACAATCGAATTGAAAGATTTACTAGTCAACATGAAAAATCAAAATCTTTTGATTTTTCTTCAACCAACTCGACAATTGCCAAACTAATCAATTGACAAAGCCATACACGCTCAATTGAAAATTTAATTGAATCGTGTATGGGCTGCTTAAAACAAAATTATTTAAAAACCATATTACCGTTATGATGCATTTGCGGAATAGCCAGAGTTGCTTGAATCTGTTGAGTGTTGTGGGCGCTTAGGACATAGAAACGTTGGCCGGGTCCCATGCTAGGTATAGAAACCACAAGCGGCATTAAGTGGGAACATTTGGCCAAGTTGTTGCATGTACCATGCCGCAATGACGGAAATTGTTAAGAACATATAGTACGAATCAAAATTGGTTGTATTTAAAGCGCATTAAGGGTAAAAAATATTTAAAATTAATTTATTATGTCAATGAAAATTCTTGAACATTATTCCACAAATATTTTATCACTTTCCCATTACTTATATATAGTACGTTTCCATACACGTGTTTTGGAGCAGAAAACTTGTTTTGCTCAAAAACCCATGGTTTGCTTCATGTTTTCCCATACATATTTCACATTAGCAAAACACCTCAAATAAGTTGTTTTCCTCCAAAACGTGAACGAATTTGTTAATGCAATTGCGTTGCTGGCTGAAACTTCAAAAATAAGCCACAATATTCTGACAAAAGATGGCACTAATATAGAATATTAAATATTTTAAGCAATTGCACAAACCACATCAGTTGTATTTATATGCTTTTTATTTGTAAATGAGTGAAAAATTTATTAATCTAAATAATAAGGTTTGCGGCCTTGATAATAAAATCAAATTGATTTCCAAAACACGTTTAACCAAAACACAAAAAGCATAATGGAAACACTTCCAAGTGTTCTGAGAAAAACAACTTGTTTTGCTCATAGTCTAAACGTACTATTAGGCTTTATTTCACAGTCAGAATTTGATGAACACCACTGGCCTTTGATTAAGGAATTTAAAACACAAAAATTACAGACATATTGAACAATTATTTAAGTTTTATTCCAAATACATGTAAAATTAACTTTTAGAAAATTTTATTTTGTGGGTTTTTACAATCATGTGTTCACAAATGTTATGTATAGGTAGTGCTTTTTATACATGCAAAAATTATTAGCAAGAATTATTGCACGTACGCATATAAAATATATGTTAGAGTGAAACAACTGATGCAATTTATGCCTGAACTGCCACTAGCAAAAATTTTTGTTAAATACGTCTTTTTTCCTAAAAACAGTACAGTACAGTGAATGGTTTAAATTTTATAGGTGAAATACTACTTCCTTAATTTTTTGACTTTGAAAAGTTTGCTGGGCTATAACTTCTGAATGAAAGTATTTACGAAAATAACCATTACTGTTCCTGATAGGTATTTTATTTTCCTATTGATTGGTACTAGTCGCTATGTGATACATCGAATAATTTTTCATTTGTAGGCCAAACAAATTTTTCTAATTTTGGTGACTTTAAAAAGTTTGCTGGACTATAACTTCTGAATTCAAGTATTTACGAAAATAACCATTATAATAAGGTAGGTATTTTAATTTCCTATTGGCTGGTGTAAGTCGCTATATGGTACATCGAATAGTTTTTCAGTTATAGGTGAAACAAGTTTTTTCTTATTTTGGTGACTTTAAAAAGTTTGCTGGGGTATAGCTTCTGAATTAGAGTGTTTAAGAAAATGCCAGTTACATTTTTTAAAGGTATTTTAAATTTCTATCAATTGATCTAGGTCGCAATATGGTACAACGAATTGGTTTTGTTTTATTAACAGAAAACTTTTTTTAATTTGAATGACTTTCAAAAGTTTGCTGGGTATAACTTCTGAATGATAGTGTTTCAGAAAATGAGAGTTACTTTTTCTCAAAGCTATTTGAGTTTTCTAACAATCTGTAAAAAAAATTTATGCTACAACAAATAGGTTTTGTTTTACAAGTTAAAGAAGAATTGTTTAATATTTTTGTGATTTTCAAAGGTTTGCTGGGCTATAACTTCTGAATGCAAGCATTTGGAAAAATCATCATTACGAATTCTGAAAGGTATTTTGATTCCCTATCGAAAAGGACTAGTCGCTATATGGTACATTGAATAGTTTAATTTTATGGGCCAGCAAACTTTTTCCAGAGTGCTATTTTCAAGTGCTCTGTTCTTCTAGAGTATGGTAATGAAAAAAGTGACAATTGTGAAATTAGGTTCTACGCCCTCTAATGTACCTAATTTAGTAATTGTTATTTTTAAATTAATTAGTTATTACTTATTTTCAGTGCAATAAATATGTTAATTATTTTGCCAAAAGCTGTTTACTTTGAAAAAGTACTTCTTTTGCAACTCTGAAAAAGTTTGCCAAGTAACTGTAAAAGTAACCAAAAAAGTTGCTTTCTTCTCACCGATCAGAAAAACGCTATTAAGCAGGAATTAGTGTTGTAAAAGTATTAAGTATTTGAGTACTGAGTACTCAATACCGAGAGTTTTCCCGGTACTCAATACACAAAAGTAACATCGTCGTGAAGAAAACAACATTTTTGGCAAACAGGATGTTTTGATTTGCTATCTTAACAACATGCAAAATGTAAACAAATAATGAAAAAATATTGCCAATTTAAAGTCATTGAACCCTTATACAACGCGTATTTTAGTTCGCTATCGATTGCAGGCAGCGTCACATGAGCACGCGATCTAGTTTATGAGTTACAACCAAAAAAATAGGACTTTCTTATTTTAAGTACAAAAACATAGTTTTTGCTATATAACTTTTTTCAGAAATTCTCCCGAGATATAAACTTTACAACAGCTGATGCGCATTGTAATAAGCTATTCATTGAAGGTAGCGTCATATACGCACAAAGTATGTAATGAAAAATACTGCCAATTTAATTGCATTATTTTCTAAGTAATTTTTTAATAAATTATATATCTAAATATAGGAATAAATAGCGAAAAGCCTCTAGTATCAGATTATTTAACTGTCATTGTTGACATTTTACTGATATTGAATATATCTGATGTTTTCATTAGACCCTTTTGCAACAATAAATTAAGGACAAAAATACGCATCTATAATGGGTTATTTTTTATTCCGGGAGACTTTCTGGAAAAATTTATTTTTTTTAATGAACAACAAAAAAGCATTTTTAGATTTTTGCTCATATCTCAAAATCTAGATCTCGTGCGCATATCACACTACCTTCAATAAATTAAGGACAAAAATGCGCATCTATAATGGGTTCATTCCTATTCCGGGAGACTTTCTGAAAAAAGTTATAGGATCAGCAACATTTGTTTTATTAAAAACTTGCCAAAAAACCATCTTTACTTTTTCACTAATTACTTATGAACTAGACCTCGTACCTATATGTTGCGATTGTTAATCGATTAAGGATAAAAATACGCGTTGATAATGGGTTCTATCTTTGCCCGGGAGACTTTCTGGAAAAAGTTATAAGCACATAAAATATTAAAAATCAGAAATTATTTTACAGTGTGGAACAACTGGGCAGCATGTAATTATTGTTTGCTACCGGATTGCTTATGCGGTTGATTTAGACATTTCATTCTGGGCATCATTTTATACGGTTGCCAGATTTGTCGGCCTCGCTGGCATGCTGGCGTTCTGCTCCGGCTGAGCTCGCCGTCTTGGGGGTGTTCTTGCCGACATTCGGGCAATAAACAACAATAAACAAAAAAAATAATCATGCCAGCTGTGCTTGGTACGATGTAAAACCAAGAAAATGAAAGATGTGTTTGTAAATATATAAAATTTGGAGCCCGAAAGTGGAAGTTTTACTTGAAAAACAAACTATTGATTAAAAAAAAAAACGAAAAGATTTATACCACAAACCACGCATACTTACAAGTCTGCTCTCTCTCTCTCTCTCAACATAAAAGTTGAGTTAGCCGGTCTTTTTGGCTAACCGTGGCCTCCCTCCCTCTGAAACCCTACTGGATTTCACCATGGTAACCTGGCCTAAATTTTCATATAGGTTACCCCAAACCTTTATGATGGTTACTTACCACTAATCCCTACAGCCTGAAAAAAAATTTACCTTAACCCATCATTTTGGGCAATGAAAAAATTCAATTCAGATTATACGAAATTTACATAACATTTTCTATTTATTTATACAAAGAAAACAAAATGTAATAAAGAAAACTGTTCAATACAAAATTATTTAAGATTTAAAATATTTTTTTTTCTTTGATTTAATTAAAAATAATAAAAAAAAGGAACATTTTCAAAAATCATAGAAAAAGTAAAGTAAATTTTTCTAACAAAATGGTTTAAAAATGGTTTTCTTTCAATTTTCAAAATTAATAGAAAAAGGTAAAGTAAATTTTTCTAACAAATTGGTTTAAACATGGTTTTCTTTCAAAAATAATTAAGATTTCTATATAAACAAACATTTTGATATTTCTAGTTTATAGGGTAAACACCTATCATTTTAAGCCAAAGGGCTTATTAAGGAGACTTGGGGGGCAGGTTTCAGCTCGAATCTGCTCCTAACAAAGTGCAAAAAAAACTGGCACAAAAAAACATGTAAGTGTTTTCCCTATCATTCAAAAAGTTAAGAGGTTTATAAAAATTACAGCTAAAAATTGTTACAATTAAACTTTTATGCATATATATAAACAGAAAAACAATTAATCAAATTAATAAAAAAAAAACTTAACTTGCTTTTGTCCTTCGTCCGTCCGTCCGTGTCTGATGACAGGTACCTGGCTCCTCCAGAAATGTTACGGCTTACTTTATGGTGAGTGCGGGTTTCTGGCCAGTTCCCTCGTTGAATGTGGCGTGTTGAAGGCGAGTTATGTTCTCTTAGGGCTTTTTCTTTAATTTACGCTTTAGAAAATTTTAACTTTTAACTTTTTTGATAAGTTTTAAGCTTTCTTTATTTAGTTTTAAGCTTTCGGCAATTTTTGTTTTGTCTTTGTTGATTAGTTTTAAGAAAATATTTAATTTTTGTTGAACAATTTTCAGGTTTTAATAACTTTTTTTTTTGTTGTCTAGTTTTAGTTTATTTAATGTTAGTTTTCAATTTAGGCATTTTTTATTTTTCCTCGAACCAGTGATTTAAAGTCTTGTTGCTTAGTTTTAAGTTTTATGCACCTTTTATTTCATTGATTAGTTTTAAGTGATTTTTTTTTTTATTTTTGTTATTTTGTAGTTTCAGAAAATTTCAGTTTAGTTGACTTGTTTTAAGTCGTAAAATTTTAGCTTTTTGGTCTTAACCTTTTCTTCACTCCTTTTGCCATCTTTTTCTCTTAGGTTCTGTGCAATTTTGCTTATTTTCTTCACCAACACTCGTAAAAATTTTCTTTTGTTTCAAATTGTTTTATTTATAACATATTTTAATTAAATTTCCTTTTTTTTTTTGTTAAATTGTTTCACTAGGACTAAATCTTTTCGCTTTATACCACTCAAATACCTTTTTCTTTAATATCTATCCTCGCCAGCCACATCATCCTTCCTTCTTCGAGCCCAAATCGTAATTGAATTCCTCTTCTAATTTCTTCTTCGACCGTACCTACTATATCGTTCCCGCCAAAAATCATCCGATCTCGTCCATCTTTTTTTTCCCCCTTCAAAGCTGTCTTTTCCCGAACTTTCCTGGCCATTTTCTTCTATTACTTTTTTTATAAATAATTTTTTGTTTTTGTCCTTAAATTTGTTATTTTTGTTATTTTATTCAGCTGTTGCTATCAGCTGTTACTAAAGCCCGGTGACCAGCTGTTACCTCTGAGGTTGCCACTATCATGACCGCATTACCGACCCCAGAGTGCTGCCACAAGCACTGATCAACTTTTTAGCGAAGCACGTTTTTACGCCTGTGAAGAAATCGCACCGGAAACATTCCGATTTCTTCCACCTTTTTCCCACAGTTGAAAAAAAATGTAGTAGGAAAAAAGTATTGAATTTTGCAAAAAATGTAGCCAAAACCAATTTATTTCAATCCTGCTGAAATAATTCGTGGTGGAAAAGAGAAATTCTGTTACATTCCACATAATTTTTTCATAGAGTGTTGCATTTAAGCTGCGGTTAGAAACTAGTAACTATCATATATGTCAAACAATTATGTAAACAATTAAAGCAAAATATTTTGATTCTGAAAAAGTACCCTAATTGAATAAAATCTGTAAATTTATAGTGCCCCAAAAAATAAGACCAGTTTTGAATAGGTGAAAGAGCCCTCTAATCAGCTATAGGAATGTCATTTCTGGCATTTTAGCCGCTTAGAGGGTATACCACCCTTAGGTAAAATTTCATACTAGGCCAAAATCAAAAGTGCGCTATTGAATAAAATCTGTAAATTTATAGTACCCAAAAAAATAAGACCAGTTTTGAATAGGGGAAAGAGCCCTCTAATTGGCTATAGGGATGTCATTTCTGGCATTTTAGCCGTTTAGAGGGTAAAATTTCATACTAGGCCAAAATCAAAAGTGCGCTATTGAATAAAATCTGTAAATTTATAGTGCCCAAAAAAATAAGACCAGTTTTGAATAGGTGAAAGAGCCCTCTAATTGGCTATAGGGATGTCATTTCTGGCATTTTAGCCACTTAGAGGGTATACCACCCTTAGGTAAAATTTCTAAAATAATTTTGGAAATCGAAAAAAAACTATTTTTGAAATTTGGTTTTCGCTGACATTTCTTTAGAAGGTTAGTGGTTGTCACTAAAAAGCAAATTTCAAAAAATAGCTTTTTTGCGATTTCCAAAATTAATTTACAAACGTGACCCCTAGGACTACCTAAACTATATAATGTCACACGTATGCTCTTCTCTATTTCGCCAAAATAACCAGTAACCTTCTCAAGAAATGTCACTGAAAAGCAAATTTCAAAATAATTTTTTTTTCGATTTCCAAAATCATTTTAGAAACGTTACCAATTTGGTCACGTATAGGACCCCTAGGACTATAGAGCTGCAAAACTATCGATAGTGGCTCCATTCGATAGTTTCGATAGTATTTTTTGATGCCATCGATACTATCGATAGTTTTTGATTCTTAGAAACACCCCTTTTTCACACGTAAAGTTTACTTTGCAAAGTCTTAATTCAGGGGGCAAATCACGGCAATCGATACGACTCGTAATTTAAAAATATATCGATAGAGTTTATATAGAAATATTTTTAAATTACGAGTCGTATCGAATGCCGTGATTTGCCCCCAGGTGTGTGAAAGACAGAGTGATAAATACTATCTCTTTCTGTCTTTCTCCCTGCTGAATTAAGGCTTTACAAAGTAAAGTTTCGTGTCTATAAGGGCTAAAACTTATCAATTGTGTATTTTTCTAATATAAAATCTTGCATTTTTTAACCATTCCATAAAGTAAACAGAAAGTTGATTTTTTTAAAACTTTTAGTTCCAATGTTTTTAATACACATATTCAACAAACATATATACACAGTTCTATAAAAAAAAATAAACGAAAAAGCAAACAGATAGATAGATGGATCAATAAAAAATAAATTAAAAAGGAATAAAATAAAAAATATTATAATATCTGTGGCGTCACCTTTTATTTAAAAGTAAAGAGCGGAAACAGTCCAGTATTCGTCAAATTTAGCCGCCGTCAAGTTTCTTCAAATATCAAAGCCGTTGGTACATAATAATTGTATTTTTATGCAATTTGCATCTAGTAGATAAAAACTGACATCTTATGTTGAAACAAATCAAAACTAATTAATTTGTTTTTACATTTATATATGTAATGATAACCATTACCAAACCAGGCGGCGAAATTTGAATGTTGCATTTTTTATTACACAGTCGCCATCATTCCGTTTTTATTGACTTTATGGCCTATTTCTCACCTGCGAAAGAAAACGTTCGACTTAAAATTTATATTGAAAACAAAAACAAATTTTCGTATTTTATTGTTGTTTTCAATATAAATTGTAAGTCGAACGTTTTCTTTCGCAGGTGGGAAATAGGCCATTAATTTTTTCTCTTTTAGTAGTGTTTTTGTCGATAGTATTGCTATCGAAAAAAAAATATCGATAGTCCACTTAAAATAAAACCATCGATACTATCGATAGTACCATCGATAGTTTTGCAGCTCTATAGGACTACCTAAGCTATATAATGTCACACGTGTGCTGTTCTATATTTCGCCAAAATAACCACTAATCTTCTCAAGAAATGTCACTGAACGTAGATATTGGTTAGCTCTAACTAGTTAGGCAAACGTAAATATTGGTTAGCTCCAACCAGTTAGGCAAACGTAAATACTGGTAAGCTCTAACCAGTCAGACAAACGAAAATATTGGTTAGCTCTAACTATTAAGTCCTAACATAAATATTTGTCAATTGAAATTTTCATTTTAAATCAAAGTTTTTATTTAACATAAAACAATAAATATTAATATTTTAAAAACTAATTTAAGCAACATGCTCTTCATCTTACTAGCCAAAGATGGATGCATGCTTTCGGTCATTGGGTGTAAACGTCCGCCCAGAATTTGCTCTTATGGTATTACATTTTCCAACAAAGAGCTTTATGAACTTGCGTCATGCACGAGTTTGGATATTTTTATTCCAACATGCCCGTGGTCTTAGATGGATCCATACGTTCTATCATTTGGTATGAACGTTCGCCCAGCTGCTGATCTTGTGGTATTGCCTTTCCCAACAGCGAGACAAAATATTTTCAGGTCCTTAAATAGATGGCGAGAACAATTAAAACTTCTAAAACAAAATGATTTAAAAAACATATTACCGTTTTGATGCATTTGCTAAATAGCCAGAGTTGCTTGAATCTGTTGAGTGTTGTGGGCACTTTGGACATAGAAACGTTGGCCGTGTCCCATTCTAGGCAAAGAAACCACAAGCGGCATTAAGTAGGAACATTTGGCCAAGTTGTTGCATGTAACATGCCTTAATGACGGAAATTATTAAGAACATATAGTACGAATCAAAATTGATTATATTTAAAGCGCATTAAGCGTAAAAAATATTTAAAATTAATTTATTTTGTCAATGCAAATTCTTGAACATGATTCCACAAATATTTCATCACTTACCCATTATTTAGGCTTTATTTCACAGTCAGAATTTGTGGAACACCACCTTCCTTTGATTAAGGAGTTTAAAACACAAAAATTACAGACATATTGAACAATTATTTAAGTTTTATTCCAAATACATGTAAAATAAACTTTTTGAAAATTTTATTTTGTGGTTTTTTACAATCATGTGTTCACAAATGTTATGTATAGCTAGTGCTTTTTATACATGCAAGAAGTATTAGCAAGAATTATTGCATGTACGCATATAAAATATATGTATGTTAGAGTGAAACAACTGATGCATCACGCTTTAAAATGTTGCCAGACGTGCATTAAGAACCCTACAAGAAATGAATGACCGAAACTAACACAAACAAAACTTTTTTACTAAGCACATGCAACAATTTTATGTTGAATTTTTGCTACTGGAGCTGCCACTGTTTCGTTTTTTCAATAAAATTTGAAGGATTCTTTTTACAATATTTATTGCATATTTTTGTATAGTAATTTTTGTACATATTTATATATGTTTTATTTTAATTAAAGTTTTATTATCAATATATAATGCTTCCATAAATTATAATTATTTGATTATTTATTATCAAAAAAAATATAATTAGTATACAAATGGGTTTTCGAAATTTTGGGGGTTTTTAGGAAAAAAAACGTATTGAACAAAAATTTTTGCTAGTGGCAGTTCAGGCATATATTGCATCATTCATATAGAAGACACGATCATATGAAAGTAACGTGGTGGGTACTAAGTCATGTTTTAGACTTAGCAGTTTTTCTTGAAGCAATTATCTTCAATTCTCTTTTAAAACTGCTCGTTTGTTTACACTCAGACGGTTTCTTGTTCAATTTTCCTATTGTTTTAATGCTGCGAATGAAATAACAGAAGAGAATTGAAGTAACTTTTCTGTACAAGCAAGTCAGTACCCCTCCTCTTTCTTCTTTCCTCACTCTCCCATAAACTCAGACTTGCTTCAAGAAAAACTGCCTACTCTAAAACATGATTTAATGCCGCTTGTGGTTTCTATACCTAGCATGGGACCAGATCACGAAGCCGATGTAGACTGGTGATCGGCGGCGGCTAAGAGCATATATCGTCGGCGGCGGCTAAAAGCCGGCTGTGAGGCGAAAAATTTTCTAAACCGGCGGCTAAGCAAATGTGCCGGCTAACACAATAATTTTGTTTTTTTTTGCTTACATGCAAGGACTATGGATAACGCACCTTCCCTGCTAACATTTTCTATCGCGGAAGTGACTCAGAAGTGACGATAAGATACCATTTTCTCATCGTAGAAGCGTGTTCCGCATTGAGAAGTTGTACCCTCCGGAAGTAACTTCAAGAAGTGACTTCTGCGTTACTTCCAGAAATTACTTCTGCGTTTCTTCGAGAAATCACTTCTGCGTTACTTCAAGAAGACACTTTTTTATTATTTTATTCGCCTCTCTTTTGCTTTTAATTTTTTTTTTGCTTTTACAGATAATTCACTCATATTGACTATGGGACAGTAATCTAATTAACAATTATGTAAAAACTACAACAATAACAATAACAAAACAAAATCACACTTTACCACTGACCGACCACAGCAAAATACAAAAAAAAACTAATCTCGATGATGTCGAAAACCTCTTTTTTGCATTCTTTTAATTTTTATTTTTATTTCGCGGTCACTGCGACTTTCCCAGAAGTGCGTGCATAGTGTTGTTTTTGTTTATTATATCCATAACGGCACATGTCATTTTCGGCTGGTGTTGTAAACAACAAACTATCTTCCAAACGTCGTCTGGATGATTAAAAGACGACTTCAATGTAAATTGTTATTGTGAAATTCAAACTATCTTCCAATTAACGTCTGGAGGTGAGTAAGACGTAACGCCTTTGACGATGGACGATGAAAGAAACTTCCAAATGTTGGAAGGGTTATTAAAACCTACATAATTCGAACATATACCACAGAGGATATACAGAGATGACACGAGACGGAAGATAATTAGTGTTTTCGGAGGTCTCGCTCACTCAGTCACTGCGTATTCTTTAAGCTTCTTTCGTGGTGGCATTTTTTCTTTGTGCTTTGTGTTTTTCATTCGCTTGTGATTTTGGTAAGTACAATGTGAAAATTTATTAGTTTTAAAGAAATATGCTTTAAATTTTATTTATTTGCAGATTTTTGTAAGAAAAACACAATCTTGGTTGAAATTAAAGGTGAGTAGTTTCTGCAATTGATAATTTATGTCTGTATATTGTCATAAAAGCTAGTTTGTTCTCAATATTTTCAGAAGCACATTTTTGGCAAAACAGAAAAATACCTATGTGAGTAAAAAAAACTATAATTTTATCTAATATACACGTATATTAATTTAAATGGTTTAATTTTTTCGGAGCAACAAATGCATGAAAGGCTGGCCGCCTGGCAGATCTTCCAGATCCCTCGGAACAGTAATTTAATTGTGGGAAAATAATCAGTTAAGGTAGGATTCTTGCCGGAGGCAACATATGGATCCATTAAAGAAAAAAATGCCAAAAATAATGATTTGTTGAGACGCGTAACTCGCCCATTTGTATCGAATCTGATGATGATGACGTTAATTTGTCAGGCAGAAATCCTCCTGCCTTATCCGCTTTACTGTCTAATAAGTCAAGGGTATGCGCGGCAACATGAGCTTCCGTGGCAAAACTTAACCCAATTTTTCTCCGAAACACCAAGAGAGTCACTAATTATGGACGTCGCTCTTGTGAACTCACTTGTACGACGCAGCCTGGTAACTTGACAAATTGGTACAAAAACGTTTGGAAGCCCAACACCAAAGGAAGCAACAAATCAAATCGCTTGAAAGTGCAATTATACAGGCTTTCGCCAAAATTGGAGATGCACCTACTACATCGGCAAAAACAACAAAAAAAAATTGTAAGTATATTACAACTAGACTTACATACTTATAAATTTTTAAAGTAAAATAATATCTAATTTTAACTTTAACTTTATTTCAGCGGGCACGCAGCGGATAAGATTAAGAAATAGTACAACAGCAACTGTAACCAGCATCAAACAGTACACGGCCAACAATGATGCAGAAGACCTGTTGCAGGCTACTTGGATCGAAAATCTTGAACTTAAAACACTAAAATTTAATTATGTATTTGTTTTTATAGGTTTTTATTTGTGTTTAATGCAATATTTAACTATTTTTTGTGAATTATATATATAATAATATAATAATATATAACTGCAATTGTACACCCTTCACTAGTTTTAAATTATTTAAACAAACATTTTGACAACAATAATAAATTATATTAAGTAATAATATAAATTAAATTCAACTTTATTTACATGCTTATAATTAAAATTTCAAGACAAAATAGAAAAATAAAATGCATAAATTTATTTGCAAAATAAAATATGTTGTTTTTAATTAGTTACATAAAGAAAAATCCAAACGTCTGTACACAAATAATCACCCTTATCGGGAATAAAAGGCGAACATTTTGTTCACCTGAAATATTTCGCATGAACAAGTGGTGGACAAAATGGAAAATAGTATACCGACACAACGCAAACATTGGCGATCACAAAGGGAAAGGGAACACATTCCAAGCGAACTTTCATTCCCGATAAGGGTGAATAATAGCTCCATCTTTCCATAAATCAATTTCATTATTTTTCCGAAATTGAAAAGTTAGATCAAGTAATGTATAACCACAATGGAGATAGCATAACATCCGGATGTTTAGAACACCATGTTTCAAACGCACTGAATGATGAAAAGAAACCAAATCATTATTTTCTTTATATAAATAAAATACTGGTTCATTACCTTCGCAATAGATATCGTATTATCATCATCAGATGCATGTCTGGCAGCCAGCAACCCCAAATCCAAATAAGACACATGACGTACGCCGGAGCAAATATTAGTCCTTCAATGATTGAATATATCTATTTGCTCCTCATTTTCACTTTTATTTCTTTTAAATTTCATGTTTTTTATATATTGGCCACATTTTTCTTTTAATCAGGGACTTAATTGTGGCATTTTAATTTTTTATGTACCCACACACACCATGTACTATTCAAACACAAATCTAATACGTATGTACACATCTTAATGCAAATAATCTTTTCCACATTATATTTTTCCAATTAGAAACAAATAAATACTTTTAATTTAAATTACTTTAATTTAATATTGTAAAATTAAATTTCTTTATTATATTTTCTGTTTGTTTTGTTTGCAATTTTCATAACAAACACACACTATTTGTCCCTTTCTCGCAGTTCCTGTACCACAAATGATTTTAGCTTTTTCCTTACGTCAGTTATTACAACTCTGGTCTACTTTGTGCATATACAACGGTTGCAACGCATAAAAAGGAACTGTATTTTCACGTTTGCTTGAAAGTGTGTCGCGGTTTAGAACGTTACAGCTATATAAGTACATATATCGCCTGTGTATCTCTTGCAAGTATAGATATATATTTTTATTTTTTATGCTGCTTTAAGAAAACGAGCCATTACCACCAAAGAAGCTAAACCCACATGATTTTTGAAATTTATAAAAATCATTAACTTGTTATCGTTATCATTATATGTCAAAATTTTATAACTATAGGATATACCGTTTAAATTTTATGGCAAAAACAATTTAAGTACACATTATTGTTTACAGTTTTTGTAACAGTAACTTGTAACTTAAGCTTTTCAAAATAAGTCAAGTAAGAGTGCTATATTCGGATTAGCCGAATATTATATACCCTTCACCGATGTTGTAGGAATTATATGCATACCAGTGAACAGAGTGAGACCATTCACATTTGCTAACTATTCATAAATTCGTTGCTTTTGCCATGCATTTATTCGACAACAATAACAAATGTAGTTGCCTTGCTATAATTCGTTGTTTTTGTTGATTGCTCTGACACACTCTATTATTGCAATGCCGTTATAATACAAGCAGCGAAATGAAATGATGCAGCATGAAAGAATGTATTTCTTTCATACCATTGCGCTGATTTACACGGGCATAATTGTGCTGGCATAACATGCCAGTTTGTGGGTGAGAGAGGCAAAGAGAGTGGTTTTGCGGTTGGCATAACTTTTCAACCAGCTAAAACCCCGCATCAGCAGCATAAAACCAATACACACACAAATTCAAAAACAGCAAGTGTTAAATGAATACGAAAAACACTAACACACACAAAGCTGTGTATACACATACATTTTATGCCAGATGAATTAGTCTCGTGTAATTTGGAAAATAACAAAAATTGTGCGGCTTAAAAATTGTTCTCGTCTAAACTACCTCATTCACTGGAGTATTCGTTGATCTTTTGCATAATACATACTTGCAAATACATACATACATATAAATACATACATTAAATACCAACCCTGCAGTCAGACTGGGGCCAAGTGTCTCTATGTCAACACTAAAATTCTAGTAGTAGTTACATTTTCTAAAATTTCTCTTCTATTCGTCAGTATAAAAGAAATAGAGAAAACATATGTGGTGTATTTCTGGTGGATTTTGCAACAACTTGTCAATATACATAAATTTATATGTACGTAAGGTATAAAAATGTACCAGTAAATGTCTGGTTGGTATGTCTCCATGTTCCCATAAGAACTATGAATTCACTACCTAGTAAATTGTTTTAGTGTTACTAGTAGATTTTCAATGACAAGCATATGCTAAATGTTGTATGGGGAATAATTGTAGAGTAGTACTGGTGACAAAGTCAAAAGCGACTCAGTACATTTTCACTATTCGCACTTTCTGCTGGGAATGTAAGAGCATACATATGTACATACATACATATGTACGTTTTATACAAGATTACGTTGTGTTCAATCACAATAAAAAGTATTCGCACCATTCACTGAGGTAGTTTAGACGAGAACAATTTTTAAGACGCACAATTTTTGTTCTTTTCCAAATTACACGAGACTAATTCATCTGGCACAAAATGTATTCGTATACACAGCTGTGTGTGTGTTAGTGTTTTTAGTATTCATTTAACATTTGCTGTTTTTTAAGTTGTGTGTGTATTGGTTTTACAGAATACACAGAAGTGAAGAAAGTGACAGGTAAAAAAAGCTCCAACCAGGTTTTTGTTAAAATTCGTGGAAAAAAGAGAAAAGCATAGTGTATTTGATACTGTAGTGTATTACTACTTACCAATTAACACAGCTAATAAAAATTTATTGCACTAGAAAGACGTAGCAAAACAAAAACGACGACAAAATTTGAGGGAAAACGAGACAAACAGAAAAATACCCGTATCTTCCGTCTCGTGACACTTCTGTATGTTTTGTGATGCGGGGTTGAAGCTGGTTGAAAAGTTATGCCAACCGCAAAACCACTCTCTTTGCCTCTCTCACCAACAAACTGGCATGTTATGCCAGCACAATTATGCCCGTGTAAATCAGCGCACTGAGTATTCGCTGCTTTTGACAAGACCAGTGAACATTTATATAAAAGAAGCAATGCAGGCAATAAAATTCGCCACACTCATCTGTTTTGATTGTGCCATGCGTTGTTTTTTTTGAATGTTGTGGATTGACAACAATATGCAGGTTTTTTGTGATTGCATTCAAAACAGCAAAATTAGGCATTCAATCTGATCTCTGATGCATACATACAATATTACATACATACATATTTGTTTTATGAAAGACAAAGAGTTTATTTTTTCGTGTATTAAAATTTTTCTACTAACCAACTTGATTAAAATATTTTATTTTCGATATAAGAAATAGTTGAATGTTTTATTCTGCATTTTTTCATTATTAACATTTTTAAAATAGTTATCTAGAGAGGACTTTAACATAGATCAGCCCTTTCTGATAGCAATTTATGCACACATATCTAAGAAACTTGAATACAGATTAGACCACCCAAATTGCCGAAAGTATTTATTTTGTTCGCTGCACCGGCAGTTTCTGATATCCTGGCCATGAAATATCATATTCACTGAAAGCGTGCATACCTAACGGCCATGCGCATTGCACTTTTCACCTAAAAATAACCTTTCCTGGCTATAAACACTTTTAGCACGATAACTTTTAAATGCCACGTTTTTCGGAAAATTTTTATAACCATTTTTGTTTAGAATAAATACCACAACACCTTTCTTCTATCTAATTTTCCACATGGTTTTTTAATGTGATGAAACTAAGTTTTCTTGGATAGACTTTTATTAACAGCTCTCGCCAAATTTCGATAGCGATAATTTTAATTAGTTTTCATTATTTTATAAGGTAAGATCTGTGTATAATATAGCCTTATTACATTTGGACCAAATATGTATGTATTTATGTATCATCTAATAATACAAGAATCAAACATCACATACCAGTTATGTTATGTATTTGGAAATTACCGTACATTTCGTGATCAAATGCATACATATGTATATCTCAACAAAACTACTATAGACGATAGAAGAAAACATATTTTCGTATAAAGAAATCTGCGTACATACTTGTATATATTCTGTAAATTCACGAAAAAAAACCATTAGAATTCTTTCAACAAAAAAATTAAAAATGAATAGTATTTTGGCAAGAAAATTTTGCTATATATACTAGTGGTCGGCTGAGCAGTGCGCCGATCACAGCCGCATCCATCGGCGGCGGCGCAATTCCGAGATAAAATTCGGCGGCGGCTGTTAAGCCGGCTATGCGCCGAACAGTTTCGTGCTCTGTATCTATTGCGAAGGTAATGAACAAGGCGAATAGATATAAGGTGGTCTTGATTTGCAACTCTGCGTATTCGCCTTGTATATTTGTTAGTGTAAAATTTCCTGCTGTCAAAATATTTCTTAACGTTTTGGTTCATTTGACAGCAGGAAATTTATGTCAGCCAGTATTTTATTTATTTAAAGAAAATAATGATTTGGTTTCTTTTCATTATTCAGTGCGTTTGAAACATGGTGTTCTAAACATCCGGATGTTATGATATGTCTATTGTGGTTATACATTGCTTGATCTAAATTTTCAATTTCGGAAAAATAATGAAATTGATTTATGGAAAGATGGAGCTATTATTCACCCTTATCGGGAATGAAAGTTCGCTTGGAATGTGCTCCCTTTCCCTTTGTGATCGCCAATGTTTGCGTTGTGTCAGTATACTATTTTCCATTTTGTCCACCACATGTTCATGGGAAATATTTCAGGTGAACAAATTGTTCGCCTTTTATTCCCGATAAGGGTGATTATTTGTGTACAGACGTTTGGATTTTTCTTTATGTAACTAATTAAAAACAACATATTTTATTTTGCAAATAAATTTATGCATTTTATTTTTCTATTTTGTCTTAAAATTTTAATTATAAGCATGCAAAGAAAGTGTGTTGAATTCAATTTATATTATTACTTAATATAATTTATTATTGTTGTCAAAATGTTTGTTTAAAAAATTTAAAACTAGTAAAGGGTGTACAATTGCAGTTATATAAATGCACAAAAAGTTGTTAAATATTGCATTAAACTCAAATAAAAACTTGTAAAAATAAATACACAATTAAATTTTAGTGTTTTAAGTTCAAGATTTTCGATCCAAGTAGCCTGCAACAGGTCTTCTGCATCATTGTTGGCCGTGTACTGTTTGATGCTGGTTACAGTTGCTGTTGTAGTATTTTTTAATCTTAACCGCTGCGTGGCCGCTGAAATAAAGTCAAAGTTAAAATTAGATATTAGTTTACTTTAAAAATTTATAAGTATGTAAGTCTAGTTGTAATATACTTACAATTTTTTTGCTGTTTTTGCCGATGTAGTAGGTGCATCTCCAATTTTGGTGAAAGCCTCTATAAGTGCACTTTCAAGCGATTTGATTTGTTGCTGCCTTTGGTGTTGGGCTTCCAAATGTTTTTGTTAGATTTTGCGTTGCATTTCCACTTGTGCCAATTTGTCAAGTTCCTAGGCTGCGTCGTACAAGTGAGTTCACAAAAGCGATGTCCATAATTAGTGACTCTCTTGGTGTCTCTGAGAAAAATTGGGTTAAGTTTTGCCACGGCAGCTCATGTTGCCACGCATACCCTTGACTTATTAGACAGTAAAGCGGATAAGGCAGGAGGATTTCTGCCTGTCGAATTAACGCCATCGTCATCAGATTCGATACAAATGGGCGAGTTACGCGTCTCAACAAATCATTATCCTCGACATTTTTTTCTTTAATGGATCCATATGTTGCCTCCGGCAAGAATCCTGCCTTAACTGATTATTTTCCCACAATTAAATGACTGTTTCAAGGGATCCGGAAGATCTGCCAGGCGGGCAGCCTTTCATGCATTTGTTGCTCCTAAAAAATAAAACGATTTAAATTAATATACGTGTATATTAGATAAAATTATAGTTTTTTTACTCACATAGGTATTTTTCTGTTTTGCGAAAAATGTGCTTCTGAAAATATAGAGAAGTGGTGGTAGTGTTCTTGTAGGGTGGTTTTAAATTGCGGCAGAATATTTCCTAAAAAGGTAAACGAAAATGTGTGTTAGTGTTTTTTATGGGAATTGTTACAATTTAAGTTTAACATTTGTTAATGCACTAATAATCCCAAATTATTATTTTAATTATTTAGTAAAATAGTTTTTTATTAAAAATACATTGAAATTGATTATTGAGGGGTTTAGCTGGATCCTATGCGCATTTCACTGTTGCTAATGCAGATCATCAATGTTTTTTTGATAAAAAATATTTTAATAATAATTTGTAATTATTAGTAGAGATGCGCACGCGAGTGTTTTCTGCACGCTCACGCACAAATATATTTTACCCATGCACTTTCACGAATAAAATATTTTTAATCACGCACGAGTGGCTTACAACTTATCACGATCACGCACGCTCACGAAAAAGAATATATAATCTAATTTACATGTTTTTTGGGATGAAAAATTGATTCTTACACATACATATATATCTGTAGCAATAAATAATAATGGCTTAAGTTGACATAAGTACTTTTTCATTTTATTACATATTCTTATTCTCTTCTTCAAGATCTATCACTCAACTAAATTTCAATTAAAAAATGTCATTATTAATTAAACTATACGCATTTATATTTTAACTTAAGTCTTCTTGAAAAATAATACGTGAGCCATAACATCTTACCTCAACTTAATTTTTTTTTCGGTAGTTACATCAATATTATCAACTAAAACTAGTTGTAATTCAGAATACCAAAAAACAGTTAATTTGCTTTAAGGTCAAGTTGTTACAATTTCAACTAAACTTAGTTAAATTGTAAACCGTAATAGGGATATAAAATAAAGCGAAGATAGTTTTTACATGGTGCAATAGTTTTTACATGATGCAATAATTATTGTTGTTGTGTCAGCATACTATTTTCTAATTTTGCTCACCGTTATTTGGTTCGCGGGAAATATTTTACTTGGACAAACTTTTATTCGCGATAAGGGTTATTATTTCAACCCATATTCCATGATTAAATTTAAAATTTTTGTTAATAGAAAATGATCTTCAACGAAGAAAAATTAAAAAAAATTTTAAGCGAGATTACTTCTGGCATGGATTTAGGTAATCTTAATTACTACCAAAATAGTGCGGTATATACGAAAATATTTGCAAGATATAACAAAAATCAACCAACTCGTTTTAAGCTCGCAAATAATGTAAATAATCGAAAAATGATTTTAAAAAGAGTAAGTTTAAGTGGAAAATACTACTATAATATTAAGTAATTTTAATATAGCCAATTCAAATATTGCAAATAAAGATTCTAATTCCTTTGAAAAAAATAAACAAACAAATTATACTAATTATAATAATAATGATGCAAATATATATTCGATAAAAAATTAAATATGTAGTTTTGATAACTCCGAGGTTTCAGATAATCAAGTCCTTGGACCATTTGAAACTAAAAATAATGATTTAGATTTATCTAAGTACAAAATTTATAGGAAAAAACCTGACCCAAAAGAAAAACTTAGCAAGCCGGTTATCCCACTTCCGGGGACAGATGTAAAACCAGTTCAGCGTTTTGATCCAAAATCCCCGGAGTGCACTTTCAAAGTTAATCCTGATTTAATTTTTAATTTTAAGGGCGATAAAAAACTAAAACTAAGTAGAAATAAAATTGTTATAGATGTACTTAGATAAGAATATGCAAAGATAAATAATTCTTGCATGATTTCAATGAAAAGCATAAAGCCCTTAGTCAGCGGAATGTTAGTATATACTTACTGTTCCTTCAAAGGTTGCTGTAAACATCGATTCAAAATAACTTTGGATGGTACGGTTGTTGTCTGCAGATTGGGAGAACCCAATCATGCAGGAGAAAAACGAATTCCACAAATTCGAGGTGTTACCCGCGCTAATGTTAAAAATGATTTGAAAAATAAGAGCGCGTATATGTACAGAAAGGAACAAATTCTTCTAGCATCTGATGAAATAGCTCAAAGCGGAAATTTTCAGAATATACAAAATTTGGCTACGTTGCGCAAGTGCAAGTCCGAGCATAATTTTGATTCCTTTTGTGACCCGGACTCATATATCGATGTTTACAAAATCCAACAAGGATGCTATAAAGGGTATATACAGTATATAGCATCACCATTGACTATACATTGCTGGGAAGATAAAACTTTCGAAACTTTTTCTAAAAATCCGCAAATATTAAAAGACGCAAATTATACAATTCATTTTGATGCTACTGGTCAAAGTGTAAGACAAATTGAATGCGCAAAAAGAAGAATTTTAATATATAAAATTGTTATACGGATTAAAAAGCTAAAAATGATTATTCCAATTGTAACTGGAATATTGTCTCGGCACACTATTACCGATATATATTTAATATTTGAAAAATTGGAGCTTTATTGTAAAGAGCATAAGTATAAGTGGCCATTTTTTGAAAAAGTTTGCATAGATGTAAGCTCGGCACTACTTGGAGGAATTTTACGATCTTGCAATAATCAAAACTTTTCCGATTATCTAAGCGATTGCTTTAATCATCTAGAGAACCCGAAATTAACATCTAGACCTAAGATTATAATACAGTGGTGCAAAGCTCATTACATTCATATAATTTGCAAAGACTTAAATAATAAGATTGGCAAACGTAGTGCCTTAAGAAATTTATTAAAAAATGCATTAACTATAGCTTTCGATTTGAACACAATCGACCAATGCAAATATTGGTTTAAAAATATATTCACTGTTCTATTGAGTCCACATAGAGGTCAGGAATTTAAGAACAGCTACAATATTTTGAAGAGGGATATAATGGAATTTAATGATAGTGATTTTGAAAATTTAACTGTTTTCGAAGATGACTCAGCAAATAACTTGGAGTCCGTTGCATCTCGTAGTCCTTTTAAAAAAGTGTTCGAAAATATATATAACACTGCATGATATTGTTGAATACAAGGGAATAAGTTATAATGTAAATGAATTTTATAACGAAGACATCTGTATGTTCATTCTAAGAAAATATTGCCCTTTTTTACCTATGTGGACAAACATTATGGGAATTTTAGTTGATCCTTCAGGCGATCATATTAGTAATGCGCCAGTAGAATTTAATTTTTATTTACAGAAGCATATTCTATTGACTAATAAATCAGTTAGGCCCGGTGATTTTATTAAAATCGATCGAAAGGACAGCATGAGTACCTTAAAAGAGCTTCGCTACAAATATGATATGTTCGATGTACAAACAAGTAACGAAGAAGATATTAATCATGAGGTTGACAAAAATGTTCATTTATTGCAAATAGCAAAGGACCATGATTATGATTTATTAGAATATTTAGAGCCTGAAGAAAAATGGCAGAAAAAGAATGCAAGAACACAGAAAGCTATTAAGCCAAAGCATCTTCTAAATGCCAAGAAACCAAAAAAAAAATTTTCTATGCCTGAATGTGTGAAAAATGAAGTGAAAGAACACACAATGGAAACAAATTCCTAAACACCAGAATGTGCTATAAAATACACGCTCTTTACATATAATGATTTATTTAAAGAAATGTACCCAAAATTAAAATTATCAGATCTTGGATTTTGGAATGTATTAGACATTGAAGATTGGAAGTCGTTAGCAAAAGAAAATCAATTGACTAACTTTGTGTTAGATTGTACGATGCTATCTTTCATAAAAGAGGGTTTCAAAAATGTCATCAGCCTTCCATGTCAAATTAATAAAATTAATTTTGAAAAAGTAAATAGACTGCTATTATGTAATCCGAAATTTATAGTTATATCAATTTTACGAAGCAAACATTTTACAGTTTGTATTTTGAGTTTTGCTTCGAAAGAATTTGTATTTATTGATTCCATGAGTACTTTCAGTGGAGAAGAGCATTATAAAGATTTTTGTTCATATGATCCTAAATACAGAACATGGAAATTTTTAAATATAAAAAACATAACCCAACAAAATGATAGTATAAGCTGTGGTGTATTTGTTATAATGTTCTCTATAAACTATTTATCCGGCAAATCTTTACTTAATTTACCCTCTCCCGACACATTTAGAAATACTATCAAATCGATTTTAGTCCGAAACTCTGATGATTATTCTAAATTTTGCTGCCATTGCGGAAATACTAAAATTTCAAAAAGTAAATGTAGCTCCTGTGATTATAGATGTGTGCGAACGATGTGTTAAAGAGGTATAGATCAATTGTTTTAAGATATGTAAAATATGTACAAATAAAATTTTACAATAAGCTATATTGCAATTATATTTCAGGACAAAATAGTAATAAAATAAGAATAAGAAAAAATAAGCAAGAAAATATTCAAGAAATATTTAAAAAAAAGGCTTTCAAAGATACATATTTATTTGTATTATGCATGAAATACAATTAAAAATGTATCATACAAATGTACATATGCATACAACTATATGCCATGAACAAATAAATAAATATATATACAATCAGGTATGTGATGAAAAACGATTTAGACACTAAACAAATTTGAAAATTATAAAAGGTGTGATATGTTTTCTATAGTCGGTTTGGCAATAATTAAAATTTTTAATAATTCTTGCAATCATTTTTGATAAATTTTTTTCACATCCCTACTATATTGTAGTGTAGTTCTTAAAAGTCAGTAGCTTAAGGTTGGCTTTTCAAAACGACTGGTTTGAAGTCAGTAGTAGTGAAATGGCGGTTCGGGGGCAATTAAAATTGTTAAATTGTGGGTGAAATTGTTAAATTGTGGGCTGAAATTGTTAAATTGTTGCTGAAATTGTTAAATTTGGGTAATTAAAATTTGAAAATTGTTAAATTCATTACATTAGGAGTTTTTGTTTACATTAAGTGTATGTCTGTCAGTCCGTCTGTCGGTATGTCTGTCTGTCTGCCTGACCGTGGATGTTTGTGTGTGGAATATTTTGTGTGAATGTATTAAGGCGGTTCATAGTTTGGCGGTTTTTATGTGTGTATATGACGACGGGGAAAATCATGAAAATGGTTTTTCCTAATGCTGACGGAAAATCATCTAATGATTTTTCCTAATGCCGAAGGCAAAACATGATAATTTTTCCTAATGCCGACGGCAATGCATGATAATTTTTCCTAATGCCGAAGGCAAAACATGATAATTATTTTTTTCAAATGCCGACGGCAAAACATGATTATTATTTTTTTCCTAATGCCGACGGCAAAACGTGAAAGTTATTTTTTCTAATGCTAATGTAGGTGTTGCTAGACTGTGGGAATTTAAGGCTGACCGTGATTTGAGTGGGTGGCGTTGTTGCCGTAATATTTTTTTTTTTTTTTTTTTTTTTTAATGCATGTATTAATTTATTGTATCTTCATATATGAACTAACAATAAGTATTCAAATCTTAAATCTATAAAAAAAATTATTAGGCCAGACCAGTGTCGGACATAAACTTAGTGATAGTTATAAATAATACATTAGTAGTGATAATCAAAAAAAAAAAGGGGGGAAAGTATTTTCAAGTAGTCCCATCTGGAGTGTTAGGTATAAGAGCCCGTGTGTCCCTCTTTTTTAAGCGGACGTGTCCAGTAAAGTTCAAAATATTACGAGCAAGCGGATTAGGATGTGATTCGAGTTTTGTTAAATATTTGCCTGCGTATTTTTCAATTTCTTCAGTCACTAGTGGCATATTTAAATCTCGATGTATAATAGAATTTTGGATGTACCATGGAGCCGATGTTATTAACCGTAAAATTTTGTTTTGTCTTCGTTGGATTCTCTCGACATTGGAAGCTGAAGCAGTGCCCCATAACTGAATTCCGTAGCGCCATATTGGCTTCAAAAGCGACTTGTATAATAAAAGTTTGCAGTCTAGGCTGAGTGTTGAGTTTCTGCCAATCAACCAATATATTTGAGTTAACTTAAGTTTCATCTGAGTTAACTTAGAGTCAATATGATGTTTCCATGTAAGTCTTCGATCGAGGTGTATACCAAGGTATTTCACTTGGGAATGTTGAGGAATATTTTGATTGTTGATTCGAATGGGGGAGCAAGTATCTCTTCTTAGGGTGAACGTTATATGGACACACTTTTGTTCATTGACTTTAATTCTCCATAAGTTCAGCCATATTTCCAGCTGGGTGATATGTTCCTGGAGATTGCGGGATGCCTCATAAGGGTTTTCGTGCACACTCATACAGGCTGTATCATCGGCAAAAGTAGAAATATGGATATTATTGCTCACAGGCATATCACAAGTATATATTAAATACAAGACAGGACCCAGAATACTACCTTGGGGCACACCAGAAGATATAGTTTCGGGCACACTCGTGAACTCTCCTTCCACAACAGTGAACTTCCTATCAATAATATAACTTTCCAAAAGCTTTTGAATGTTTATTGGCAGATATGTCTTCAATTTTAAAACTAGGCCTTCGTGCCATACTTTATCAAACGCCTGAGAAACATCAATAAAGAGAGCAGAACAATACTTCTTTTCTTCAAATGTTCTTCTTACAACTTGGACCAATCTATGCGTTTGTTCAATCGTGCTGTGCTGACTTCTAAAGCCAAATTGATGGTCTGGAATGCACCCATTATCAGTTAAAATTTTGGACAATTTAGTCATGAGCAGCTTTTCGAAAAGCTTTGAGATTGTAGATAGTAAGCTTATAGGCCTATATGACTCAGTCTTGGTAAGATCTTTGCCCGCCTTTGGAATCATTTTGATCTTGGCCAGTTTCCAGTTATGTGGAAAATACTGCATTCTTAAAATAGCATTAAAAGTAAATAGCAGGATTCTTATTGCAATATGAGGCAAGTTCATGAGCATTTTGTTACTAATTCCATCAATACCTGGAGCTTTCTTCGGGTTGAGTTCAGCAATTACTTTTTGTACTTCACGCATCTTAAACCTTAAGGGACGAGGGGGTAGAGAAACTACACACGGTAAATCAGCAGCACCCGTACATGAATTGGGAGTGAATACAGATTTTAAATGCTCAGAAAATAAGTTACCTTTCTCACTATCACTTCTTGCCCAGCCTCCGGTCGCAGTACGCAATGGTGATTTAATATCAACGGGTCGTTTAAGATTTCTAGTAGCGCGCCATAAAGAGTAATTAGATGCGGACGTTACATCAAGACCTTCTAAATACTTTTCCAGTAGTGCAGTTTTTTCCGACGATAGCAGCTCTTTGAGTCGTTTAGTACATTCTTTAAGTCTGATTTTATTTAGGGGTGATCTGTGTTGTTGCCATTCTCTTCTAGCTCTCATTTTTTCACATACAAGACGTTCAATTTCCGTAGAATAAATTCTGTTAAAGCCGGTCTGCGGATAGGAGGTAGTGGCGTGTTCAGCAGCCTGTTTAATATTTTCGTTAAGATTGGCAATGTTAAATTCAATATCATCGCATGATCTAAGCTGAATGTTTTCTACGCAGTGACTACTAAGATATTTTTTGAATGCCAGCCAGTTGATTCCATTAATCATCTTCACATATGAATTAGTTAAATCACTCCTTAGTGGGTTGAAAATTGTAACTATTGTTGGAGAGTGATCGGAGGACAGATCTAGAGAGGCCTCTACATGAATTAAGTCCCTATGAATATTTTTAGTGACGGCAAAATCTATAACATCTGGAATTTTTCTTACGTCAGTAGGCCAGTAAGTAGGCTCCCCACTCGAAATGACATCTAAGCATTTTTGAAATTGTATTGAACAAGGCTCGACCTCTAGGTGTAACAAGACGCGATCCCCAGTACGTATGTTTTGCATTGTAGTCACCAGCTGCCACGAAACAAGATCCAAGCGATTTGTAGAACTTCTCGTACTGATCTTCGGTAACTGAATATCTGGGAGGTGAGTAAATTGATGATATCACGAAATTCGCACAAAAATTTTCTACGAAAATATTCGTTGCTTGCAAATATTCTTCACTAACGTTGTCAAGGACATAGTGCTTGAGTCTTGACTTAATCAGAATTGCTGATCCACCACATGCTCTCTCTCTCGGGTCCTTTGTATCATATAAAGTGTAACCATTTATTTTAAATAAGCTTCTTGAGGTCAAATGGGTCTCAGAAACTAACATTATATCAATATTTTTTTCCATGAGGAAGTGCTCAAGTTCATTTTTATGTTGGCGAATGCCGTTTGCGTTCCAGAAACATATTTTTAACGTGTTCATGGTTTATTAACTAATGCTTGAAGCAGTGTATTCTGCATTCGCAGCATTTCTTGCATCATGCTTGTCATATTTGTAGTAAAGTTGTTTATAGTTAGCACCAGATTCTCAATAGTAGCTTCAAGGCGACTAAAGTTAAAGCTTGAGTTTGAATTCGTTGAATTATTTGGCGGTGGAACATTTTGCGTGGGAATTGAACTAGTCTTAGCAGCATCAGCATACGATACACGTGAAGTAACTGGTTGGCTGATTTGAGCAAAAGTGTCGGAGTTCGCGTTTACTTGTAGAGCTGGAGTTAACTTGGGTTTTTGACCCATAGCCTGTTTAACGAAAGAAAATACAGGGCACCCTCTATAGTTAGCTGTGTGATTACCTCCACAATTACTACATTTTTTTTCTGCTTGATCTTTTGGCTTAGTGCAGCTAGCAGTACCATGCAATTCACCGCAGATAACACACACTGTAGGTAACTTGCAGTAAGTTTTCGTATGGCCATATTCTTGGCAATTATGGCACTGTACGGGACCTGAACGCTTACGTGGCTCTTCAACTGTGATTTTTCGATGTAAGAGATACTTTACGTTATAAACTGGATGGGCTTCATTTTTTTTCAATTGTATGTCGTTCGGCTCCAGTTCAACCCGAAATAGGGGTTGGGGGACCTTTTCTCTATTAAATATGTTGGTAACATTTTTTACCTTGAATCCCTGGTCGACAAGTGCACATTTTACTTCTTCGGGTTCAACATATGAATCTATGCCCTTTAATACTATCTGTAGGCCTTTAGCACTCTTAAGTTGGTATGTGTAAAAATTTGTTTTATTTTTTTCGAATTCAGTAACAATTTTTCGGAAATCTTTTTCATTATATATTTGGATTTTAGTTTCATCAATATTACCTCGTTTAATTGGAATGATGTGAAAAGTATTTTCACCAATGGTCGACAGTAGTTTTTTTATAAGTGCGTTAGAATTTTTTTCTCTCAGATAAATAGGTGGTGGCTTAAAAGACTTTTGCGATGATGTAGAGGGCTTGTCGTCGGTGTTTTGCAATAATGAAAAACGATTTTGACGATTGGTAGATGATGCGCTGTTATCCCTAGACATCTTTGGAGCAGATGAAATTTTTGAAGAATTTGGGCTTCGCCCACGCTTTACCACTGTTATATATCTGTCCATTCCCACTTGTACCTTGGGTTTTGAGCTACTGTTATCTGTAGTGATAACTTGGTTTAGTGATGAAGGCGAGCCCGATGCGGATGATATCGCAGACTTAAATGAAGAAGTACTAGGCAATGGTAATGTTAACGATTCACTAGTTGGCATTGGACAAAGCGAAGTTGATCGCTGACGAAAAATTGGCTTTGCCGTTAAAAAAAGATTTTCATCAGATTTATTATTTATATTTTTTTGATTAAGAGTTTCAGAACTCACAGTAAAATAAGCATTTCTGCCGTTAGAACTCACTTCAAAATTTTTTTCCTTTGAGGTACTCATACAGAGTATTATTCCTCAAGGGAACTTTGTTTGTGTTTACGGTTTTTTTTTGTTTTTGCTATTTCTTGCTATGTAAAAAATATTAGTAAAGCCAATAAGCTTATTTATCAAGGTGAATATGTATTACGAATATTTTTTGTATGATTTTTGATTTTGTTGTTTTTTATATTTGTTTCGTATGTATGTATGTAAAAAAAAATCCGCTTTAATGTCTCTTCACTATGAAGGTTCAACGAGAACTGAACCATAGGAATTCGTGGATGTGTCTGTCTGTCTGTGAGAATTTAGTTGAAGCTTCGATTGGAAGGGGGCGGGGTGTAGTAGAGCTAGATCGATTGCATGTATATATATGTGTGTGTGTGTGTGTGTATGTGTGTGTGTGTGTACGTTTGTAGGAATTTCTATAGGAGCTTAAGGCTGATTGCGATATATGAGGGGCGAGGTGTACTAGTAATATGTAACCGAGGGAGTCTGTCTGTTTGTATTTCTGTAGGAGTTTAAGGCTGACCATGATTTGGGTGGGCATGGTTGTTGACGTAATATGTAGCCATGGAGATTTGTGGGTGTGTCTGTCTGTAGGAGTTTAAGGCTGATCGTGATTTGAGGTGGGTGAGGATGTTATTGAGGTAAATTGGTTATGTGTATGTATGTATGTATGGCCAGGGGAATTTGTGTATGCATATCTGGGGGAGAATTTAAGGCTAGTCGTGATTTGTGAAAGGTGGGGTGTTGTTGAAATTTTCTTGGATATTTCTTATATGAATTCTGCTATGTGTGTGTATTTGCGCTGGTATTTATATGTAGGTGGAAATAAATTGTTTTCAGTATCGACATTTGGTACTATAAAATAATATCATATGTCTGGACTTCCCTAATCCTAGTATGCTTTTATACTTACTATTGCTTTATATTTTCTCATGCTTAAATTTGTCTCGCGTTGAAGTCGGTCTGTGTGAAATTTGTTTATATTACAGATTTTGTTTATTTAACTACATTCGTCTTCTTTGACTGAAAGAGTTTTCTACACACAGAGAAAACCCAACTTTAAATCAGTAAGAACCATGCTGAATTAATAAGAACCATTAGCGAAGGTTTAGTCATATTGAAATTTCTTATTTCAATATGGACAAAATATTAAGTTACAGTATCCATTTAACTCATTAACTCATTAGTTTGTAGATATCTCAATACACATTTTCTATTATACTAAAAATTATTGAATTAATGTCAAGCATGCTTATTTTTAAGCTGCAAATTTTTTCTAGTGTATAGATCATTTATATTTGCATTGTGCTTTAACTAAACGACGCTTCATATACATATGTACATATTTTCATTAGGTAGATCTGATAAATACTTCAACATTGATAAAAAATTTGATATGTATACATACATATCTACAAATTGATTTTATGTATGTATGTATGTATGTACATACAAATAAGTGTTTATTTCAATCTTTGAATAAATTTTTTTTTGTCATTGATGTCTTTTGTTCTTCTTGTTGTTGGTGTTGTTGTTGTAAATATTCGTCTGTGTATAGATGCGATATATTCAGTTTTTTTCTGCGTTTACTTAAAAGTTTGTGAGGATTTTCTGTTTTTAAGTAAAACTGAATTCCTGAAGATACATACTCTATAGTAATAGCAACTATAATAGAAATATTTCTTATACTTAATTTAAATTTTTTTAAAGTTGATGCAACGTTAGTAAGTTAACGTTAGAAATTTTTGGGGTACATAATTTTTTCTAACTATAGACTTTTTTCTTCACTTTCTACATTTGTTTTAGAAATCTTGCTTTGCTTTATGAAAATGTATAAACATTTTTAAATGAAACTGATCCGGCACTCCAGCTTATATACTGATAGTTTTTTTTTTCTTTGATAGTCAACTTACTTCTTTTTTTATTTTTATTGATAAACATTTAAAATCAAAAGGGAGCTTTATATTGAAATTATTATTTTCATAATTGTTGAAAACAATCACTAGTTTTTTTTGTGATGAAATCATTTGAAGTTGAAGCTGATATCTTTGCTTACTGTTTTAAATTAAAATTTTATTCAATAGAATAAAAGGAGCTTTTTTCTTAAAGTCTGATGTACGTAGTCATAGAATTTTAGATGCATATAATATAGAATTGGATAATATTTATTTTTAATTTTTATGTTAAAAAGTACGGATATGAGTCTGAATTTAAATATACTTTTAAATTAGTTAAATCATAATGAACAAACATATTTTCTTCTTGGATAGCGATCAACAGAAAACGAACTCGTTTTCATATAATTTAGGTATACCCTCTCGACGGCTCCTCTAGGATACAAATTGACTTTGTGACGAAATATCTGTTGCTTTATACTGATAATATGTTTACATTAATAAGATACATATACAGATGTTTATTTTATGAAGGGTGATTACCTATGGCTTTTATTTGATGTTCTATATGACTTTTACTCATTTTATTAAAGTTCAGTGTATTGTGTATATATTTCTGAAATGTTTAAGTATGCTTTGTGTGCCTATCGGACAGAGTGTACGTATTAGTTGGTCAGTCAGGCTCTATTTTTATTTATTTTCTTCTTCTAATGTACCACTCCTTTTTTCAGATTTTACTACTTGAAATAGAGAATTTTATCTAATTTTTTGTTGGGTATATACATTAGGTAAATGTGTGTGATGTATGTAGAAATTGGTTTACATAGAAAGAAATGGATGCTTAATAAACAACTATTGTAACAAATCGATCTCAAATAACTCAGTTACCTCTACAAGCAATTCAAGTCGGTGTTTTCATAAAGTGTTAGAAACATTGTAATATATATGTTTGGGAGAATTTTTCCCTCAAGTATTTCTACATGAGATTTGCTGATTGATCCCTATCGCATTCATATATAATGATTTCTCACTTAAAAAATGTCATCACCACCATCATTCATACCCGTATATAACACAGTCATGAGTTGGGTTGATCTAGATACAATTGCTCTCTCATCACCTTCTAACAGATTTATATATTTTACTAGTATGCATGCCTTAGCATGCTTCTATCGATAGTGACGTAAGAGTGCAATTTCCGTAGTTTATCTATATTTTCTAAAGATCTGATAGCTATAGAAATAAACAGAGTGAAGATCTATTATAATAGTCATTACCATATTTTAAAATTTGGCGTACTAGACCTTTCGAAATGGAAAAATATTCAGCTTTCACTATTAAAGTTATAATATGATGATGTTGCTGAATATTGCAGTTGGTCATTTATTGTTATTGGTCATTTCGAACGCTTTAGTTTTTACAATATTTCATACTTACATACCATCAAGTTTAGAGGATACAATACATTAAGGTAATTCTTTTCCAAGACTTAACATTCCCATTCAATCCTTCAGAAAAATAAATAAATAATAAAAACAAAACAAAGCAGACTTTTTTCCTTTTTTAATTTTATATTTTATTTTAGTATTTTTACATTTTTTTTATAATAAATAGCTATTACACCTTCTACAATTGCTTTCCGCAAGTAGTAGACTTTACAACGGCACACTTCTTCTTCTTCTACTTCTTTATAAGTTGTAATGGACTGAAGACAACATGCAAAATGTCCATCACTTGCGTCCTCGCCTTCTACTGTACCAAACAGCTCGTTCTCCTCGAGCATGTTTATAAAGAGCGTAATGAGTTCTTTGTGCTCCCACATCATCTTTTTACCAAAATCCTCAATGAATTTAGCAACTTTGATCCTTATTGCAGTCATGGCTGTTTGAATACCGATATGTGAGTGAATAAACTTCGTTCTTTTAAAGAGCTTACTAGCATTTTTGAAAATATATCTTAGGGGTGCTGACTGTGAAACAGTAAGCTCAATATTCCAAGCTTTGTGAAAACAGTATTATGCGGCTGATAGTTTGATATATCAATATTTTTGTTTATACTCATCATCGATTTTTTGTTTAGAATTATTTTTGTTATTTGCTAAGACCCATTTTTAGCTGTGTGGGAAAAATATGAATTATATTTACATGATCATGTTGACAGCGATATAAATTTTCTGAAATTTTAAGAAATTTGTGGATTGATCGATTTTCGATTTTCTCATTAGTTTTGTTTTTGTTATTTAATTATGTTTATTATTACAAAGTCAATGGAACTTTAGCTAAAGCAGTTTTAAAACCCAAAGAATATTTAACTAAGACCAATTTTTAGCAGTGTGGGAAAAATATGAATTATATTTATATAATCATGTTGAAAGCGATATAAATTTTGTGAAATTTTAAGAAATTTATGGATTGTTCGAAGGTTAAATATGATTTTGTTAATGATAAACAAAAGTTTGTTGTATTATTATTATTTCTGTTTATACTAATTTTCGATTTTTGGCTTAGATTTATTTTTTGTTCTTTGCTAAAGCAGTTGTAAAACGAATACATATTTAAGTAAGACTCATTTTTAGAAGCGTGAGAAAAATTTGAATTATGTTTATAGTGATCATGTTGTCAGTGATATAAATTTCGAAAAATGTCAAGCAATTTGTAGGATGTTGGAATTGACTCCTATCTCTAATTTTATTTCACGTTGTAGTTCCTCAATTTGCATTTAAATGAATATTAATACTTTAAGCTACATTATTAATTTGTCTTGTATTTTATCTTCATTCAGTTTGAGGTAACTATCAACAATAGTTTGTATATATTTAATTTCTTCCTTCCAATACTGGTAAGTCATAGGAACTGGAAGTCTTTGAGTACAAATCATCGTCATCATCATTCTCAGTATTAGCATCATTAAATAAGATTATATTATCAAATATTGTTCCTTCTGCTAGTTTCTTTGGTGTACTTGTCTCTATCTTGACTGATGGTTTCTCATGCTTTAAACTTGTATATTTTCAACTTCGGTCTTGATTTTACTTTTTTCTTTCATAAGAATTCTTTTAATATTTTTAGAACTATTTATGAATTCTTCTGTTATAGGTTTAAATGCATCTCTTAGTTCTTCATTTGTATCTATTTCACTAGTTTTTATACTACGAAGCTTTTTCTTAATCACATTTGTTGTCAACACCAAATGCTTTAAAACTTTCTCATCCATGTTTGCTAACAGCAAATTCAGGTATCGGCTACTAGATCAGCTTATTAGGAGCTGATCTGGTTTTCAGATCAGCTTATCAGGAGCTGGTCTAGTTATCAGATCAGCTTATCAGGAGGTGGTCTGGTTATCAGATCAGCTTATCAGGAGCTGGTCTGGTTATCAGATCAGCTTATCAGGAGCTGGTCTGGTTATCAGATCAGCTTATCAGGAGCTGGTCTGGTTATCAGATCAGCTTATCAGGAGCTGGTCTGGTTATCAGATCAGCTTATCAGGAGCTGGTCTGGTTATCAGATCAGCTTATCAGGAGCTGGTCTGGTTATCAGATCAGCTTATCAGGAGCTGGTCTGGTTATCAGATCAGCTTATCAGGAGCTGGTCTGGTTTTCAGATCAGCTTATCAGGAGCTGGTCTGGTTATCAGATCAGCTTATCAGGACCTGATCTGGTTATCAGATCAGCTTATCAGGACCTGATCTGTTTATCAGATCAGCTTATCAGGAGCTGGTCTGGTTATCAGATCAGCTTATCAGGAGCTGGTCTGGTTATCAGATCAGCTTATCAGGACCTGATCTGGTTATCAGATCAGCTTATCAGGACCTGATCTGGTTATCAGATCAGCTTATCAGGAGCTGGTCTGTTTTTCAGATCAGCTTATCAGGAGCTGGTCTGGTTTTCAGATCAGCTTATCAGGACCTGATCTGATTTTCAGATCAGCTAATCAGGAGCTGGTCTGGTTTTCAGATCAGCTTATCAGGAGCTGGTCTGGTTTTCAGATCAGCTTATCAGGTAACAGATCAGGCTATCAGGAGCTGTTCAGATTTTCATTTCAAGATATCTGAGTCAGATTTAGTTATCAGTGTACAAGTAGCTAGCCATTTAGAACATTTATATACATGAAGTTTAAAGTCAAATGAAATACGAAAAAGTAAAGTTTTATGTGGTAAAATTATTTTCTATAACGATCATCGTTTAATTCAATATCTTTGCTTATAATCAAAAATTCATATTTAGCCTTTCAACATGCTTTATATTTTTCTCACCTTACTTAAACATTAAAATTACATTATGATGATCTCTTATTAAATGTTTGGTGATTCTGGTGTAAGTTTTACATAAGTAGAATGAATCAACATTCTTATATCTCCCCATAAAAAAGTATTCTTCCCATACGCATCATCGTTAAATATCATATTGGAATTACTTTGGACTGAAATAACAGATTCACTATCGGTAAATTTTGTAATATATTATTGTTTTAATTGATAAAATTAATTTCCTTATATCTAGGTTGATATAAAGATTTTGAGTATAAATAAATGTTCTCAAATTTAAGTCCATTAGGACTTTCTAGCAAGCCAATCATAGCGTTTTTTTTTGCAATTTGACAGGTCAACTATTGTTGCACGAATAGAATTTGATATAAAGGAACTATGATTTATTTTTGAACTATCGTTCGATGATTCATCAATATTTCGTACCAAGGTTATTTAGGTTATTTTACTAACCGCATTTATGTAGCTAAATACATTTTATAAATATTATCTCTTATTATAAAAAAATAAACTAATACAGCTATACCATATCAGAAAATATTTTCTGAAATCGTATAGCTGCATTAGTTTATTTTTTCTATAATAAGAGATAATAATAATAATCAAAACAGCATAAAAATATCCTTTGTTTTGACTATGAGTATGCATCAATATTTATGAAATGCGTTTAGTTACAAAAATGTGGTTAGTAAAACAAAGTATATTTTAACAGCCTTATTTATAACACTTATTAGGGCTTTATAAAGACTTTTTAAGAAAAAATTTTTATAAAAAACTTGTTTTAAAAAGCCTTTACAAAGCCTTAATAAGTTTTATAAATAAGGCTGTAAGAGTTTAAAATCAGTATTTTATATGATAATACTGATTTGAAACTCTTAAAATATTCTTTGTTTTGACTATGAGTAGGGCCCATTATCTCTTATTATAGGACAAATAAAATAATATAGCTATATGATTTCACAAAATATTTTCTGATATCGTATAGCTACATTTTTAATTTTTCTATAATAAGAGATAATATTTATGAAATACATTTCATAAATATTGGCGCATACTCATAATAAAAACAACCTAAAAATACCTTGGTACGAAATATTGATGAATCATCGAACGATAGTTCAAAAATAAATCATAGTTCCTTCATATCAAATTCTATTCGTGCAACAATAGTTGACCTGTCAAATTGCGAAAAAAACGCTATGATTGGCTTGCTAGAAAGTCCTAATGGACTTAAATTTGAGAACATTTATTTATACTCAAAATCTTTACATCAACCTAGATATAAAGAAATTAATTTCATCAATTAAAACAATAATATATTACAAAATTTACCGATAGTGAATCTGTTATTTCAGTCCAAAGTAATTCCAATATGATATTTAACGATGATGCGTATGGGAAGAATACTTTTTTATGGGGAGAAATAGGAATGTTGATTCATTCTACTTATGTAAAACTTACACCAGAATCACCAAACATTTAATAAGAGATCATCATAATGTAATTTTAATGTTTAAGTAAGGTGAGAAAAATATAAAGCATGTTGAAAGGCTAAATATGAATTTTTGATTATAAGCAAAGATATTGAATTAAACGATGATCGTTATAGAAAATAATTTTACTACATAAAACTTTACTTTTTCGTATTTCATTTGACTTTAAACTTCATGTATATAAATGTTCTAAATGGCTAGCTACTTGTACACTGATAACTAAATCTGACTCAGATATCTTGAAATGAAAATCTGAACAGCTCCTGATAGCCTGATCTGTTACCTGATAAGCTGATCTGAAAACCAGACCAGCTCCTGATAAGCTGATCTGAAAATCAGATCAGGTCCTGATAAGCTGATCTGAAAACCAGACCAGCTCCTGATAAGCTGATCTGAAAAACAGACCAGCTCCTGATAAGCTGATCTGATAACCAGATCAGGTCCTGATAAGCTGATCTGATAACCAGATCAGGTCCTGATAAGCTGATCTGATAACCAGACCAGCTCCTGATAAGCTGATCTGATAACCAGACCAGCTCCTGATAAGCTGATCTGATAAACAGATCAGGTCCTGATAAGCTGATCTGATAACCAGATCAGGTCCTGATAAGCTGATCTGATAACCAGACCAGCTCCTGATAAGCTGATCTGAAAACCAGACCAGCTCCTGATAAGCTGATCTGATAACCAGACCAGCTCCTGATAAGCTGATCTGATAACCAGACCAGCTCCTGATAAGCTGATCTGATAACCAGACCAGCTCCTGATAAGCTGATCTGATAACCAGACCAGCTCCTGATAAGCTGATCTGATAACCAGACCAGCTCCTGATAAGCTGATCTGATAACCAGACCAGCTCCTGATAAGCTGATCTGATAACCAGACCACCTCCTGATAAGCTGATCTGATAACTAGACCAGCTCCTGATAAGCTGATCTGAAAACCAGATCAGCTCCTAATAAGCTGATCTAGTAGCCGATACCTGAATTGCTGTTAGCAAACATGGATGAGAAAGTTTTAAAGCATTTGGTGTTGACAACAAATGTGATTAAGAAAAAGCTTCGTAGTATAAAAACTAGTGAAATAGATACAAATGAAGAACTAAGAGATGCATTTAAACCTATAACAGAAGAATTCATAAATAGTTCTAAAAATATTAACAGAATTCTTATGAAAGAAAAAAGTAAAATCAAGACCGAAGTTGAAAATATACAAGTTTAAAGCATGAGAAACCATCAGTCAAGATAGAGACAAGTACACCAAAGAAACTAGCAGAAGGAACAATATTTGATAATATCATCTTATTTAATGATGCTAATACTGAGAATGATGATGACGATGATTTGTACTCAAAGACTTCCAATTCCTATGACTTACCAGTATTGGAAGGAAGAAATTAAATATATACAAACTATTGTTGATAGTTACCTCAAACTGAATGAAGATAAAATACGAGACAAATTAATAATGTAGCTTAAAGTATTAATGTTCATTTAAATGCAAATTGAGGAACTACAACGTGAAATAAAATTAGAGATAGGAGTCAATTCCAGCATCCTACAAATTGCTTGACATTTTTCGAAATTTATATCACTGACAACATGATCACTATAAACATAATTCAAATTTTTCTCACGCTGCTAAAAATGAGTCTTACTTAAATATGTATTCGTTTTACAACTGCTTTAGCAAAGAACAAAAAATAAATCTAAGCCAAAAATCGAAAATTAGTATAAACATAATAATAATAATACAACAAACTTTTGTTTATCATTAACAAAATCATATTTAACCTTCGAACAATCCATAAATTTCTTAAAATTTCACAAAATTTATATCGCTTTCAACATGATTATATAAATATAATTCATATTTTTCCCACACTGCTAAAAATTGGTCTTAGTTAAATATTCTTTGGGTTTTAAAACTGCTTTAGCTAAAGTTCCATTGACTTTGTAATAATAAACATAAGTAAATAAAAAAAATAAAACTAATGAGAAAATCGAAAATCGATCAATCCACAAATTTCTTAAAATTTCAGAAAATTTATATCGCTGTCAACATGATCATGTAAATATAATTCATATTTTTCCCACACAGCTAAAAATGGGTCTTAGCAAATAACAAAAATAATTCTAAACAAAAAATCGATGATGAGTATAAACAAAAATATTGATATATCAAACTATCAGCCGCATAATACTGTTTTCACAAAGCTTGGAATATTGAGCTTACTGTTTCACAGTCAGCACCCCTAAGATATATTTTCAAAAATGCTAGTAAGCTCTTTAAAAGAACGAAGTTTATTCACTCACATATCGGTATTCAAACAGCCATGACTGCAATAAGGATCAAAGTTGCTAAATTCATTGAGGATTTTGGTAAAAAGATGATGTGGGAGCACAAAGAACTCATTACGCTCTTTATAAACATGCTCGAGGAGAACGAGCTGTTTGGTACAGTAGAAGGCGAGGACGCAAGTGATGGACATTTTGCATGTTGTCTTCAGTCCATTACAACTTATAAAGAAGTAGAAGAAGAAGAAGTGTGCCGTTGTAAAGTCTACTACTTGCGGAAAGCAATTGTAGAAGGTGTAATAGCTATTTATTATAAAAAAAATGTAAAAATACTAAAATAAAATATAAAATTAAAAAAGGAAAAAAGTCTGCTTTGTTTTGTTTTTATTATTTATTTATTTTTCTGAAGGATTGAATGGGAATGTTAAGTCTTGGAAAAGAATTACCTTAATGTATTGTATCCTCTAAACTTGATGGTATGTAAGTATGAAATATTGTAAAAACTAAAGCGTTCGAAATGACCAATAACAATAAATGACCAACTGCAATATTCAGCAACATCATCATATTATAACTTTAATAGTGAAAGCTGAATATTTTTCCATTTCGAAAGGTCTAGTACGCCAAATTTTAAAATATGGTAATGACTATTATAATAGATCTTCACTCTGTTTATTTCTATAGCTATCAGATCTTTAGAAAATATAGATAAACTACGGAAATTGCACTCTTACGTCACTATCGATAGAAGCATGCTAAGGCATGCATACTAGTAAAATATATAAATCTGTTAGAAGGTGATGAGAGAGCAATTGTATCTAGATCAACCCAACTCATGACTGTGTTATATACGGGTATGAATGATGGTGGTGATGACATTTTTTAAGTGAGAAATCATTATATATGAATGCGATAGGGATCAATCAGCAAATCTCATGTAGAAATACTTGAGGGAAAAATTCTCCCAAACATATATATTACAATGTTTCTAACACTTTATGAAAACACCGACTTGAATTGCTTGTAGAGGTAACTGAGTTATTTGAGATCGATTTGTTACAATAGTTGTTTATTAAGCATCCATTTCTTTCTATGTAAACCAATTTCTACATACATCACACACATTTACCTAATGTATATACCCAACAAAAAATTAGATAAAATTCTCTATTTCAAGTAGTAAAATCTGAAAAAAGGAGTGGTACATTAGAAGAAGAAAATAAATAAAAATAGAGCCTGACTGACCAACTAATACGTACACTCTGTCCGATAGGCACACAAAGCATACTTAAACATTTCAGAAATATATACACAATACACTGAACTTTAATAAAATGAGTAAAAGTCATATAGAACATCAAATAAAAGCCATAGGTAATCACCCTTCATAAAATAAACATCTGTATATGTATCTTATTAATGTAAACATATTATCAGTATAAAGCAACAGATATTTCGTCACAAAGTCAATTTGTATCCTAGAGGAGCCGTCGAGAGGGTATACCTAAATTATATGAAAACGAGTTCGTTTTCTGTTGATCGCTATCCAAGAAGAAAATATGTTTGTTCATTATGATTTAACTAATTTAAAAGTATATTTAAATTCAGACTCATATCCGTACTTTTTAACATAAAAATTAAAAATAAATATTATCCAATTCTATATTATATGCATCTAAAATTCTATGACTACATACATCAGACTTTAAGAAAAAAGCTCCTTTTATTCTATTGAATAAAATTTTAATTTAAAACAGTAAGCAAAGATATCAGCTTCAACTTCAAATGATTTCATCACAAAAAAAAACTAGTGATTGTTTTCAACAATTATGAAAATAATAATTTCAATATAAAGCTCCCTTTTGATTTTAAATGTTTATCAATAAAAATAAAAAAAGAAGTAAGTTGACTACCAAAGAAAAAAACTATCAGTATATAAGCTGGAGTGCCGGATCAGTTTCATTTAAAAATGTTTATACATTTTCATAAAGCAAAGCAAGATTTCTAAAACAAATGTAGAAAGTGAAGAAAAAAGTCTATAGTTAGAAAAAATTATGTACCCCAAAAATTTCTAACGTTAACTTACTAACGTTGCATCAACTTTAAAAAAATTTAAATTAAGTATAAGAAATATTTCTATTATAGTTGCTATTACTATAGAGTATGTATCTTCAGGAATTCAGTTTTACTTAAAAACAGAAAATCCTCACAAACTTTAAGTAAACGCAGAAAAAAACTGAATATATCGCATCTATACACAGACGAATATTTACAACAACAACACCAACAACAAGAAGAACAAAAGACATCAATGACAAAAAAATGTATTCAAAGATTGAAATAAACACTTATTTGTATGTACATACATACATACATACATAAAATCAATTTGTAGATATGTATGTATACATATCAAATTTTTTATCAATGTTGAAGTATTTATCAGATCTACCTAATGAAAATATGTACATATGTATATGAAGCGTCGTTTAGTTAAAGCACAATGCAAATATAAATGATCTATACACTAGAAAAAATTTGCAGCTTAAAAATAAGCATGCTTGACATTAATTCAATAATTTTTAGTATAATAGAAAATGTCTATTGAGATATCTACAAAATAAAGAGTTAATGAGTTAAATGGATACTGTAAATTAATATTTTGTCCATATTGAAATAAGAAATTTCAATATGACTAAACCTTCGCTAATGGTTCTTATTAATTCAGCATGGTTCTTACTGATTTCAAGTTGGGTTTTCTCTGTGTGTAGAAAACTCTTTCAGTCAAAGAAGACGAATGTAGTTAAATAAACAAAATCTGTAATATAAACAAATTTCACACAGACCGACTTCAACGCGAGACAAATTTAAGCATGAGAAAATATAAAGCAATAGTAAGTATAAAAGCATACTAGGATTAGGGAAGTCCAGACATATGATATTATTTTATAGTACCAAATGTCGATACTGAAAACAATTTATTTCCACCTACATATAAATACCAGCGCAAATACACACACATAGCAGAATTCATATAAGAAATATCCAAGAAAATTTCAACAACACTCCACCTTTCACAAATCACGACTAGCCTTAAATTCTCCTCCAGATATGCATACACAATTTCCCCTGGCCATACATACATACATACACATAACCAATTTACCTCAATAACATCCTCACCCACCTCAAATCACGATCAGCCTTAAACTCCTACAGACAGACACACCCACAAATCTCCATGGCTACATATTACGTCAACAACCATGCCCACCCAAATCATTGTCAGCCTTAAACTCCTACAGAAATACAAACAGACAGACTCCCTCGGTTACATATTACTAGTACACCTCGCCCCTCATAAATCGCAATCAGCCTTAAGCTCCTATAGAAATTCCTACAAACGTACACACACACACACACATACACACACACACACACATATATATATATACATGCAATCGATCTAGCTCTACTACACCCCGCCCCCCCCTTCCAATCGAAGCTTCAACTAAATTCTCACAGACAGACAGACACATCCTCGAATTCCTATGGTTACATATTGCGGCAACAACGCCACCCACTCAAATCACGGTCAGCCTTAAATTCCCACAGTCTAGCAACACCTACATTAGCATTAGAAAAAATAACTTTCACGTTTCGCCGTCGGCATTAGGAAAAAAATAATAATCATGTTTTGCCGTCGGCATTTGAAAAAAATAGTTATCATGTTTTGCCTTCGGCATTAGGAAAAATTATCATGCATTGCCGTCGGCATTAGGAAAAATTATCATGTTTTGCCTTCGGCATTAGGAAAAATCATTAAATGATTTTCCGTCAGCATTAGGAAAAACCATTTTCATGATTTTCCCCGTCGTCATATACACACATAAAAACCGCCAAACTATGAACCGCCTTAATACATTCACACAAAATATTCCACACACAAACATCCACGGTCAGGCAGACAGACAGACATACCGACAGACGGACTGACAGACATACACTTAATGTAAACAAAAACTCCTAATGTAAACAAAAAACATTAAAGCGCCGCCGAAAACACAAATTTCCAAGAATTTAACAATTTTCAAATTTTAATTACCCAAATTTAACAATTTCACTCCATAATTTAACAATTTCACCCACAATTTAACAATTTTAATTGCCCCCGAACCGCCATTTCACTACTACTGAAGTCATTTTGAAAACAACCGTTTTCCATCACATACCTAAATGGCTTTGAAAAATATTTGTATTATGCATGAAATACAAATATATATATAAACTAAAAGCTATGAAATACAGTGCCAAAATCAATAGAAAGATATTTGTATTATGCATGAAATATAATAAGAAACTTGGCACTAAAGGTACGAAATACAATAAAAAAATCAATAAAATTGTATTATGCATGAAATGCAATTGAAAATTGATCATATGTACACACAAACAAGCCATGAAAGATGTTTGTATTATGCATGAAATACAAAAAACTAAAATAGCAGAGCTATAAATTTCTTATTACTACACATTTGTATGCATTTAAAATGGTGTAGGCCTACTGGGGAGCCAGCCATTCAAAATAAATGGCAACGCACTGAGTGTAGTACCTCAACGGTAGTGTGGAAACCTACACGAAAACCAAATTATACAAATTAAAAACAATATGATTTTAAAAGAAAAATGTCCATATTTACTTTTTAAAGGTGGGCACTTTGATTCCCCTCTACAAGTTAAAAACAAATAAATTCAGTTAAGTGCGAATTTGACTCGCGCACGTTTGGTTTTGAGCATTTTTTTAAATGGAGTTTTTTTTGGCGCTTATGAGGTTTTTCAGCTGAAACGATTTTATTTTGTTTTTTCGCTTTGTTTCTCGTTTTGACGATTTTTTTTAATTCTTGGCGATTTTTTTTAATTTTGGGAATTTTTTCATTTTGGGGATTTGTTTTCATTTTGACAATTTTTTTCATTTCGTGGATTTTTTTTTTTATTTTGGCGATTTTATTTTGTTTTTTCGCTTTGTTTCTCGTTCTGATGATTTTTAAAATTTTTGGCGATTTTTTTTAAATTTTTTCATTTTGGGGATTTTTTAATTTTTCCGGTTTTTGGCGATTTATTTTCGTTTCAGAATTTTTTTTGCCCTTTTTTCGTTTTGGCGATTTTTTTTTTGGTTTGACGATTTTTAAGTTTTGCAATTCTCTAGTTTTACCGTTTTTTTTTAATTTCAAGTGTTTGCCTCTTACGGTTTCCAAGATATATCAAATTGTCAAAATTACATAGTCAAAATTACATTAACTGATAGAATATCCTTTAATTTTTTAAATTTTAGTGTTAATTGTTGTAGTCTGTATAAAAATACACTAACTTTACAAATTTAAAGGGTATATACATACAATTGTATGTATATTACATGGGATTTTATCATTTTTCGTTGCTCGTTTTGGAACACCCTTTAATTTTTAACTCTCATGTATTTTTTGTTGTAGCGGCCAAGGTTCTACATACCCTGTCTAAATTTCAGATCCGTAGTTCTTACGGTTCCCTAGGAAATAGCCTGTGACAGACAGCGTAGCGAAAACAATAGGGTTCATTTTCACCTTTGGTGTAAATTTGGGGCAGTCACTTTGACCCCCACCAAAATCTCAAAAGGTTTTAGTAGTCCTTTCCATATGCGAAAAGAATTTAAAAATCAGATGCGTTCCAAAAGAAACTGAATTAAAAAACCCGCATAAAAAGGGCACTACTTCTATATATAAGGGGTAGATACGTTCCTACTTCAAAAACCGTCAATTGACTGGTAGTGTTCTTGTAGGGTACATATGTATACAAAATAATATTAATATTTAAGAAAAACTGCTTTGTCTGAAACATGACTTATGCATGTGAAAACACACTTTAATACATCAGCTTCAACGTTTCCATTGCTTGAGCTATACGCTGAATTTCACTTTCCGTTTGTAGCAGCTTTTCCCTATTAGCAATTTGTACATCAGCGGGTACTTTTGCGGCATAATCACCATCCTCCATGGCTTGTTTCACTTTGCTAACAGTTTGGGTCAATTGCATTTGTTTCTTTTGCAATTTGGAAATTTCTTTATCCGCCTCGATTAAACATTTTAAAAGCAAATGAACTTCACATTGCCCCGAAATAGTAACAGTGAGTCTATACCTGATAAATTTTTATCATGATAAAAGTCAAATCGTTATCAAGAGAAAAATTTATCAGATATACTCCATTTATTAGTGTTATTGCAGTGTCTTGACAATTTTGTCAGAGCTCAAGCTCAGACAAATTTGTCTTGATAAAAAACGTAAACAAACTGTTTGACGTTTTAATTTATTTGCAGAAAATACAATTTTTATGTGATTTTTGAGAAAAAACTATAAAAATAAAGAAAAGTATTAATGTTTTTATTAAATAAAACCATTTTAATAAACATGAAGTGAAATATTGTAGGTATTGTGACAAGCTTTCTTCAAGACGACAAAGAAATTATGATTTATCATAATAAAAAAACCACAACGTCTTCGCATGTATGCTTGCATTAACAAAAATTTGACAACGGCTCTGCCGATGTTTTGTTAGTTGTTATGATAAATTTTTATCAGGTATAGACGCTATGTTAGAATAGCACAGCCAACGGGTGGTGTTGTATTGAACTAAAACTTGCAACAGTAGGAAACTACGGACAAATAGCTGGCATATTTCAAATGAGCGTCTGTGCAAACAACATACGATTCCGTTTTATTTTGTTAGGCAAATTGTAATCAGAGCGAGGTGAACGTATGACTTGTGTAGCCTTTAGCATGAAATCAACTTCTTTTTCAACCCTTTCATTACGCCAAGTAACATTACCTGTTTATAAAAAAAAAAATAATAATTGGTAAATTATAACATGTGGATAATTATGACATGTTTTTTTTACTAACCGGGATAAGCAGCCACACATATACTGAGTTTGGTATCAGATCTGGGGAAGCGTTGATACAATTCTTCCAAAATAAAAGGCACAAATGGTGACAGTAATTTAATGCCCAAATAAAGGCAAGCAAACAAAGCTTTACGTGCTGAAGCGTTCTGATCATCGGTGATATTTTGAAATATGGGCTTCAAACATTCCAAATAAACATCACACAAATCGTACAGCCAAAAATTATACCAAGCATTGGTGGCTGCCCTTGTTACAAGCCTCAATGGCCGCCGACAAACGTGACAGGATCCAAACATCCATATTATCTTCATCGGAAGAGTATTTTCTGCAGCCGTAAAATATATAAGAGCAAACATTGTGGCAATCCATAATTTTAAAGTTCGGCTTCTGTAGGCTTTTCTGCAATTTCAGAGTATTTTACCTACAAAAACCAATAAAAATATTAAAATATTCATTTCATTAACAAAAACAAACACTTACCATTGGGGTTTTATTATGGGTTCCACATCTTAAGAGCGTGAAGAAATCGGCACCACCATGGGGTTACTAACAGTATATCTTCACAGGCCCAAGTCCTTCAGTCGTAACACAATTTCTTTGCGACAAGTAAATCTCTTAAGCGAGTGCCAGACATCAATATTCAGCTTCAATATATGTGGTTGTGTGCGTTTGTTTACCAAAAATAGTCACACATTTATTATTGGTGTGAATATTTTTTTATAAAAATTCGCACACAACCACATATTGAAGCTGAATATTGATGTGTCTAGCACCCGCTTTAATTCCAGTAAATTATCCATAATCACCAATTATGTAGCAATCATCATTGAATATATTGATAAAAGGTAAATTACAACTTTTTCCCACTTCATAATCCTTGGAATCATGGGATGAAGTAATTTTAACAGCTCCCGTACCGAATTCAATATCCGCAAATTCGTCCCACACAATGGGTAAACCTCTAGTGCAGAAAGGGTGCTTTACAAATCTGCCATGCAAATGTTTTTAACGCTCATCCTTCGGATGAACAGCCATCGCCGTATCACCCATGGTTTCAATGCGCGTGGTGTCCACTATAATCTCTTCTTTGTAAGCAAACTTCCTTTTCATCATAGCCCGAAATGGAGTAATGTGCGACCGGGTATATCAATTCTATCCATTTCTATATCTGAATAGCAGAGTGCAACAACACGACCAACTTGTTTAAAACCCCATGTTCTTATTTTTATAATTATAAAGAAAAATGAAAATAATTTTTCTTCACACGGCATTTTCTGGAATGGATAGAATAAATACTGACGCCATGATGAATTCCAGTGCTGCCACACGATCTACTAAGAACGAATGGAATAGAACCGATTTTCCCCACACATACACTGTAACAATAATAATATACTATAATTATTTTGCATATATATTGAAAATCCATGTACAAATATAAAATAATTTAATTAATTTCATTATTTAAAGCTAATATATTCAAAAACTTGCATGTGCTGCAAACATTTTGTTTTCTGCATAATTTTTCACCTAATTGGTTGCAAATGTGCGTACTTGCTACTTTTTACACCATAATAGCAAAAAAAAAATATTTAGTACTAAGTACCAACATATGCAACCATGAGTCCCGGTACGTTGTAAAAGTACGATTCAAGGCGAATTCACATAAGGTGATCTTAATTCGCCAGCTGACATAAATTTCCTGCTGTCAAGTGAACCAAAACGTTAAGAAATATTTTGACAGCAGGAAATTTTACACTAACAAATATACAAAGCGAATACGCAGAGTTGCAAATCAAGACCACCTTATATCAATTCGCCTTGGTACGATTTCTTCACATCGATAAAGTACGATTTCTTCACATCGATTTTTCACCATGCAGCTTTGTATGTGGTTAAAAATTGACTAGGTAGCACTGACACCAAATGAACTTTCTTTTTATATGTTTTACATTTTATAATTTTTTCTGGTCCTATAACTTTTTCTAGAAAGTCTCCCTGGAAATGAGAGTTCACATTATATATGCCTATTTATATCCTAAAGCGACAGAAGGTACAGCTTTGGGGGCACGAGGTTTCGTTTTTAAATTAGTAGCTAGACACTAAAGACGTTTTTTGGTCTCTTTTTTAATAAATTTTTTTTGTTAATTTTATAACTTTTTTCCTGACGTCTCCTGGAAAATGATTGAACCCTTATTCGACGCATATTTTTGTGTGCTATCGATTGCAGGTAGCGTCATATGAGCACGCAATCTAATTTATGAGTTATGAGCAAAAAACTCAAACTGTATTTTTTCAAGTACAAAAAGAAGTTTGTTGGTCTATATCTTTTTTCAGAAAGTCTCCCGAGATATAAATCTTATAACAACCGACGCGTATTCTAATAAGCTATATATTGAAGGTGGCGCCATGCGCACACGAAGTCAAACTTACGAGATGTAAGCGAAAAAGTATTTGTAAAAGTGCCCAATTAACACATCGGATATATTCAAAATGACAAAAATTTCAACAATGACAGTCAAATAATCTGATATTAGAGGTCTTTCGCTAATTACTCCGGTTTTTTAATTTTTTATTTAGTAAAAATTTACTTTAAAAATATTGTATTAAAAAACATTATTTTTTTCACTCTTTGTTTACATTTAGCACGTACCAAAAAGTTTGCCAAATGGAAAACACGTGCTTCGCTAAAAAGTTGATCAGTGCTGCCTAGTTGATCCACACTGTAAAAAAATTTCTAATTTTTAATTTTTTATGTGCTTATAACTTTCTCCATAAAGTTTCCCGGGAAAAGATAGAACCCATTATCGACGCGTATTTTTATCCTTAATCGATTAACAATAGCAACATATAGGTACGAGGTCTCGTTCATAAGTAATTAGTGAAAAAGTAAAGATGTGTTTTTTGCATGTTTTCAATAAAAAAAATGTTGCTGAGCCTATAACTTTTTCCAGAAAGTCTCTAGGAATAAGATAGTACCCATTATAGACGCGTATATTTGTCCTTAATTTATTGAAGGTAGTGCGATATGCGCACAAGATCTATATTTTGAGATATGAGCATAAAACTGAAAATGTTTTTTTGTTGCAAAATTTTTCATAAAAAAAATTTGCTAGGACATTAACTTTTTCCACAAAGTCTCCCGGAATAAAAAAAGAACCCATTATACATGCGTATTTTTGTCCCTAATTAATTGAAGGTAGTGCGATATGCGCGCGACATCTAGGTTTTGAGCTATGAGCAAAAAACTGAAAGTATTTTTTTGTTGCAAATTTTTTATTAAAAAAAAATTTGCTAAGCTAACAACTTTTTTCACAAAGTCTCTAGGAAAGTCATTAAACCTTTAATCGACGCGTATTTTAGTTTGCTATCATATGCGCATGCGATCGAGCTTATAATTTACGAGCAAGAAACTAAAACTTTGTTTTTTTAAGTACAAAAATAAGTTTATTGCTCTATAACCTTTTTCAGAAAGTCTCCCGAGATATAAGCCTTATAACAACCGATGCACATTGTAATAAGATATCGATTGAAGGTAGCGCCATATGCGCACGAAGTCTAGTTTACGAGTTATGAGTGAAAAAGTGTTGCAAGTGTCTAATGAAAACATCAGATATATTCAATATCAGTAAAATGTCAACAATGACAGTTAAATGATCTGATACTAGAGGCTTTTCGCTATTTAATTCTATATTTAGATATATAATTTTTTAATAAATCACTTAGAAAGTAATGCAATTAAATTGGCAATATTTTTTCATTATTTGCTTACATTTTTCAACAATGTTGTCAAAACTGAAAAATGTTGCCGTTTTTCCCAGTTTGTTTTCTTCACTTGCGTAAAAGTATAATAGTGTGGATTAAAATTTGACATGTGTGACAGATTTTTGACAAGTCTATCCGATTTCCAAAAGTTTATGAAAATTTTATTAAAATTATAATTTCTATTATAGCAGAGATGCATTTTGTAAGGCAGTTGATAAGAAAACAGCAAATTCTGCTTCATTTATCTAAAGATAGAGAGATACATTTTGAAAATTAAGTTTTGCGTTATTATTTTTATAGAAATGCAAAATAATTAAACATAAAAATTGTTTTGAATGTTTTTGCATCTTTTTTGTGGAATAGTGTGGCACCTATAAGAGATTCTGTTGCAATTTTTTTGGAGTGTGACAGAATTCATTCCGATTTTCCAGTGAATGAATCGTACGACTGTGTATGATAGTATATCACGGCCTTAAGGTATACTCAGCTCAATTGGTTTTAAGAAATTTATACTTGAAATGTCATAGAAATTTACTGAAAAATGTGTTTTGACAACCAACGTATATTAAAATTACACGCTGGGCAAATAGTAGCCTGAGCCCATGATACAGTTATAACAGGTACATGCACAAGCCCAGCCTGTTATTGTATACAATACAATTGTTGTCAAACTTTGTTTACAAGCTGCAAAAATGTTAGTGTATGTGTGTGAATAAAATGATTAGTGTTGCCATTGAGTTTACACATGGGTGTGTTTCCAATTACATATTGAAGAGAATTACCCTACACATGTTTTTTGTAGGTTAAAATGAAAACAAAACTAAATAAAAATAGAAGATAAAATAGAATTACGCGCAGGTTATACATGAATCTAATTACATGGCCTACACATGAGAGTAATTGCACACTCTGTGTAATTACAAACCTATTGGCAACACTTAATGACTTTAATCATTTACGAATGCCGCGTCTGAAATTGTACTTTAGTTACCCTGTAATTGTTATTTTTATAAACAAAATGCATCTGTTTCTGACAATGGTAAGTTTGTTTATACCAACAAAATGCATGTGTTTTTTGGTGTTGTAATTTTGTTGTAGTCGTGCATGTACCTGGTATAATTGTACCATGCCTGAGCCCTTGCGACCACCTAGTATCAAGGCGAATTGATATAAGATGGTCTTGATTTGCAACTCTGCGTATTCGCCTTGTATATTTGTTAGTGTAAAATTTCCTGCTGTCAAAATATTTCTTAACGTTTTGGTTCATTTGACAGCAGGAAATTTATGTCAGCTGGCGAATTAAGATCACCTTATGTGAATTCGCCTTGCCTAGTATGATATCGCCTTGTATACATATATATCAAGGCGAATTCACATAAGGTGATCTTAATTCGCCAGCTGACATAAATTTCCTGCTGTCAAATGAATTAAATCGTTAAGAAATATTTTGACAGCAGGAAATTTTACACTAACAAATATACAAGGCGAATACGCAGAGTTGCAAATCAAGACCACCTTATATCAAATCGCCTTGCATATATATCTTTCTCTTTTTGCCGTTTGTCTTGTTTGAGAAAAATCACGCCAACGTTTGCACTGCTACCAACATTTCAAATACAAAATTTTATTGAATTCTTGGTTCGGCTGTAAGAATTAAAGTTTTGCTTTGTGAAAATTGCCAAATTTAAATATAAATAAAACATTTTACTGCCTTAATATCGAAGCATATAAAGAAATATTATTTTATATTTCCATTCTTCAAGATTCGGCATTGCTGTGAATTGAAAGGTTTTTCGATGGTCACCCGCAGGGGTTTTTGTCTCCTACTTTATTTTAATGTGAATATATAAAACAACATTAAAAGTAATTTTTTTGAATATTTTGTTATCGAGAAACGAGTGAAGGTTTTAAGTGGCATCAAATTTATGATCAAAGATTTATTAAAATTTTTAATTAAAAATTCTACTAAATATTTAGTGATTGAAAATTTCAAAATAAGATTTAAAGATTTATATATATGCATATATATGTAGATATATTCACTGTAGAAATATGAGTGGTCGCGGAAGTCGGAAAAGAGGTAGGCCTCCAAAAACTCCCAATGACCGTGTTGGAGCAAAGTTTAATTATCAATTGTTAAAGAAACCCAAATATTTAAGCAAAACAAGCGATTCACAATTAAGTACACCATCGGTATCACGTGCTTCTTCTCCACAAGAAAGCGATACAAGTAAAAATAACCGCAAATCATTAAATAAACCCAGGGGTCGAGGACGCAAATCTCATACAAGTTCTTCCTACACCAACAGGAAAAGTAAGTACAATAAATATTTACATGGGTATCCTGTAATTTGTATGGCTTAAATGCAGTTTAGCGAAGCAGCTCCAAACAAAATAAAAAGTAGCCTATGTGATAGAAAATTGAAAAATAAAAAGAAAATATTAAATAAAAAAGTTGGCGGCGACGCCTATTTCCGAGTTATGGGGCTCTGAACTTTGTATAGAAAACTTCCAAAAATCTCAATAAAACAAATTTTTTTTTAACTTATCGCATAGGAAATTAAAAATATTAAAAAAAAATTAAGAAAAAAAATTAGTTACGACCCTTATTTCTTGAGTTATTGGCCTTTAAAGTTTTTATAGACGATTGCGATTTCTCTTTGCATTTCTGAATGCCGTGTCGGGAAACACCATGGTGGAGAAAATCCTTAAGCCCGGACGAAGGCCGGCAGTGCAGGAAAACGTTATTAGACAGGAAAACTGCAACGCAGAAAATCTTTATTAAGCTGAGCCGTGTCGGGAAACACCATGGTGGAGAAAATGCTTAAGCCCGGCCGAAGGCCGGCAGTGCAGGAATACTTTATTAGACAAAACTTTGCAAGGCAGAAAATCTTTATTAAGCTGCGCCGTGTCGGGAAACACCATGGTGCAGAAAATCCTTAAGCCCGGCCAAAGGCCGGCCGTGCAGGAAAACGTTGTTAGACAAGAAAACTTTGCAACACATTTATTAAGCTGCGACATATCGTGAAACACCATGGTGGAGAAAATCCTTAAGCCCGGCCGAAGGCCGTCAGTGCAGGAATACTTTATTAGACAAGAAAACTTTGCAACGCTGAAAATCTTTATTAAGGTGCGCCGTGTCGGGAAACACCATGGTGGAGAAAATCCTTAAGCCCGGCCGATGGCCGGCAGTGCAGGAAAACGTTGTTAGACAAGAAAACTTTTATTTTACAATTATCTACCACATAGAATTTTCTATGAATACTTCAGAGGTGCTATAACTCGGGAAAATTGGGTCGAATGAATTTTTTTTACTTATTTTTTTTTTCTTATTTTTTTAATTCCCTATCAGATAAGCTATTTAATTTTCTTTTTTTTTTGGATTTTTTGTAGTTTCCGAAAAAAAATTTCAGAGCCCCATAACTCGGAAAATAGGCGTAGCCGCCAAATTTTTTATTTAATATTTTCTTCTTATTTTTCAATTTTCTATCACGTAGTCGACTTTTTATTTTGTTTGGAGCTGCTTCGCTAAACTGCATTTGTTCCCAATTTGATTTTAAAAATGAAAAATATTTTGAAATCAAAAAAGATTATTTTTTGTTTGAAAAAGACAACAACCTTGATATAAAGTTGAACATACTCAAATTGAAGGATTATGTTTTTGAGTTAAGAATGAAATATTCCTGAAGTAATAATGAAGCTTTTTGATTTTAAAACTTTTTATTTTTATATTGAAAATGAAGCGTTTGAATTAATAATGGAGAATTATTAAGCTAAGAATAAAAGGTCTTAAATTAATAATGACTCATTTTTGAATTAAGAATGAAACGTCCTAAATTAACAATGGAGAGTTTTTAAATTAAGATTGAAACGTTTTAAATTAATAATATAGAATTTTTATTTTAAAATTAAAAATATTATTTTTTTGGAATCAAAATGCCCTTATTATGAACAATTTTCGATCTTCGACTGTAGTCCAAACCGCTAATGGAACGAATTTTCATTTGGATTATGACTAACCTGACCAGACATCCCCCATTAGGCGGGATTATCCCGCTTTTCACAGGTCGATCCCGCCTTGAATTTCTATCCCGCTTTATCCCGCTTTTTAGAGTTTTGAATAATTCAATCTCTTGTTCGATTTTTATTAAAATGTAACTGATAAAAATTAATTCTAAATATTTTTTAAGTGCGGTTATTGCTTAAATAGCAAAACCCTGTATGCTTCGCTACACCCCATAAACGATTTAAGATGAAAATTAATTTTGTTGCGCCGCAACAAGGCAAACTTCTGACAGAAGAAATAAATCGATGTGAATCTTGAATTTAAAATGTATTGTTAGATTTTATTTAAAAATATAAAGGCGCACAACGTTAATTTATTATTAAATTATCTTCTTTTTTTACAAAACTTATTAAAAGGCTGAGAGATATATTTATTTCAGTTCCGTCCTCGTGTCTTCGGCTTTCTACTTTACCATAAAACAAAAAAAGGATTAAAAACTATTTCATATTGCATAGTTGCAATTTCTTCGGCAAAAAGGTGTTGTCAATGCTGCGGTGATATTTTAGACCGCCGACATCCCGCCCCTCGTGAAGATCCTGGAGGACTTCACTTAAAACGTCTAGCACCGCAAGTCTAGAGACTAGTCTGCGTAAGGTCCCACTTGATGTTCTAACGTCTACGATTCTCGTCTGTCCATCTTTAGCTGTGAGCTTTGATATCACAACACCTCTTCTCCACTGGCTTCTGGGAAGATTTTCGTCACAAATGATTACTATGTCGTTCACCTCTATAGGCTTTCGGGGAGTAAACCACTTCGTGCGCTTAGTAAGCGTTGGCATATATTCCCGAATCCACTGGCGCCAAAATTGGTTTTTTAATTGTTGGCTTATTCGGTACTGCTTTCGTGTGCATATAGCCTCGACATCACCGGACGTCTGAGTTGAGTTAGTGGTACCTAGCAGAAAATGGTTGGGGGTCAATTGGTCTGGATCTTCCGGCGTGACTGGTAGATGTGTGAGGGGACGACTATTCACAATATTTTCGGCTTCCACGAGCAGGCTACGTAACGTTTCTACCTTAGGAGCAACTTCCGTCAGCGTCTTAGCCAGTACCTTCTTTGCGGATTGGACAAGTCGTTCGCAGCAGCCTCCACTACTGGGATTGGCGGGGCAGTTGAATTCCCAAGTTATATTTCTTGTGGCTAACTCACTTTGAATGTACTCATGGTCAAATAAGTCGTTCACACGCTTTAATTCGCCATCTGCACCAACGAAGTTTCTTCCCATGTCTGAGCGTATTTTTATCGGAATGCCTCTTCTGTTTATGAAGTTGCGAATGCAGATAATACATGCGTCGGTGGATAAGTCGGCCGCTAATTCAATATGTATTGCTCTTATCGTTAGGCACGTAAAAAGGGCTGCCCACCGTTTTTCTCGTCTACGTCCGATGGTTACAATCATAGGACCAAAATAATCCAGGCCAGTTTAAGTAAATGGCCTGACATGTGGTTGAAGACGATCAATTGGTAATTGACCCATTATTGGCGGTTCTAGTCTTGCACCGCTATTTTTGCATAATTGACAATTCAATTTCGCTTTCTTTACGGCTGCTCTCAATTTTGGTATCCATCTCGTCGTTCTGATGATATAGTCTTTGGTGGTACCAATCTACAATGAGTTCTGTCAGGGCATGACGATATGGTAGGATTATGGGGTTTCTTGTAGCTTGAGGAAGGGTCAAAGCGTAATTGATACGGCCATTAACGCATAAAACACTATCCGCATTCAGACATGGCGTGAGAGACAATATTGAGCTGTTTTTTGATACGTTGCCATTTACTTTAATTCTTCGATCTCGTTGCCGTATACTTCCTGTTGTACTAGCTTACATAACGCAATTTCAGCTCTTTGAAGTTCAAGCGCTGTCAACTCATGAGCACTGCGTCCTCCAAGTTTTTTGCGAGCTACATCACCAAACCGCAACAACCAACCAACAGTTCTTTGAAGTCGTAGATAACTTGAAAATCTATAAATAAATAAATAAATAATGAAATAATGAAATCAATTAATGTTGTTCTAGCGATGTTCACACAAAATTTTTTCTTTTCTTCTATGTTGTTTTCTGGACTTATGTAATCAGCTGGTGGCCAGAATTCCTCGGCATTCAACAAAAACTCTGGTCCTTTAATCCACATGTTGTCAGGGCTATACGTTACAGGATACGTTGATCTTGTTGCGGTGTCTGCAGCGTTCAAGTCTGTAGATACCCAGCGCCAATCGCTTTGTTGTGTTTATTGGAGAATTTCTCCGACTGTGCATAACGAATGCTTTATACTGTCTAATATCTGACTTTATAAAACAAATTACTGTTCGCGAATCGCTCCATAATATTATTCTCGATGCCCTAATTCTATGATTCTCTAATATGGCGTTTTTTAAGCGGGTACCTAACACTGCTGCCTGTAGTTCGAGACGGGGTACAGAAAGTACCTTAAGTGGTGCGCATTTTGTCTTACCGGCAACAAAACAGATACGAGTTTCGTGTGGTGTAATAATGCGCCAATATGCCACGGAAGCAAAGGCCGTTTCACTGGCGTCGTTAAAAACATGAAGTTCGATCGTTGTCCCAAAGTCGAATAACCGATAATCATAGCACCTGGGTAAACGAAATTGTTTTGCTAACTGCAAACTTTTAACCCATTATGCAAAGCGTTTATAAATGTTTTCAGGAATAAGGTCGTCCCACTCAATGCCACTGCGCCACACCTCCTGTAATAATGTCTTACCATAGACTAGCAGATTTGCGAGCATTCCAAATGGGTCATATATAGACATGATTAAGCATAGCAATTCTCGTTTTGTTGGACATTTAGTACCGGCCATAACTTCCGGATCAACACGATTCAATTTTAGTTTAAATACAAATTCGTCGCTATTGCTTCGCCAAAACATACCCAGCACCTTTTCAACTACATCAGCAGCATTCATATTGACGTTTAAGATTTGTCCTTGACTACCTTCATTTAGATAATTTTGCACCCGCGAAGAATTGTATATAAACCCACGGAGCTCAAAGCCAGCTTTTGCGTGTATATTTTTTACTGCTGATGAAATTCGTAATGCTTCTTCTTCGTTACGAAAACTGCACACCATATCGTCAACGTAATGGTTGTTTATTATGGTTTCAATCACTTCAGGTTGCTCCCTTGCGTTTTCGATTGCGTTCAAATTTTTAATGTACTGTGCGCTACATGGTGAACATGTTGCACCAAATATCATTGATGCCATCGTATATACTTCAATTGGGTCGCTTTTATTGAATCGCCACAAGAAACGTTGTGCCTCTTGATCGGCTTTACGAATACGAACCTATAGGTACATTTCCTTTATGTCCGCGCACACACCAATTGCGCCCTCGCGAAACTGGAAAAGTATTTTTAGTAGTGCCTGGTTTTCGTCTGGTCCTTTGAGAAGTACGGAGTTTAAGGATTTTCCATTTATAGATGCGGCCGCATCGAAAACCAATCTTAATTTGCCAGGTTTGTTGACGTTAAACACCGCAAAGTGAGGGAGATACAGAGTGTGCGGGCTCATTTTTTGCGCTTCGGACTGTGTCATCTATTTTGCATAACCACTCGAGATATATCCGGGCATAGCCGCCTTGTACCTGTATTCGAACTCACAGTCATTTGCCATTTTCTTTTCCATGGTCTTTAGACGAGTTGCGGTTAATGTGTAGCTGTTTGGCAGGTTCACATTATCGCTTTGCCATAATAGGCCTGTTTCGTAACGGTTTTCAAGTTTCACCGTGGTGTCATCCATAATCTTTCTGGCACGAACCACATCCTTTGACTCAAGTGGCTGAGTCGGCAATGATACACCGAAGTTTTCGGTTGTAAAATATTCGGCTACGAGACTGTCAATTCTTGTCTCTTGTTCCTCTCTATTGTGTAGTATGATAGACAACTGGCATGATTTATCATTAAACTTTCCATGTGGGTTACCATAAATGGCCCAACCCAATGGCGTGTTAGTGGCAATAGCATGTTGGCTGAGTTGAAAGGACTTTACATTTGGCGTAAGGTGACAATTATCTAACCCAATTAAAACTTTAGGTACAGCGTCAATTTACTCGGCAAATGGCAAGCCTTTTAATTGCTAAAATTTATCGTGGAGCTCTTCTAGGTCAACTATCTGTGATGGCAAGTTCAATTCTGGTACAGTGTGAGCTTTCATATTGTACCATCTCTTATTTTTTCCAACTCCTTTAATGTTGAGCTTTATAAACATTGACTCTACCCTTTTTGGCGGCCCTTCGAACCAACGTAACGTAAGATGCTCTTTTTTATCTATAAATCCCATTTGTTTAGCGATTGACTCGTGTATCAATGTTGACGATGAGCCTCCATCTAGAAACGCATACGTCTTCACGATCTTATCGTTCAGGCCACGCATTTCAATGGGTACCAACTTATAGAGTAATTTTGTTGTCTTTGGCGAAAATAACTTGTTTTGAATCATATTTACTTGTTTACTATTGTCCACGAATTCCTGATGTAATACGGTGTTATGAAAATTTTTGCAACCTTTACTACTGCAGATTCTTTTCCTTCTGCATTGTGTCAGATTATGCCCCTGGCGTAGGCATGCAAAGCAGAGTCGATTGCTCTTAACGAAATTCCAACGATCGTTAATTGGACTTTTTAAAAATTTATCGCATTTTGCTAAAATGTGTTGTTCATTGCAGTTAATGCAAAACGTTTGGTTTTCTTTACGATTGGTGATTTCATTCATTATCAGTACTGTTTTTGTATTAGCGCGAGTTTGGCTCTTCGTTGCCGTATGAGGTAGTGTTGTGGCAGTTTTCCTTTTGTATAACGCTGACTTTTATTCTGCATACTATCTACCACACAAAGTAGAAAGCTTCAAAATGGCGTCTTTTTGTCTTCATAAAATGGAAGCAGTGAAATAAAATTGTTGCGTCGCAACAAGGCAAACTTCTGACAGAAGAAATAAATCGATGTGAATTTTGAATTTAAAATGTATTTTTAGATTTTATTTAAAAATATAAAGGCGCACAACGTTAATTTATTATTAAATTATCTTCTTTTTTTTACAAAACTTATTAAAAGGCTTGAGAGATATATTTATTTCAGTTCCGCCCTCGTGTCTTCGGCTTTCTACTTTACCATAAAACAAAAAAAGGATTTAAAACTATTTCATATTGCATAGTTGCAATTTATTCGGCAAAAAGGTGTTGTCAATGCTGCGGTGATATTTTAGGCCGCCGACAAATTTTTTAATGAAAGTGCCACGTTTGCAGTACAACCTTCACTATTTTGTAGAATACAAGTCTCATTGTTACTCGTAACATAAATAGTCATGAAGAGTTTCTAAACTCTCACTGCATTAGTTTTCAAGATATGTTTTAAGTAAACATATTCTCTATTTGAGAGGAGCCATACTCACTTCTCCCATTCCTATTATTTTCTATCATTACCAGGATCAGCAGAATTTCAAGTTTGTCTTTGTAGCAGATACCAAGACATTACAAAACTAAAATTTTATTTACTTGAGACGTGACACACTTTGTTCTTCATTATTGACTAATTTTTATAATACTTTTCTCGTTATTGGTGTTACTGCTTACGAAAAAAATAAACATTTTGATTGTTTTGGCTTCCAAGATATCTTGAAGTAATAGCCTCTTGTTTCTTCTTGTTTCAAATCAGCAAGAAAAACAAAAATTGACACTATGTGATGTACCACGCCTACGTGTTAAATTCTAAATTTTTTTCCAGAAACAATGCACAATCTCAGCAGAGGTATCCCGACAATATTTCAAGGTTCTCACAGTATTAGTTTTTCAGATATCTCAAAGTAAATATTTTTTCATGTTGGTTTCACACCTAACATGTCTAGTTCGACCTTTTTTCTGTAGGCAACGCACAATATAAAAGTCGTTAATCACAAGAAATTTCACGTTTCTTGCTGAAAGATATTTCAAAATAAAAAAATTATGATGGAAGTGCCACATTAAAATAAATAGCGAAATCGGTGCAGCCGCTCTTAATTGATGCGATTACCAACTAACGAAATTTAATTTTTATTTATATAGATAAATAATTTCTTATAAATACTTTTGTTTTTTTTTAAAGCGTTTCTTTTGAGTTGAAAACTGTGTTTCCTAAGTATATACCAAACTGTGTGTGCATATTACACATCCCGCTTTACGAAAGGTATTTATTTTAAAATCCCGCTTTTTGGCGATATTTTATTCAAAATCCCGCTTTTTGATCGATCATGTCCCGCTTTTTGCAAAAACTATCTGGTCACGTTAGTTGTGACGAGCATTCTACAAAAAATTATCGCTATTATGAACACCGTGATTTTGAAAATTTGCAATAATTTTAAGATTTTTTGCTCAAGGATCATACATGGTAATGGACATTAATATACAATTGGTCATAATAATAAATTAATTCTCTTTTTTTAACACGACACAACTATAAAATGTTACTCGCTGAAAAATATAATTTCCTTCTGACTCTACTTCATTATTGGACTATTTCTTGGTATCTTCTTCTGAATTGATAGGGGCTTCTGGTCAGTTCCAGTGTCCGGGTATAACACGCCATGTTTTCATTTTTTTATCCTTAGATATAAAACATACGGTACAAAGAGGATACTATGAGTTTTTTGACTACGATTCCATTGATTCTACATCAATGTGCATGGCATCTGTTGATTGTAATTTTAATGATATGTTTTTAACGAATAATGTTGAGCAATTAACTATATTTATTGATAACCTGGTTTCTTTGCACTCTATAGTTCCTGTGTGGAAACGCTATTTTCGAAGTCATGATGAATCATGGATTAGAGATCCTCTGATTCAGTTTCATACTTCGGTTAGAGATCTGGCGTATAGGACGTATTTAGGTGATAGGACTGATAATAATTGGAGAGTATTCTGTCGTTGTAGGAATTATGTAAAGAAAATTATTAGAAAAATAAAAAAGGAGGCTCACAGTATAATTTTTGAAAACAAGGATAGTAAGGGGATTTGGTCAGTTCTTAATAGAAATGGAGTGGTGGATGGCATTGACCAGGTTGAGAGTGTGGACCCTGATTTCTTGAATGGTGTGTTTGCAACTAACCAGGTAATTAGTGGCGAGGTTATTGATATTTCACGATATCATAATAGAGGTTTTTCATTTCGTACTGTTGAATTATCGGAGTTGCTTACTGCTTTTGGTCTGATTAAGTCTAATGCTGTAGGATTTGATGGATTTACACTCAAGTATATCAGGCTTTTAATGCCGTTTGTTGGGAACTATTTTCTGCACTTGGTTAACACTATATTAACTACTTGTAAATATCCTTTGATGTGGAAGATTGCCAAGATTATTCCAATAGAAAAAAAGGTACAATTGCTGGTTGTAAAGAGTTTAGGCCAATATCGATATTGCATATTCTCTCAAAAATAGTGGAACATATAATAAAAATTCAACTTATGAGCCATATTGAAAACAATCGTTTTGTGCATGATTGCCAATCTGGGTTTAGAAGTTGCAGAAATACTACTTCATTGCTTCTTGGTATGACTGACAACATTAGGAATAATATTTCTAATAGAGGCGTGTGTGTTTTGTTGTCCCTGGACATATCAAAAGCTTTTGACATGGTGAGTCATTCTCTTTTAATTGATAAATTACATAGGTTTTATTTATGTTCTAGTTCCGCTTGCAAGTTAATATATTCTTACCTGTCTGAAAGGAGTCAATATGTTTTGAGTTCTGGTCGTGTTTCTGGAGTCCTTCCTGTTCATAGTGGTGTACCACAAGGATCTGTGCTCGGACCTTTGCTTTTTTGTTATTCATTAATGATCTTTTTGATATTGTTTCTAGCAACATATGTCTTCTATTCGCTTTTGCTGATGATGTGCAATTGCTTTTTAAAGGTTCAGTAGATTTTCTGATGTGTTACAAAATATGATTAACTATACCGTTGGGGTTCTACAAAACTGGATTTCTGATAATGGCCTTTCTCTTAATACAAAAAAGACAAAAGCAATGCTGTTTGGCAGAGGTAGTTGTAGGCAATTTTCTGTAACTATCAGTAATGAGTCTGTTGAATTTGTTGATAAGCTCACTTGCCTAGGTTTAGTACTGGATTCGAAATTAATCTTTGAGGGGCATATTAACACACTAGTATCTAGAATAAACTATATTTTACGCAAATTATGTAGCAATGGTGTTGCTATGTTTGGATTATTTGCGTTGGTGTTAGGTTTATACTTGTGTGTCTCCCTTACGTTTGGCTAGCTCCCGTATTGCTTTGTCAGTGTTAGTGCTTATTTCATTTCACATTATATACTTACGGCCATTCTGGTTTTCAGTAATAACGGTATCTTATATATTTGTAAGCTATTTTAGATTATCATAAGTAACTATATTTGTCTTTTTCTTTCTTATCGTTTAGTGCATATAGTAATAAGTATGATTATATTGTATAAACCCAGATATTTAAGAAATGTATTGAAAACTGCGAAAAGAAAAGGTATATAAAGTAAACTGTCAAAAGGAAAAGACGCTGTGTTTTATTTTAGAGACTTACAATTATATAGTCTGGATATGATACTACCCTTTCATGTTAAGAAAAGAGTTGTTTATGGTATAATTATGCATATTCTATTATATGGCCTGGAAGTTTATTCTGGTACTTTTGGTTATGTCTTGAGGAAGTTAAAGTTAATTTTTAATAGAGTAATTAGGTAATTAGGAGCATGTGTCACCTTACATTGTAAGATTTTTGGGAGTTTCTTTTGCATATTATATAAAGTTCCGTAATTTATATCACTTTTATAAGTCATATAGATTGCAAGCACCAAGCTATTTGATTGAGTTATTTGAGTTTAGTAGATCCACTAGAAATAAACAGTTGATTATACCAAGACTGAGTGGAGGATTGGAACGTTCTTTTTGTGTAAGGGTTGCATGAGCATACAATGTTTTGCCTAATTATTTGAAAACTTTTAATGTCTCACCGTTCACGTATAAGAAAAAACTATTTTTAGAACTCTCTAGTAATGATTTGAAGTATTGATTGATAATGTATAAATAACTATTTTGCAAGATAGCCATTGTTGGCAATTTCTCACTTCTCTTTTTATAATTTTTTTATTTTTTCTCTCTTTTTCTCACTAATAATACATTTTGACCAATTGGGATGGTCCTATTGTTCTTACTTACTTTCCTAATTGTTAAACTTTGTTTTTATTGCATATATTTTATTGTTTTTATATTGTGTAAGTTATATTTTTACATACTAATTTAAAATAATATTATTATAGTAGAAATTTGTAACCGTTTAAATAAATAAATAAAAATAAATAAATATTAAAATCAATTTGAAGATTTCTTTATAATTTCTACCTAAGACTTTTTAAAAATATTTACAGCCTTATTTATAAAAATATTAAGAAAAATTTTGTATGAAATTTGTTTTAAAAAGCCTTTACAAAGCCTTAATAAGTTTTATAAATAAGGCTGTTAAATTTTATAGTTTTTTAATTAATTTATTTGTATCGAAAATATCTGGAACAACTTGTTTTTTAATTTAAAAGAAAAACATTAAGGTATTTCTGCGGTGTATGGTTGACTTTATAAGCACTTTTTTTGTCCATTTTTTTGGATTGGCAATGCCATAAAAAGTTGCACAACTTTGCAAAATTTACTCTGATAATCTTGCACTTACTCAGACCCTGACAACTTTGTATCATTTGTGGAAAATAATTTTCTATGTGGTTGTTATATTTTTTTAAAAATTTTGCAATTTTGCATTTCTGCAACATTTTTTATCATTTACTTTAACCATTTGCATTCTGTCAGTAAGATACGATTTAAACCACATCAACTCAATTCCTCTGATCCCATACATATAAAGTTTTTTTTTTATCAAAATTTCTCTGTCAATGGTTTCAAACGCTCTCTTGAAATCCAAGAAAATTGCCATAATCTTATTATTCTTGCCTCTATTCTTCCATCTGTTAACAACATAGCTAACCGCTGTTTCACATGAAAATTTTTTTCTGAATCCAGATTGATATTTTGATAAAATGTTGTTATGCTCCATATACGTCTCTAGTTGATGTTTTACGACATTTTCCAGGATTTTTTCGCATATTTTAAGAGTATTTATCGGAGGAAACTCTTCACAATTTGTCGTTTTTGATACCTTCTCAATAGGAATTATTACAGCTGTTTTCCAATTATCAGGAAAAATTCCTGTTTCCAACGAATTATTTATTATGCTCATTAGATTATTTCCTATAGTGTTCCAGTTATCAAGTATAATTTTGATTGATAGCCTGGTATAGTCTGGTTTTCCATTAATTTTATTACATATTTTTTTATTTTTTTTTATTTATTTATTTTTCAAGAAAGTAATATGGAAGCCTATCGGCCAATTAAGTATATTACAAAGATAATTCCTGAATTTAAATGAAATATAATTAATCTATACTTAATAATAAAAAAATAACTATTTAATTCATTAATAAAAAATCAAAGAAAAATACAAAAAAATCATGAGAATAGTTCGAAAAAAGAAAAAAGTTGCAACAGTGGCTCCCCAGCCAGAAAAGATTAACTTAGAAATAATTTGAAAAAAAAAACAGAATCCCAAAAAGGTGAATCAGTACCAAGAAAAAAGAAAAAGAATAAAGAATAGATAAAATAAAGTAAGACGAATCAATGAAATCTATCCCTAAAATTTCTCAATCAATAAATGTAGGTAGCTAGACAAGTTCAAGGGAATTTCAAGTAACGATGGAGGTAATCTGAAAAATGTTTAAATATTTTCAAACGAAAAGCATTATTAGAGCAAGAGAATAAACGAAGGTCAATAGGCAAGTAGTTCCAACATCTAGCAACCCTAATCAGAAACGAACGCTGAAATAACCCTCAACGTATTCTAGGAATAATTTTTTATTTTTTTTTATTATTCTTATTAGTATTAAAAATACTTTTACAATATACATATGTACATGATTAAACTTCCTATCATTATAACTCAACATTAAATCTTACAAAATTAATACATTTTTTTCTAAATACATTCTCGTTATTTTCATTTTTCATATTATTTGGTAGTGTATTATACAGTTGTAAGCCCTTGTAAAACAGTGATCTCTGCATCTGCGTTGACATAACCCTGTTTAATCGAAAATCGTTCACATTTCTTAGTCCGTACGGTTGGCTTTCTCCTACATATCTTTTTTGTTCACAAAGGTATCTGGGTGCGTCGCCTTGTTTCATCTTTTTAATAATTCTGAATTGAAGTCTCTGTTTCACATTTAACCATTTCAGGATATTCAGCATTGTATTTATTTCAGTATATCTATCACATTTTAATATTATTCTCATAGCTTTATTTTGAAGTTTCTGCATTCTTTCTAATTGGAGTGTGTTGCTACATGTATATAAAATAGTAGACCCGTACTCGAAGTGTGGTTTTATTATGGTATTATATATATTTATTGCGATGTGTGTGAAGATAAATTCGAATTTAACTAGCAGAGACAGGAACCAACATTTCTAACATAGCATGTTAAGCACATAACAGAGCACTGTTAGCTTTTTAACAGTAGTCGCTAAATGGATTATTGTTCCAAATCTTTGGAACTGGATCGGGATAGATAATTTTTTTTATTGGAAAAATTGCTCCAAAATGTAGTTTATGTAATTACAAAAGAATTTTGGTGAAAATATGTCTAGTAGAGCCAATAAATTAGATTTAAGAAAACACTATTTTCTTGAGAAGATAAGTGCTCCTTTGGGTAAAATATGGAAGAGCACACGTACTACACCTTATAGGTGTGGTACTCTGGAGGGTCCTAAATGCGATCCAAGTGTTCACGTTTCTCAAATAATTTTGGGAATTGAAATAATCGATTTTGAAAAATATGCTTTTTTTGGTGAAATTTCTTGAGAAGTTCATTGGTCATTTGGATAAAATATGGAAGAGCACACGTACTACACTATATAGGTGTGGTACTCTGGAGGGTCCTAAATGCGATCCAATTGTTCATGTTTCTCAAATAATTTTGGGGATTGAAATAATCGATTTTGAAAATAATGCTTTTTTAGTGAAATTTCTTGAGAAGATCAGGGTAAAATATGGAAGAGCACACGTACTACACTATATAGGTGTGGTACTCTGAAGGTTCCTAAATACGTTCCAATCGGTCACGTTTCTCAAATAATTTTGGGAATTGAAAAAATCGATTTTGAAAAAAATGCTTTTTTAGTAATTTTTTTTTTAAAGTGGTCATTTTGGTAAAATATGGAAGAGCACACTTACTACACCATGTAGGTGTGGTACTCTGGAGGGTCCTAAATGCGATCCAAGTGTTCACGTTTCTCAAATAATTTTGGGAATTGAAATAATCGATTTTGAAAAATATGCTTTTTTTGGTGAAATTTCTTTAGAAGATCAGTGGTCATTTGGATAAAATATGGAAGAGCACACGTACTACACCATATAGGTGTGGTACCCTAGAGGGTCCTAAATATGACCCATGTGTTCACGTTTCTCAAATAATTTTGGGGATTGAAATAATCGATTTTGAAAATAATGCTTTTTTAGTGAAATTTCTTGAGAAGATCAGGGTAAAATATGGAAGAGCACACGTACTACACTATATAGGTGTGGTACTCTGAAGGTTCCTAAATACGTTCCAATCGGTCACGTTTCTCAAATAATTTTGGGAATTGAAAAAATCGATTTTGAAAAAAATGCTTTTTTAGTAATTTTTTTTTTAAAGTGGTCATTTTGGTAAAATATGGAAGAGCACACTTACTACACCATGTAGGTGTGGTACTCTGGAGGGTCCTAAATGCGATCCAAGTGTTCACGTTTCTGAAATAATTTTGGGAATTGAAATAATCGATTTTGAAAAATATGCTTTTTTTGGTGAAATTTCTTGAGAAGTTCAGTGGTCATTTGGATAAAATATGGAAGAGCACACGTACTACACTATATAGGTGTGGTACTCTGGAGGGTCCTAAATGCGATCCAATTGTTCATGTTTCTCAAATAATTTTGGGAATTGAAATAATCGATTTTGAAAATAATGCTTTTTTAGTGAAATTTCTTGAGAAGATCAGGGTAAAATATGGAAGAGCACACGTACTACTACTCTGAAGGTTCCTAAAGGTACCAACAGACGACATGTTTTTCACATTGTATCTGCCAGAATTTACATATGTAAACGAAAACATGTCGTGTGTTACCTTTAAAACATTGCTTGTGTAAAAAACATGACAAAAAACATAAGACATTATTTGAAATAGAGCGTGCTCTATTTTCTTATGTTAAACATACAGCTCCAAATGTCTATGTCATGCGAACAAATTCGTCGGCGGTTGATTATGTGCACTATCATTAGCCGTCTGAATGAAGTATTTTGTAAGACAAAAAAATTATATATATTTTTTTTTTTAATTTAACGTTGTTCGTTTTATTAAAATGAGTCCAAAAATGTATATATTTTTAGATACAACCTCAACGTCTTGTTTAAAAAAGAAAACATTAAAAAAACACATTTGCGTCGCCAGTACTGCAGCGACGGAATCAAAAATATTTCGACGGCTTTAAGCCATTTATAAAACAAACTACTTGCATATTTATGTACTGAAAACGAAGAAGTGATACTACATGTACGTTTGTGACCAAAAATTATAAACCTTATGTGAATTAACCAATATTGACAAGCATAAAGAAAAACATACGAATCGAAAAATTAAAAAACACATGTAAAAAACATGTCGTCTGTTGGTACCTTAAATACGTTCCAATCGGTCACGTTTCTCAAATAATTTTGGGAATTGAAAAAATCGATTTTGAAAAAAATGCTTTTTTAGTAATTTTTTTTTCGTGGACATCAAGTCCGTCAGCAATGAAAACAAATGTCTTTCACAAATACCCACAAGTTATAAAATATTTACATATTTTATTTCAAAATACGATACATTTAATATATGACCGACCGACGCTTTGCAAAGTTCTCTATACAATAATTCCCTTTTTTCTCGATCATTCGTATTCGTTAAAGATTTAAAAATTAGATAATAAAATAATACTAAAGAAAAGATAAGCAAATAAAAAGATAAATCTGCAGGGTTGCATCTTCACACAGGGTGACAGCTCGGCCTATTCTGACTCCAAATCGTCCCCGATTTCTTCGTACGACTCGTCCAGGTTTGGACAACTGCAGCACCATGGCTTGATCTTCTCGGCTGAATAAACAGATGAAAATTTTCGATTCGTTATCTGAATTCCTGGTACGTCTTCTATCAAATAACGGTCTTTTCCTAGTACTTTTGAAATGATGTACGGGCCACGGAATTTCGGTTCAAGTTTTCTTGAGTCACCTGTAGCAGGAGCCTCATTTTCGATTACCACCACATCACCTTCAGCATATTGATATGGCGTTGTATGTTTTGAATTAAAAAGTTTTCCCCATTTTCTTCATTCCTTCTGGATATTCTCAGCGGCAATATTTCGTTTGTCAACAATGGGTAATGCGTTTTCTACAATGTCATCATGAATGGCTGCGACTAAATGGTTATTGGATATATCCCGTAGTTGGAAATTAAATATAAGTTCGTTGGGCGTAAAACCTGATGTTGAGTTCTTTTGAGAGTTCACGGCCCATTGGAGCTCACGTAATGTAAGATCCCAATCTTTTGGATCTTCAACAGTAGTTCTGATGTAGGAAAGAATAGTCTGGTTTGCACGCTCGACCTGACCATTTGCTCTAGGAGTACGGACTGCGGTTTTAATATGCCTTATCGTGTTTTCATTACAGAAATCTTCAAACTGTTTTGAGCTGAAAGCGGTGCCTCGGTCGCTGACGATACATTTTGGAAGACCAAAATATGTTGACATTTCGTTTAAAACGCTGATCACGGGGGCTGTTTTCGTGTTGCGTACAGCTTTTACAATTAAGTACTTGCTAAATGAGTCCGATACTGCTAATATATAACAATACCCTCTTTTGCTCTTTGTAAAAGGACCAAGATGGTCAACGTGCACGGTTTGGAATGGAATTGGTGGTATCTCACCGTAATGTAAACGGGCTTCAGACTTACCGGGTCTATTTTTGTTGTAACAACATTTAATGCAGCTAGCGATATATTCCTTCGTATACTTTCTCATTTTCGGAAACCAGAATTTTTGTTGTATTCGCTGAATGGTCTTGTCAAGTCCAAAATGACCCATATCGTCATGAGAATATTTTACGATTCTCCATCGGATGTGTTTCGGTATGACTAGTTTCAAACCATTTTCGTCTTCGGTAAAGTCTGTGATTTCGTAAACAAAACTCAGATTTTATTTGTTTTTCTTGATCAGATGTTGAATCACCTCTGAGTACGGCCATAATATTAATAAGTTTTTCATCTTTTAATTGCATTGTAACCACCCAGTCTTCAACTTCAGCAGTCACCTTCATTATAAATCCTGCTGGTTCAATTTCGGCTGGAGGCTTATCTGGGGCACGGCTCAAGGCATCAACGTGTGACATACGGCTACCTTATCGATGAATGAGTGAAATCAAATTCTTGCAGACGCATCCACCACCTAAGCAATTCGTGGCTTGAGTTCCTTGTTAGCTTTAACTTTGGCCACGGCTGCACAATCGGTCACTAAGCAAAAAGATTTTCCCAATAAATAAATTCTAAAACGTTCGAGAGCCTCAACTGCGGCCAGGGCTTCAAGTTCGTAACTATGGTAACGACTTTCTGCGTCAGTACAGTGGCGACTATAGTAAAAAACAGGTTTCCACTGCTTACTATCATCTGACTGCAATAAAATAGCGGCGAGTCCTATACTACTCGCATCTGTATGAACCTCGTGGTGGGCTTTACTGTTGTAAAGTGCTAAAACTGGTTGTTTAGTTAGGGCATCTATGAGCTTTTCGAAAGATTTTTGTTGGTCAGTATCCCATACAAAAACATTTTGTTTACGTAATAACATGGTAATCGGTCTTGATATTATGGAATAGTCTTGTACGAATTTTCTGAAGAAGCTCGTTAAACCTAGAAATCTTCTTACTTCGGTTACGTTTGTCGGCTTACTAAAATTTTTGATCGCCCTACTTTTCTCCTCACCAGGTCGTATACCATTTTCATTAATGATGTGTCCCAAATGGGAAATTTGTTTCGCAAGAAAATCATATTTATCAAATCGAAGGGTAAGGCCACTTTCATTTAAGATGTCGAAAAATCTATCAAGGCGATCTAATCCTTCTTCGATTGATCGGCTGGAAATTACGATGTCGTCCAGATAGGCTAAAATCTCACGTGGCTTCATTCTGGATATAAGCTTATTCATGACACCTTGAAAAACTGCGGGGGCATTCACGAGACCGAAAGGCATACGGTTGTATTCATAATGACCGTCATGAGTAACGAAAGCGGTGTACTTCTTAGATAATTCATCAACCTCAATTTGATGATATCCCATACGTAAATCTAGGGTAGAAAAAACCCGATTTCCAGCTAACTGAGCGAATTGTTCGTCCATAACCGGCATAGGATATGGCGTTTTTAACGTTATAGCATTTAATTTGAAATTTATTTGCTGGTGGTTCAGCGTTGTCTATACACCCCACCGTCGCCGTAACAAACCATCAGTAGACTTCAACCATACACATCGAATAGTCACAAACCCTTTACCCCATGCACAGACTTTCAAGAACTATTTGAGAATTCACAAATAACAATATTTTTGAAAATCACAAAAGAAAAATAAGCGTAGTAGGCTTAGAAACTAATACAAAAAACCCAGCAAATAATTTATATTCGATTTGAATCTATTTAATTTTTCTACACCTTTATACAATTAGAAATCCATTGAATAACAATAAAAGCAACCACAAGGCAAAATGAAAAATAAAATCTAAATTTAACATTTAAGAAATTTATTATTCGACATATTGTCAGAAGTTTATTTTAATTTGAAATTTATTTGCTGGTGGTTCAGCGTTGTCTATACACCCCACCGTCGCCGTAACAAACCATCAGTAGACTTCAACCATACACTCCTAATAGTCACAAACCCCTTACCCCATGCACAGACTTTCAAGAACTATTTGAGAATTCACAAATAATAATATTTTTGAAAATCACAAAAGAAAAATAAGCGTAGTAGGCTTAGAAACTAATACAAAAAACCCAGCAAATAATTTATATTCGATTTGAATCTATTTCATTTTTCTACACCTTTATACAATTAGAAATCCATTGAATAACAATAAAAGCAACCACAAGGCAAAATGAAAAATAAAATCTAAATTTAACATTTAAGAAATTTATTATTCGACATATTGTCAGAAGTTTATTTTAATTTGAAATTTATTATATATATATATATATATATATATATATATATATATATATTATATTATATACAATTTCTAAATTGCTATGACTGGCTGCTATGACTTTTGACTATTGGACATTGATCTAGAGGCGTCCAGGAGTCTCCTCCAATATTCTTTTTTCCCCATCTCGTACCATTTTTGAAAAAAATTACCAAAATTATTTTTCAATTTTAAACAAACTTTTTTAGAAATTGTGTTGTAATTTTTACAAAAACAGGCTGCTATGACTTTTGACTATTGGACATTGATCTAGAGGCGTCCAGGAGTCTCCTCCAATATTCTTTTTTTCCCCATCTCCTACCATTTTTGAAAAAAATTACCAAAATTATTTTTCAATTTTAAACAAACTTTTTTAGAAATTGTGTTGTAATTTTTACAAAAACAGGCTGCTATGACTTTTGACTATTGGACATTGATCTAGAGGCGTCCAGGAGTCTCCTCCAATATTCTTTTTTTCCCCATCTCCTACCATTTTTGAAAAAAATTACAAAAATTATTTTTAAATTTTAAACAAACTTTTTTAGAAATTGTGTTGTAATCTTTACAAAAACAGGCTGCTATGACTTTTGACTATTGGACATTGATCTAGAGGCGTCCAGGAGTCTCCTCCAATATTCTTTTTTTCCCCATCTCCTACCATTTTTGAAAAAAATTACCAAAATTATTTTCCAAATTTAAACAAACTTTTTTAGAAATTGTGTTGTAATTTTTACAAAAACAGGCTGCTATGACTTTTGACTATTGGACATTGATCTAGAGGCGTCCAGGAGTCTCCTCCAATATTCTTTTTTCCCCATCTCCTACCATTTTTGAAAAAAATTACCAAACTTATTTTTCAATTTTAAACAAACTTTTTTAGAAATTGTTTTGCAATATTTACAGAAACAGGCTGTTATGACTTTTGACTATTGGACATTGATCTAGAGGCGTCCAGGAGTCTCCTCCAATATTCTTTTTTTCCCCATCTCCTACCATTTTTGAAAAAAATTACCAAAATTATTTTCCAAATTTAAACAAACTTTTTTAGAAATTGTGTTGTAATTTTTACAAAAACAGGCTGCTATGACTTTTGACTATTGGACATTGATCTAGAGGCGTCCAGGAGTCTCCTCCAATATTCTTTTTTCCCCATATCCTACCATTTTTGAAAAAAATTACCAAAATTATTTTCCAAATTTAGACAAACTTTTTTAGAAATTGTGTTGTAATTTTTACAAAAACAGGCTGCTATGACTTTTGACTATTGGACATTGATCTAGAGGCGTCCAGGAGTCTTCTCCAATATTCTTTTTTTCCCCATCTCCTACCATTTTTGAAAAAAATTACCAAAATTATTTTTCAAATTTAAACAAACTTTTTTAGAAATTGTGTTGTAATTTTTACAAAAACAGGCTGCTATGACTTTTGACTATTGGACATTGATCTAGAGGCGTCCAGGAGTCTCCTCCAATATTCTTTTTTTCCCCACCTCCTACCATTTTTGAAAAAAATTACCAAAATTATTTTTCAAATTTAAACAAACTTTTTTAGAAATTGTGTTGTAATTTTTACAAAAACAGGCTGCTATGACTTTTGACTATTGGACATTGATCTAGAGGCGTCCAGGAGTCTCCTCCAATATTCTTTTTTTCCCCACCTCGTACCATTTTTGAAAAAAATTACCAAAATAATTTTTCAAATTTAAACAAACTTTTTTAGAAATTGTGTTGTAATTTTTACAAAAGCAGGCTGTTATGACTTTTGACTATTGGACAATGATCTAGAGGCATCCAGGAGTCTCCATCAGTATTCTTTTTTCCCCCCATCTCCTACCATTTTTGAAAAAAATTACCAAAATTATTTTTCAAATTTAAACAAACTTTTTTAGAAATTGTGTTGTAATTTTTACAAAAACAGGCTGCTATGACTTTTGACTATTGGACATTGATCTAGAGGCGTCCAGGAGTCTCCTCCAATATTCTTTTTTTCCCCATCTCCTACCATTTTTGAAAAAAATTACCAAAATTATTTTTCAATTTTAAACAAACTTTTTTAGAAATTGTGTTGTAATTTTTACAAAAACAGGCTGTTGTGACTTTTGACTATTGGACAATGATCTAGAGGCATCCAGGAGTCTCCATCAGTATTCTTTTTTCCCTATCTCCTACCATTTTTGAAAAAAATTACCAAAATTATTTTTCAATTTTAAACAAACTTTTTTAGAAATTGTGTTGCAATTTTTACAGAAACAGGCTGTTATGACTTTTGACTATTGGACATTGATCTAGAGGCGTCCAGGAGTCTCCTCCAATATTCTTTTTTTTCCCATCTCCTACCATTTTTGAAAAAAATTACCAAAATTATTTTCCAAATTTAAACAAACTTTTTTAGAAATTGTGTTGTAATTTTTACAAAAACAGGCTGTTATGACTTTTGACTATTGGACATTGATCTAGAGGCGTCCAGGAGTCTCCTCCAATATTCTTTTTTCCCCTTCTCCTACCATTTTTGAAAAAAATTACCAAAATTATTTTTCAAATTTAAATAAACTTTTTTAGAAATTGTGTTGTAATTTTTACAAAAACAGGCTGCTATGACTTTTGACTATTGGACATTGATCTAGAGGCGTCCAGGAGTCTCCTCCAATATTCTTTTTTTCCCCATCTCCTACCATTTTTGAAAAAAATTACCAAAATTATTTTTCAAATTTAAACAAACTTTTTTAGAAATTGTCTTGTAATTTTTACAAAAACAGGCTGTTATGACTTTTGACTATTGGACATTGATCTAGAGGCGTCCAGGAGTCTCCTCCAATATTCTTTTTTTTTCCCATCTACCATTTTTGAAAAAAAATTACCAAAATTATTTTTCAATTTTAAACAAACTTTTTTAGAAATTGTGTTGTAATTTTTACAAAAACAGGCTGTTATGACTTTTGACTATTGGACATTGATCTAGAGGCGTCCAGGAATCTCCTCCAATATTCTTTTTTTTCCCCATCTTCTACCATTTTTGAAAAAAATTACCAAAATTATTTTCCAAATTTAAACAAACTTTTTTTAGAAATTGTGTTGTAATTTTTACAAAAACAGGCTGCTATGACTTTTGACTATTGGACATTGATCTAGAGGCGTCCAGGAGTCTTCTCCAATATTCTTTTTTTCCCCATCTCCTACCATTTTTGAAAAAAATTACCAAAATTATTTTTCAATTTTAAACAAACTTTTTTAGAAATTGTGTTGCAATTTTTACGGAAACAGGCTGTTATGACTTTTGACTATTGGACATTGATCTAGAGGCGTCCAGGAGTCTCCTCCAATATTCTTTTTTCCCCCATCTCCTACCATTTTTGAAAAAAATTACCAAAATTATTTTTCAATTTTAAACAAACTTTTTTAGAAATTGTGTTGTAATTTTTACAAAAACAGGCTGCTATGACTTTTGACTATTGGACATTGATCTAGAGGCGTCCAGGAGTCTCCTCCAATATTCTTTTTTTTCCCCATCTCCTACCATTTTTGAAAAAAATTACAAAAATTATTTTTAAATTTTAAACAAACTTTTTTAGAAATTGTGTTGTAATCTTTACAAAAACAGGCTGCTATGACTTTTGACTATTGGACATTGATCTAGAGGCGTCCAGGAGTCTCCTCCAATATTCTTTTTTCCCCATCTCCTACCATTTTTGAAAAAAATTACCAAAATTATTTTTCAATTTTAAACAAACTTTTTTAGAAATTGTGTTGCAATATTTACAGAAACAGGCTGTTATGACTTTTGACTATTGGACATTGATCTAGAGGCGTCCAGGAGTCTCCTCCAATATTCTTTTTTTCCCCATCTCCTACCATTTTTGAAAAAAATTACCAAAATTATTTTCCAAATTTAAACAAACTTTTTTAGAAATTGTGTTGTAATTTTTACAAAAACAGGCTGTTATGACTTTTGACTATTGGACATTGATCTAGAGGCGTCCAGGAGTCTTCTCCAATATTCTTTTTTTCCCCCATCTCCTACCATTTTTGAAAAAAATTACCAAAATTATTTTCCAAATTTAAACAAACTTTTTTAGAAATTGTGTTGTAATTTTTACAAAAACAGGCTGCTATGACTTTTGACTATTGGACATTGATCTAGAGGCGTCCAGGAGTCTCCTCCAATATTCTTTTTTTTCCCCATCTCCTACCATTTTTGAAAAAAAATTACCAAAATTATTTTTCAAATTTAAACAAACTTTTTTAGAAATTGTGTTGTAATTTTTACAAAAACAGGCTGCTATGACTTTTGACTATTGGACATTGATCTAGAGGCGTCCAGGAGTCTCCTCCAATATTCTTTTTTCCCCATCTCCTACCATTTTTGAAAAAAATTACCAAAATTATTTTTCAATTTTAAACAAACTTTTTTAGAAATTGTGTTGTAATTTTTACAAAAACAGGCTTATGACTTTTGAATATTGGACATTGATCTAGAGGCGTCCAGGAGTCTCCTCCAATATTCTTTTTTTCCCCATCTACCATTTTTGAAAAAAATTACCAAAATTATTTTCCAAATTTAAACAAACTTTTTTAGAAATTGTGTTGTAATTTTTACAAAAACAGGCTGCTATGACTTTTGACTATTGGACATTGATCTAGAGGCGTCCAGGAGTCTCCTCCAATATTCTTTTTTCCCCATATCCTACCATTTTTGAAAAAAATTACCAAAATTATTTTCCAAATTTAGACAAACTTTTTTAGAAATTGTGTTGTAATTTTTACAAAAACAGGCTGCTATGACTTTTGACTATTGGACATTGATCTAGAGGCGTCCAGGAGTCTTCTCCAATATTCTTTTTTTCCCCATCTCCTACCATTTTTGAAAAAAATTACCAAAATTATTTTTCAAATTTAAACAAACTTTTTTAGAAATTGTGTTGTAATTTTTACAAAAACAGGCTGCTATGACTTTTGACTATTGGACATTGATCTAGAGGCGTCCAGGAGTCTCCTCCAATATTCTTTTTTTCCCCACCTCCTACCATTTTTGAAAAAAATTACCAAAATTATTTTTCAAATTTAAACAAACTTTTTTAGAAATTGTGTTGTAATTTTTACAAAAACAGGCTGCTATGACTTTTGACTATTGGACATTGATCTAGAGGCGTCCAGGAGTCTCCTCCAATATTCTTTTTTTCCCCATCTCCTACCATTTTTGAAAAAAATTACCAAAACTATTTTCCAAATTTAAACAAACTTTTTTAGAAATTGTGTTGTAATTTTTACAAAAGCAGGCTGCTATGACTTTTGACTATTGGACATTGATCTAGAGGCGTCCAGGAGTCTCCTCCAATATTCTTTTTTTCCCCATCTCCTACCATTTTTGAAAAAAATTACCAAAATTATTTTTCAATTTTAAACAAACTTTTTTAGAAATTGTGTTGCAATATTTACAGAAACAGGCTGTTATGACTTTTGACTATTGGACATTGATCTAGAGGCGTCCAGGAGTCTCCTCCAATATTCTTTTTTTCCCCATCTCCTACCATTTTTGAAAAAAATTACCAAAATTATTTTCCAAATTTAAACAAACTTTTTTAGAAATTGTGTTGTAATTTTTTCAAAAACAGGCTGTTATGACTTTTGACTATTGGACATTGATCTAGAGGCGTCCAGGAGTCTTCTCCAATATTCTTCTTTTCCCCATCTCCTACCATTTTTGAAAAAAATTACCAAAACTATTTTCCAAATTTAAACAAACTTTTTTAGAAATTGTGTTGTAAGTTTTACAAAAACAGGCTGCTATGACTTTTGACTATTGGACATTGATCTAGAGGCGTCCAGGAGTCTCCTCCAATATTCTTTTTTTCCCCATCTCCTACCATTTTTGAAAAAAAATTACCAAAATTATTTTTCAAATTTAAACAAACTTTTTTAGAAATTGTGTTGTAATTTTTACAAAAACAGGCTGCTATGACTTTTGACTATTGGACATTGATCTAGAGGCGTCCAGGAGTCTCCTCCAATATTCTTTTTTCCCCATCTCCTACCATTTTTGAAAAAAATTACCAAAATTATTTTTCAATTTTAAACAAACTTTTTTAGAAATTGTGTTGTAATTTTTACAAAAACAGGCTTATGACTTTTGAATATTGGACATTGATCTAGAGGCGTCCAGGAGTCTCCTCCAATATTCTTTTTTTCCCCATCTCCTACCATTTTTGAAAAAAATTACCAAAATTATTTTCCAAATTTAAACAAACTTTTTTAGAAATTGTGTTGTAATTTTTACAAAAACAGGCTGCTATGACTTTTGACTATTGGACATTGATCTAGAGGCGTCCAGGAGTCTCCTCCAATATTCTTTTTTTCCCCATCTCCTACCATTTTTGAAAAAAATTACCAAAATTATTTTCCAAATTTAAACAAACTTTTTTAGAAATTGTGTTGTAATTTTTACAAAAACAGGCTGCTATGACTTTTGACTATTGGACATTGATCTAGAGGCGTCCAGGAGTCTCCTCCAATATTCTTTTTTCCCCATATCCTACCATTTTTGAAAAAAATTACCAAAATTATTTTCCAAATTTAGACAAACTTTTTTAGAAATTGTGTTGTAATTTTTACAAAAACAGGCTGCTATGACTTTTGACTATTGGACATTGATCTAGAGGCGTCCAGGAGTCTCCTCCAATATTCTTTTTTTTCCCCTTCTACCATTTTTGAAAAAATTACCAAAATTATTTTTCAATTTTAAACAAACTTTTTTAGAAATTGTGTTGCAATATTTACAGAAACAGGCTGTTATGACTTTTGACTATTGGACATTGATCTAGAGGCGTCCAGGAGTCTCCTCCAATATTCTTTTTTTCCCCATCTCCTACCATTTTTGAAAAAAATTACCAAAATTATTTTCCAAATTTAAACAAACTTTTTTAGAAATTGTGTTGTAATTTTTACAAAAACAGGCTGTTATGACTTTTGACTATTGGACATTGATCTAGAGGCGTCCAGGAGTCTTCTCCAATATTCTTTTTTTCCCCATCTCCTACCATTTTTGAAAAAAATTACCAAAATTATTTTTCAAATTTAAACAAACTTTTTTAGAAATTGTGTTGTAATTTTTACAAAAACAGGCTGCTATGACTTTTGACTATTGGACATTGATCTAGAGGCGTCCAGGAGTCTCCTCCAATATTCTTTTTTTCCCCATCTCCTACCATTTTTGAAAAAAATTACAAAAATTATTTTTAAATTTTAAACAAACTTTTTTAGAAATTGTGTTGTAATCTTTACAAAAACAGGCTGCTATGACTTTTGACTATTGGACATTGATCTAGAGGCGTCCAGGAGTCTCCTCCAATATTCTTTTTTCCCCATCTCCTACCATTTTTGAAAAAAATTACCAAAATTATTTTTCAAATTTAAACAAACTTTTTTAGAAATTGTGTTGTAATTTTTACAAAAACAGGCTGCTATGACTTTTGACTATTGGACATTGATCTAGAGGCGTCCAGGAGTCTCCTCCAATATTCTTTTTTTCCCCATCTCCTACCATTTTTGAAAAAAAATTACCAAAATTATTTTTCAATTTTAAACAAACTTTTTTAGAAATTGTGTTGCAATATTTACAGAAACAGGCTGTTATGACTTTTGACTATTGGACATTGATCTAGAGGCGTCCAGGAGTCTCCTCCAATATTCTTTTTTTCCCCATCTCCTACCATTTTTGAAAAAAATTACCAAAATTATTTTCCAAATTTAAACAAACTTTTTTAGAAATTGTGTTGTAATTTTTACAAAAACAGGCTGTTATGACTTTTGACTATTGGACATTGATCTAGAGGCGTCCAGGAGTCTTCTCCAATATTCTTTTTTTTCCCCATCTCCTACCATTTTTGAAAAAAATTACCAAAATTATTTTCCAAATTTAAACAAACTTTTTTAGAAATTGTGTTGTAATTTTTACAAAAACAGGCTGTTATGACTTTTGACTATTGGACATTGATCTAGAGGCGTCCAGGAGTCTTCTCCAATATTCTTTTTTTCCCCATCTCCTACCATTTTTGAAAAAAATTACCAAAACTATTTTTCAAATTTAAACAAACTTTTTTAGAAATTGTGTTGTAATTTTTACAAAAACAGGCTGCTATGACTTTTGACTATTGGACATTGATCTAGAGGCGTCCAGGAGTCTCCTCCAATATTCTTTTTTTCCCCATCTCCTACCATTTTTGAAAAAAATTACAAAAATTATTTTTAAATTTTAAACAAACTTTTTTAGAAATTGTGTTGTAATCTTTACAAAAACAGGCTGCTATGACTTTTGACTATTGGACATTGATCTAGAGGCGTCCAGGAGTCTCCTCCAATATTCTTTTTTCCCCATCTCCTACCATTTTTGAAAAAAATTACCAAAATTATTTTTCAAATTTAAACAAACTTTTTTAGAAATTGTGTTGTAATTTTTACAAAAACAGGCTGCTATGACTTTTGACTATTGGACATTGATCTAGAGGCGTCCAGGAGTCTCCTCCAATATTCTTTTTTTCCCCATCTCCTACCATTTTTGAAAAAAAATTACCAAAATTATTTTTCAATTTTAAACAAACTTTTTTAGAAATTGTGTTGCAATATTTACAGAAACAGGCTGTTATGACTTTTGACTATTGGACATTGATCTAGAGGCGTCCAGGAGTCTCCTCCAATATTCTTTTTTTCCCCATCTCCTACCATTTTTGAAAAAAATTACCAAAATTATTTTCCAAATTTAAACAAACTTTTTTAGAAATTGTGTTGTAATTTTTACAAAAACAGGCTGTTATGACTTTTGACTATTGGACATTGATCTAGAGGCGTCCAGGAGTCTTCTCCAATATTCTTTTTTTTCCCCATCTCTTACCATTTTTGAAAAAAATTACCAAAATTATTTTCCAAATTTAAACAAACTTTTTTAGAAATTGTGTTGTAATTTTTACAAAAACAGGCTGCTATGACTTTTGACTATTGGACATTGATCTAGAGGCGTCCAGGAGTCTCCTCCAATATTCTTTTTTTCCCCATATCCTACCATTTTTGAAAAAAATTACCAAAATTATTTTTCAAATTTAAACAAACTTTTTTAGAAATTGTGTTGTAATTTTTACAAAAACAGGCTGCTATGACTTTTGACTATTGGACATTGATCTAGAGGCGTCCAGGAGTCTCCTCCAATATTCTTTTTTTCCCCATCTCCTACCATTTTTGAAAAAAATTACCAAAATTATTTTTCAATTTTAAACAAACTTTTTTAGAAATTGTGTTGTAATTTTTACAAAAACAGGCTGCTATGACTTTTGACTATTGGACATTGATCTAGAGGCGTCCAGGAGTCTCCTCCAATATTCTTTTTTCCCCATATCCTACCATTTTTGAAAAAAATTACCAAAATTATTTTCCAAATTTAGACAAACTTTTTTAGAAATTGTGTTGTAATTTTTACAAAAACAGGCTGCTATGACTTTTGACTATTGGACATTGATCTAGAGGCGTCCAGGAGTCTTCTCCAATATTCTGTTTTTCCTCATCTCCTACCATTTTTGAAAAAAATTACCAAAATTATTTTTCAAATTTAAACAAACTTTTTTAGAAATTGTGTTGTAATTTTTACAAAAACAGGCTGCTATGACTTTTGACTATTGGACATTGATCTAGAGGCGTCCAGGAGTCTCCTCCAATATTCTTTTTTCCCCATCTCCTACCATTTTTGAAAAAAATTACCAAAATTATTTTTCAAATTTAAACAAACTTTTTTAGAAATTGTGTTGTAATTTTTACAAAAACAGGCTGCTATGACTTTTGACTATTGGACATTGATCTAGAGGCGTCCAGGAGTCTCCTCCAATATTCTTTTTTTCCCCATCTCCTACCATTTTTGAAAAAAAATTACCAAAATTATTTTTCAATTTTAAACAAACTTTTTTAGAAATTGTGTTGCAATATTTACAGAAACAGGCTGTTATGACTTTTGACTATTGGACATTGATCTAGAGGCGTCCAGGAGTCTCCTCCAATATTCTTTTTTTCCCCATCTCCTACCATTTTTGAAAAAAATTACCAAAATTATTTTCCAAATTTAAACAAACTTTTTTAGAAATTGTGTTGTAATTTTTACAAAAACAGGCTGTTATGACTTTTGACTATTGGACATTGATCTAGAGGCGTCCAGGAGTCTTCTCCAATATTCTTTTTTTTCCCCATCTCCTACCATTTTTGAAAAAAATTACCAAAATTATTTTCCAAATTTAAACAAACTTTTTTAGAAATTGTGTTGTAATTTTTACAAAAACAGGCTGCTATGACTTTTGACTATTGGACATTGATCTAGAGGCGTCCAGGAGTCTCCTCCAATATTCTTTTTTTCCCCATATCCTACCATTTTTGAAAAAAATTACCAAAATTATTTTTCAAATTTAAACAAACTTTTTTAGAAATTGTGTTGTAATTTTTACAAAAACAGGCTGCTATGACTTTTGACTATTGGACATTGATCTAGAGGCGTCCAGGAGTCTCCTCCAATATTCTTTTTTCCCCATCTCCTACCATTTTTGAAAAAAAATTACCAAAATTATTTTTCAATTTTAAACAAACTTTTTTAGAAATTGTGTTGTAATTTTTACAAAAACAGGCTTATGACTTTTGAATATTGGACATTGATCTAGAGGCGTCCAGGAGTCTCCTCCAATATTCTTTTTTTCCCCATCTCCTACCATTTTTGAAAAAAGTTACCAAAATTATTTTCCAAATTTAAACAAACTTTTTTAGAAATTGTGTTGTAATTTTTACAAAAACAGGCTGCTATGACTTTTGACTATTGGACATTGATCTAGAGGCGTCCAGGAGTCTCCCCCAATATTCTTTTTTTCCCCATATCCTACCATTTTTGAAAAAAATTACCAAAATTATTTTCCAATTTTAAACAAACTTTTTTAGAAATTGTGTTGTAATTTTTACAAAAACAGGCTGCTATGACTTTTGACTATTGGACATTGATCTAGAGGCGTCCAGGAGTCTCCTCCAATATTCTTTTTTCCCCATATCCTACCATTTTTGAAAAAAGTTACCAAAATTATTTTCCAAATTTAAACAAACTTTTTTAGAAATTGTGTTGTAATTTTTACAAAAACAGGCTGCTATGACTTTTGACTATTGGACATTGATCTAGAGGCGTCCAGGAGTCTCCTCCAATATTCTTTTTTTCCCCATCTCCTACCATTTTTGAAAAAAAAATTACCAAAATTATTTTTCAAATTTAAACAAACTTTTTTAGAAATTGTGTTGTAATTTTTACAAAAACAGGCTGCTATGACTTTTGACTATTGGACATTGATCTAGAGGCGTCCAGGAGTCTCCTCCAATATTCTTTTTTCCCCATCTCCTACCATTTTTGAAAAAAAATTACCAAAATTATTTTTCAATTTTAAACAAACTTTTTTAGAAATTGTGTTGTAATTTTTACAAAAACAGGCTTATGACTTTTGAATATTGGACATTGATCTAGAGGCGTCCAGGAGTCTCCTCCAATATTCTTTTTTTCCCCATCTCCTACCATTTTTGAAAAAAGTTACCAAAATTATTTTCCAAATTTAAACAAACTTTTTTAGAAATTGTGTTGTAATTTTTACAAAAACAGGCTGCTATGACTTTTGACTATTGGACATTGATCTAGAGGCGTCCAGGAGTCTCCTCCAATATTCTTTTTTTCCCCATCTCCTACCATTTTTGAAAAAAATTACCAAAATTATTTTTCAATTTTAAACAAACTTTTTTAGAAATTGTGTTGTAATTTTTACAAAAACAGGCTGCTATGACTTTTGACTATTGGACATTGATCTAGAGGCGTCCAGGAGTCTCCTCCAATATTCTTTTTTCCCCATATCCTACCATTTTTGAAAAAAATTACCAAAATTATTTTCCAAATTTAGACAAACTTTTTTAGAAATTGTGTTGTAATTTTTACAAAAACAGGCTGCTATGACTTTTGACTATTGGACATTGATCTAGAGGCGTCCAGGAGTCTTCTCCAATATTCTGTTTTTCCTCATCTCCTACCATTTTTGAAAAAAATTACCAAAATTATTTTTCAAATTTAAACAAACTTTTTTAGAAATTGTGTTGTAATTTTTACAAAAACAGGCTGCTATGACTTTTGACTATTGGACATTGATCTAGAGGCGTCCAGGAGTCTCCTCCAATATTCTTTTTTTCCCCACCTCCTACCATATTTGAAAAAAATTACCAAAACTATTTTTCAAATTTAAACAAACTTTTTTAGAAATTGTGTTGTAATTTTTACAAAAACAGGCTGCTATGACTTTTGACTATTGGACATTGATCTAGAGGCGTCCAGGAGTCTCCTCCAATATTCTTTTTTTTCCCCATCTCCTACCATTTTTGAAAAAAATTACCAAAATTATTTTTCAAATTTAAACAAACTTTTTTAGAAATTGTGTTGTAATTTTTACAAAAGCAGGCTGCTATGACTTTTGACTATTGGACATTGATCTAGAGGCGTCCAGGAGTCTCCTAAAATATTCTTTTTTTCCCCATCTCCTACCATTTTTGAAAAAAATTACCAAAATTATTTTTCAAATTTAAACAAACTTTTTTAGAAATTGTGTTGTAATTTTTACAAAAACAGGCTGCTATGACTTTTGACTATTGGACATTGATCTAGAGGCGTCCAGGAGTCTCCTCCAATATTCTTTTTTCCCCATATCCTACCATTTTTGAAAAAAATTACCAAAATTATTTTCCAAATTTAGACAAACTTTTTTAGAAATTGTGTTGTAATTTTTACAAAAACAGGCTGCTATGACTTTTGACTATTGGACATTGATCTAGAGGCGTCCAGGAGTCTTCTCCAATATTCTGTTTTTCCTCATCTCCTACCATTTTTGAAAAAAATTACCAAAATTATTTTTCAAATTTAAACAAACTTTTTTAGAAATTGTGTTGTAATTTTTACAAAAACAGGCTGCTATGACTTTTGACTATTGGACATTGATCTAGAGGCGTCCAGGAGTCTCCTCCAATATTCTTTTTTTCCCCACCTCCTACCATATTTGAAAAAAATTACCAAAACTATTTTTCAAATTTAAACAAACTTTTTTAGAAATTGTGTTGTAATTTTTACAAAAGCAGGCTGCTATGACTTTTGACTATTGGACATTGATCTAGAGGCGTCCAGGAGTCTCCTAAAATATTCTTTTTTTCCCCATCTCCTACCATTTTTGAAAAAAATTACCAAAATTATTTTTCAAATTTAAACAAACTTTTTTAGAAATTGTGTTGTAATTTTTACAAAAACAGGCTGCTATGACTTTTGACTATTGGACATTGATCTAGAGGCGTCCAGGAGTCTCCTCCAATATTCTTTTTTCCCCATATCCTACCATTTTTGAAAAAAATTACCAAAATTATTTTCCAAATTTAGACAAACTTTTTTAGAAATTGTGTTGTAATTTTTACAAAAACAGGCTGCTATGACTTTTGACTATTGGACATTGATCTAGAGGCGTCCAGGAGTCTTCTCCAATATTCTGTTTTTCCTCATCTCCTACCATTTTTGAAAAAAATTACCAAAATTATTTTTCAAATTTAAACAAACTTTTTTAGAAATTGTGTTGTAATTTTTACAAAAACAGGCTGCTATGACTTTTGACTATTGGACATTGATCTAGAGGCGTCCAGGAGTCTCCTCCAATATTCTTTTTTTCCCCACCTCCTACCATATTTGAAAAAAATTACCAAAACTATTTTTCAAATTTAAACAAACTTTTTTAGAAATTGTGTTGTAATTTTTACAAAAACAGGCTGCTATGACTTTTGACTATTGGACATTGATCTAGAGGCGTCCAGGAGTCTCCTCCAATATTCTTTTTTTCCCCATCTCCTACCATTTTTGAAAAAAATTACCAAAATTATTTTCCAAATTTAAACAAATTTTTTTAGAAATTGTGTTGTAATTTTTACAAAAGCAGGCTGCTATGACTTTTGACTATTGGACATTGATCTAGAGGCGTCCAGGAGTCTCCTAAAATATTCTTTTTTTCCCCATCTCCTACCATTTTTGAAAAAAATTACCAAAATTATTTTTCAATTTTAAACAAACTTTTTTAGAAATTGTGTTGCAATATTTACAGAAACAGGCTGTTATGACTTTTGACTATTGGACATTGATCTAGAGGCGTCCAGGAGTCTCCTCCAATATTCTTTTTTTCCCCATCTCCTACCATTTTTGAAAAAAATTACCAAAATTATTTTCCAAATTTAAACAAACTTTTTTAGAAATTGTGTTGTAATTTTTACAAAAACAGGCTGTTATGACTTTTGACTATTGGACATTGATCTAGAGGCGTCCAGGAGTCTTCTCCAATATTCTTTTTTTTCCCCATCTCCTACCATTTTTGAAAAAAATTACCAAAATTATTTTCCAAATTTAAACAAACTTTTTTAGAAATTGTGTTGTAATTTTTACAAAAACAGGCTGTTATGACTTTTGACTATTGGACATTGATCTAGAGGCGTCCAGGAGTCTTCTCCAATATTCTTTTTTTCCCCATCTCCTACCATTTTTGAAAAAAATTACCAAAATTATTTTTCAAATTTAAACAAACTTTTTTAGAAATTGTGTTGTAATTTTTACAAAAACAGGCTGCTATGACTTTTGACTATTGGACATTGATCTAGAGGCGTCCAGGAGTCTCCTCCAATATTCTTTTTTTCCCCATCTCCTACCATTTTTGAAAAAAATTACAAAAATTATTTTTAAATTTTAAACAAACTTTTTTAGAAATTGTGTTGTAATCTTTACAAAAACAGGCTGCTATGACTTTTGACTATTGGACATTGATCTAGAGGCGTCCAGGAGTCTCCTCCAATATTCTTTTTTCCCCATCTCCTACCATTTTTGAAAAAAATTACCAAAATTATTTTTCAAATTTAAACAAACTTTTTTAGAAATTGTGTTGTAATTTTTACAAAAACAGGCTGCTATGACTTTTGACTATTGGACATTGATCTAGAGGCGTCCAGGAGTCTCCTCCAATATTCTTTTTTTCCCCATCTCCTACCATTTTTGAAAAAAAATTACCAAAATTATTTTTCAATTTTAAACAAACTTTTTTAGAAATTGTGTTGCAATATTTACAGAAACAGGCTGTTATGACTTTTGACTATTGGACATTGATCTAGAGGCGTCCAGGAGTCTCCTCCAATATTCTTTTTTTCCCCATCTCCTACCATTTTTGAAAAAAATTACCAAAATTATTTTCCAAATTTAAACAAACTTTTTTAGAAATTGTGTTGTAATTTTTACAAAAACAGGCTGCTATGACTTTTGACTATTGGACATTGATCTAGAGGCGTCCAGGAGTCTCCTCCAATATTCTTTTTTTCCCCATCTCCTACCATTTTTGAAAAAAAATTACCAAAATTATTTTTCAAATTTAAACAAACTTTTTTAGAAATTGTGTTGTAATTTTTACAAAAACAGGCTGCTATGACTTTTGACTATTGGACATTGATCTAGAGGCGTCCAGGAGTCTCCTCCAATATTCTTTTTTCCCCATCTCCTACCATTTTTGAAAAAAATTACCAAAATTATTTTTCAATTTTAAACAAACTTTTTTAGAAATTGTGTTGTAATTTTTACAAAAACAGGCTTATGACTTTTGAATATTGGACATTGATCTAGAGGCGTCCAGGAGTCTCCTCCAATATTCTTTTTTTTCCCCATCTCCTACCATTTTTGAAAAAAATTACCAAAATTATTTTCCAAATTTAAACAAACTTTTTTAGAAATTGTGTTGTAATTTTTACAAAAACAGGCTGCTATGACTTTTGACTATTGGACATTGATCTAGAGGCGTCCAGGAGTCTCCTCCAATATTCTTTTTTCCCCATCTCCTACCATTTTTGAAAAAAATTACCAAAATTATTTTTCAAATTTAAACAAACTTTTTTAGAAATTGTGTTGTAATTTTTACAAAAACAGGCTGCTATGACTTTTGACTATTGGACATTGATCTAGAGGCGTCCAGGAGTCTCCTCCAATATTCTTTTTTTCCCCATCTCCTACCATTTTTGAAAAAAAATTACCAAAATTATTTTTCAATTTTAAACAAACTTTTTTAGAAATTGTGTTGCAATATTTACAGAAACAGGCTGTTATGACTTTTGACTATTGGACATTGATCTAGAGGCGTCCAGGAGTCTCCTCCAATATTCTTTTTTTCCCCATCTCCTACCATTTTTGAAAAAAATTACCAAAATTATTTTCCAAATTTAAACAAACTTTTTTAGAAATTGTGTTGTAATTTTTACAAAAACAGGCTGTTATGACTTTTGACTATTGGACATTGATCTAGAGGCGTCCAGGAGTCTTCTCCAATATTCTTTTTTTTCCCCATCTCCTACCATTTTTGAAAAAAATTACCAAAATTATTTTCCAAATTTAAACAAACTTTTTTAGAAATTGTGTTGTAATTTTTACAAAAACAGGCTGTTATGACTTTTGACTATTGGACATTGATCTAGAGGCGTCCAGGAGTCTTCTCCAATATTCTTTTTTTCCCCATCTCCTACCATTTTTGAAAAAAATTACCAAAATTATTTTTCAAATTTAAACAAACTTTTTTAGAAATTGTGTTGTAATTTTTACAAAAACAGGCTGCTATGACTTTTGACTATTGGACATTGATCTAGAGGCGTCCAGGAGTCTCCTCCAATATTCTTTTTTTCCCCATCTCCTACCATTTTTGAAAAAAATTACAAAAATTATTTTTAAATTTTAAACAAACTTTTTTAGAAATTGTGTTGTAATCTTTACAAAAACAGGCTGCTATGACTTTTGACTATTGGACATTGATCTAGAGGCGTCCAGGAGTCTCCTCCAATATTCTTTTTTCCCCATCTCCTACCATTTTTGAAAAAAATTACCAAAATTATTTTTCAAATTTAAACAAACTTTTTTAGAAATTGTGTTGTAATTTTTACAAAAACAGGCTGCTATGACTTTTGACTATTGGACATTGATCTAGAGGCGTCCAGGAGTCTCCTCCAATATTCTTTTTTTCCCCATCTCCTACCATTTTTGAAAAAAAATTACCAAAATTATTTTTCAATTTTAAACAAACTTTTTTAGAAATTGTGTTGCAATATTTACAGAAACAGGCTGTTATGACTTTTGACTATTGGACATTGATCTAGAGGCGTCCAGGAGTCTCCTCCAATATTCTTTTTTTCCCCATCTCCTACCATTTTTGAAAAAAATTACCAAAATTATTTTCCAAATTTAAACAAACTTTTTTAGAAATTGTGTTGTAATTTTTACAAAAACAGGCTGTTATGACTTTTGACTATTGGACATTGATCTAGAGGCGTCCAGGAGTCTTCTCCAATATTCTTTTTTTTCCCCATCTCCTACCATTTTTGAAAAAAATTACCAAAATTATTTTCCAAATTTAAACAAACTTTTTTAGAAATTGTGTTGTAATTTTTACAAAAACAGGCTGCTATGACTTTTGACTATTGGACATTGATCTAGAGGCGTCCAGGAGTCTCCTCCAATATTCTTTTTTTCCCCCATATCCTACCATTTTTGAAAAAAATTACCAAAATTATTTTTCAAATTTAAACAAACTTTTTTAGAAATTGTGTTGTAATTTTTACAAAAACAGGCTGCTATGACTTTTGACTATTGGACATTGATCTAGAGGCGTCCAGGAGTCTCCTCCAATATTCTTTTTTCCCCATCTCCTACCATTTTTGAAAAAAAAATTACCAAAATTATTTTTCAATTTTAAACAAACTTTTTTAGAAATTGTGTTGTAATTTTTACAAAAACAGGCTTATGACTTTTGAATATTGGACATTGATCTAGAGGCGTCCAGGAGTCTCCTCCAATATTCTTTTTTTCCCCATCTCCTACCATTTTTGAAAAAAGTTACCAAAATTATTTTCCAAATTTAAACAAACTTTTTTAGAAATTGTGTTGTAATTTTTACAAAAACAGGCTGCTATGACTTTTGACTATTGGACATTGATCTAGAGGCGTCCAGGAGTCTCCTCCAATATTCTTTTTTTCCCCATATCCTACCATTTTTGAAAAAAATTACCAAAATTATTTTCCAATTTTAAACAAACTTTTTTAGAAATTGTGTTGTAATTTTTACAAAAACAGGCTGCTATGACTTTTGACTATTGGACATTGATCTAGAGGCGTCCAGGAGTCTCCTCCAATATTCTTTTTTCCCCATATCCTACCATTTTTGAAAAAAGTTACCAAAATTATTTTCCAAATTTAAACAAACTTTTTTAGAAATTGTGTTGTAATTTTTACAAAAACAGGCTGCTATGACTTTTGACTATTGGACATTGATCTAGAGGCGTCCAGGAGTCTCCTCCAATATTCTTTTTTTCCCCATATCCTACCATTTTTGAAAAAAATTACCAAAATTATTTTCCAATTTTAAACAAACTTTTTTAGAAATTGTGTTGTAATTTTTACAAAAACAGGCTGCTATGACTTTTGACTATTGGACATTGATCTAGAGGCGTCCAGGAGTCTCCTCCAATATTCTTTTTTCCCCATATCCTACCATTTTTGAAAAAAGTTACCAAAATTATTTTCCAAATTTAAACAAACTTTTTTAGAAATTGTGTTGTAATTTTTACAAAAACAGGCTGCTATGACTTTTGACTATTGGACATTGATCTAGAGGCGTCCAGGAGTCTCCTCCAATATTCTTTTTTTCCCCATCTCCTACCATTTTTGAAAAAAAATTACCAAAATTATTTTTCAAATTTAAACAAACTTTTTTAGAAAATGTGTTGTAATTTTTACAAAAACAGGCTGCTATGACTTTTGACTATTGGACATTGATCTAGAGGCGTCCAGGAGTCTCCTCCAATATTCTTTTTTCCCCATCTCCTACCATTTTTGAAAAAAAATTACCAAAATTATTTTTCAATTTTTCAAACTTTTTTAGAAATTGTGTTGTAATTTTTACAAAAACAGGCTTATGACTTTTGAATATTGGACATTGATCTAGAGGCGTCCAGGAGTCTCCTCCAATATTCTTTTTTTCCCCATCTCCTACCATTTTTGAAAAAAGTTACCAAAATTATTTTCCAAATTTAAACAAACTTTTTTAGAAATTGTGTTGTAATTTTTACAAAAACAGGCTGCTATGACTTTTGACTATTGGACATTGATCTAGAGGCGTCCAGGAGTCTCCTCCAATATTCTTTTTTTCCCCATCTCCTACCATTTTTGAAAAAAATTACAAAAATTATTTTTAAATTTTAAACAAACTTTTTTAGAAATTGTGTTGTAATCTTTACAAAAACAGGCTGCTATGACTTTTGACTATTGGACATTGATCTAGAGGCGTCCAGGAGTCTCCTCCAATATTCTTTTTTCCCCATCTCCTACCATTTTTGAAAAAAATTACCAAAATTATTTTTCAAATTTAAACAAACTTTTTTAGAAATTGTGTTGTAATTTTTACAAAAACAGGCTGCTATGACTTTTGACTATTGGACATTGATCTAGAGGCGTCCAGGAGTCTCCTCCAATATTCTTTTTTTCCCCATCTCCTACCATTTTTGAAAAAAAATTACCAAAATTATTTTTCAATTTTAAACAAACTTTTTTAGAAATTGTGTTGCAATATTTACAGAAACAGGCTGTTATGACTTTTGACTATTGGACATTGATCTAGAGGCGTCCAGGAGTCTCCTCCAATATTCTTTTTTTCCCCATCTCCTACCATTTTTGAAAAAAATTACCAAAATTATTTTCCAAATTTAAACAAACTTTTTTAGAAATTGTGTTGTAATTTTTACAAAAACAGGCTGCTATGACTTTTGACTATTGGACATTGATCTAGAGGCGTCCAGGAGTCTCCTCCAATATTCTTTTTTTCCCCATCTCCTACCATTTTTGAAAAAAAATTACCAAAATTATTTTTCAAATTTAAACAAACTTTTTTAGAAATTGTGTTGTAATTTTTACAAAAACAGGCTGCTATGACTTTTGACTATTGGACATTGATCTAGAGGCGTCCAGGAGTCTCCTCCAATATTCTTTTTTCCCCATCTCCTACCATTTTTGAAAAAAATTACCAAAATTATTTTTCAATTTTAAACAAACTTTTTTAGAAATTGTGTTGTAATTTTTACAAAAACAGGCTTATGACTTTTGAATATTGGACATTGATCTAGAGGCGTCCAGGAGTCTCCTCCAATATTCTTTTTTTTCCCCATCTCCTACCATTTTTGAAAAAAATTACCAAAATTATTTTCCAAATTTAAACAAACTTTTTTAGAAATTGTGTTGTAATTTTTACAAAAACAGGCTGCTATGACTTTTGACTATTGGACATTGATCTAGAGGCGTCCAGGAGTCTCCTCCAATATTCTTTTTTCCCCATCTCCTACCATTTTTGAAAAAAATTACCAAAATTATTTTTCAAATTTAAACAAACTTTTTTAGAAATTGTGTTGTAATTTTTACAAAAACAGGCTGCTATGACTTTTGACTATTGGACATTGATCTAGAGGCGTCCAGGAGTCTCCTCCAATATTCTTTTTTTCCCCATCTCCTACCATTTTTGAAAAAAAATTACCAAAATTATTTTTCAATTTTAAACAAACTTTTTTAGAAATTGTGTTGCAATATTTACAGAAACAGGCTGTTATGACTTTTGACTATTGGACATTGATCTAGAGGCGTCCAGGAGTCTCCTCCAATATTCTTTTTTTCCCCATCTCCTACCATTTTTGAAAAAAATTACCAAAATTATTTTCCAAATTTAAACAAACTTTTTTAGAAATTGTGTTGTAATTTTTACAAAAACAGGCTGTTATGACTTTTGACTATTGGACATTGATCTAGAGGCGTCCAGGAGTCTTCTCCAATATTCTTTTTTTTCCCCATCTCCTACCATTTTTGAAAAAAATTACCAAAATTATTTTCCAAATTTAAACAAACTTTTTTAGAAATTGTGTTGTAATTTTTACAAAAACAGGCTGTTATGACTTTTGACTATTGGACATTGATCTAGAGGCGTCCAGGAGTCTTCTCCAATATTCTTTTTTTCCCCATCTCCTACCATTTTTGAAAAAAATTACCAAAATTATTTTTCAAATTTAAACAAACTTTTTTAGAAATTGTGTTGTAATTTTTACAAAAACAGGCTGCTATGACTTTTGACTATTGGACATTGATCTAGAGGCGTCCAGGAGTCTCCTCCAATATTCTTTTTTTCCCCATCTCCTACCATTTTTGAAAAAAATTACAAAAATTATTTTTAAATTTTAAACAAACTTTTTTAGAAATTGTGTTGTAATCTTTACAAAAACAGGCTGCTATGACTTTTGACTATTGGACATTGATCTAGAGGCGTCCAGGAGTCTCCTCCAATATTCTTTTTTCCCCATCTCCTACCATTTTTGAAAAAAATTACCAAAATTATTTTTCAAATTTAAACAAACTTTTTTAGAAATTGTGTTGTAATTTTTACAAAAACAGGCTGCTATGACTTTTGACTATTGGACATTGATCTAGAGGCGTCCAGGAGTCTCCTCCAATATTCTTTTTTTCCCCATCTCCTACCATTTTTGAAAAAAAATTACCAAAATTATTTTTCAATTTTAAACAAACTTTTTTAGAAATTGTGTTGCAATATTTACAGAAACAGGCTGTTATGACTTTTGACTATTGGACATTGATCTAGAGGCGTCCAGGAGTCTCCTCCAATATTCTTTTTTTCCCCATCTCCTACCATTTTTGAAAAAAATTACCAAAATTATTTTCCAAATTTAAACAAACTTTTTTAGAAATTGTGTTGTAATTTTTACAAAAACAGGCTGTTATGACTTTTGACTATTGGACATTGATCTAGAGGCGTCCAGGAGTCTTCTCCAATATTCTTTTTTTTCCCCATCTCCTACCATTTTTGAAAAAAATTACCAAAATTATTTTCCAAATTTAAACAAACTTTTTTAGAAATTGTGTTGTAATTTTTACAAAAACAGGCTGCTATGACTTTTGACTATTGGACATTGATCTAGAGGCGTCCAGGAGTCTCCTCCAATATTCTTTTTTTCCCCCATATCCTACCATTTTTGAAAAAAATTACCAAAATTATTTTTCAAATTTAAACAAACTTTTTTAGAAATTGTGTTGTAATTTTTACAAAAACAGGCTGCTATGACTTTTGACTATTGGACATTGATCTAGAGGCGTCCAGGAGTCTCCTCCAATATTCTTTTTTCCCCATCTCCTACCATTTTTGAAAAAAAAATTACCAAAATTATTTTTCAATTTTAAACAAACTTTTTTAGAAATTGTGTTGTAATTTTTACAAAAACAGGCTTATGACTTTTGAATATTGGACATTGATCTAGAGGCGTCCAGGAGTCTCCTCCAATATTCTTTTTTTCCCCATCTCCTACCATTTTTGAAAAAAGTTACCAAAATTATTTTCCAAATTTAAACAAACTTTTTTAGAAATTGTGTTGTAATTTTTACAAAAACAGGCTGCTATGACTTTTGACTATTGGACATTGATCTAGAGGCGTCCAGGAGTCTCCTCCAATATTCTTTTTTTCCCCATATCCTACCATTTTTGAAAAAAATTACCAAAATTATTTTCCAATTTTAAACAAACTTTTTTAGAAATTGTGTTGTAATTTTTACAAAAACAGGCTGCTATGACTTTTGACTATTGGACATTGATCTAGAGGCGTCCAGGAGTCTCCTCCAATATTCTTTTTTCCCCATATCCTACCATTTTTGAAAAAAGTTACCAAAATTATTTTCCAAATTTAAACAAACTTTTTTAGAAATTGTGTTGTAATTTTTACAAAAACAGGCTGCTATGACTTTTGACTATTGGACATTGATCTAGAGGCGTCCAGGAGTCTCCTCCAATATTCTTTTTTTCCCCATCTCCTACCATTTTTGAAAAAAAATTACCAAAATTATTTTTCAAATTTAAACAAACTTTTTTAGAAAATGTGTTGTAATTTTTACAAAAACAGGCTGCTATGACTTTTGACTATTGGACATTGATCTAGAGGCGTCCAGGAGTCTCCTCCAATATTCTTTTTTCCCCATCTCCTACCATTTTTGAAAAAAAATTACCAAAATTATTTTTCAATTTTTCAAACTTTTTTAGAAATTGTGTTGTAATTTTTACAAAAACAGGCTTATGACTTTTGAATATTGGACATTGATCTAGAGGCGTCCAGGAGTCTCCTCCAATATTCTTTTTTTCCCCATCTCCTACCATTTTTGAAAAAAGTTACCAAAATTATTTTCCAAATTTAAACAAACTTTTTTAGAAATTGTGTTGTAATTTTTACAAAAACAGGCTGCTATGACTTTTGACTATTGGACATTGATCTAGAGGCGTCCAGGAGTCTCCTCCAATATTCTTTTTTTCCCCATCTCCTACCATTTTTGAAAAAAATTACCAAAATTATTTTTCAATTTTAAACAAACTTTTTTAGAAATTGTGTTGTAATTTTTACAAAAACAGGCTGCTATGACTTTTGACTATTGGACATTGATCTAGAGGCGTCCAGGAGTCTCCTCCAATATTCTTTTTTCCCCATATCCTACCATTTTTGAAAAAAATTACCAAAATTATTTTCCAAATTTAGACAAACTTTTTTAGAAATTGTGTTGTAATTTTTACAAAAACAGGCTGCTATGACTTTTGACTATTGGACATTGATCTAGAGGCGTCCAGGAGTCTTCTCCAATATTCTGTTTTTCCTCATCTCCTACCATTTTTGAAAAAAATTACCAAAATTATTTTTCAAATTTAAACAAACTTTTTTAGAAATTGTGTTGTAATTTTTACAAAAACAGGCTGCTATGACTTTTGACTATTGGACATTGATCTAGAGGCGTCCAGGAGTCTCCTCCAATATTCTTTTTTTCCCCACCTCCTACCATATTTGAAAAAAATTACCAAAACTATTTTTCAAATTTAAACAAACTTTTTTAGAAATTGTGTTGTAATTTTTACAAAAACAGGCTGCTATGACTTTTGACTATTGGACATTGATCTAGAGGCGTCCAGGAGTCTCCTCCAATATTCTTTTTTTCCCCATCTCCTACCATTTTTGAAAAAAATTACCAAAATTATTTTCCAAATTTAAACAAATTTTTTTAGAAATTGTGTTGTAATTTTTACAAAAGCAGGCTGCTATGACTTTTGACTATTGGACATTGATCTAGAGGCGTCCAGGAGTCTCCTAAAATATTCTTTTTTTCCCCATCTCCTACCATTTTTGAAAAAAATTACCAAAATTATTTTTCAAATTTAAACAAACTTTTTTAGAAATTGTGTTGTAATTTTTACAAAAACAGGCTGCTATGACTTTTGACTATTGGACATTGATCTAGAGGCGTCCAGGAGTCTCCTCCAATATTCTTTTTTTTCCCCATCTCCTACCATTTTTGAAAAAAATTACCAAAATTATTTTTCAATTTTAAACAAACTTTTTTAGAAATTGTGTTGTAATTTTTACAAAAACAGGCTGTTTGTGACTTTTGACTATTGGACAATGATCTAGAGGCATCCAGGAGTCTCCATCAGTATTCTTTTTTCCCCCATCTCCTACCATTTTTGAAAAAAATTACCAAAATTATTTTTCAATTTTAAACAAACTTTTTTAGAAATTGTGTTGCAATTTTTACAGAAACAGGCTGTTATGACTTTTGACTATTGGACATTGATCTAGAGGCGTCCAGGAGTCTCCTCCAATATTCTTTTTTTCCCCATCTCCTACCATTTTTGAAAAAAATTACCAAAATTATTTTCCAAATTTAAACAAACTTTTTTAGAAATTGTGTTGTAATTTTTACAAAAACAGGCTGTTATGACTTTTGACTATTGGACATTGATCTAGAGGCGTCCAGGAGTCTCCTCCAATATTCTTTTTTCCCCATCTCCTACCATTTTTGAAAAAAATTACCAAAATTATTTTTCAAATTTAAATAAACTTTTTTAGAAATTGTGTTGTAATTTTTACAAAAACAGGCTGCTATGACTTTTGACTATTGGACATTGATCTAGAGGCGTCCAGGAGTCTCCTCCAATATTCTTTTTTTCCCCATCTCCTACCATTTTTGAAAAAAATTACCAAAATTATTTTTCAAATTTAAACAAACTTTTTTAGAAATTGTCTTGTAATTTTTACAAAAACAGGCTGTTATGACTTTTGACTATTGGACATTGATCTAGAGGCGTCCAGGAGTCTCCTCCAATATTCTTTTTTTCCCCATCTACCATTTTTGAAAAAAATTACCAAAATTATTTTTCAATTTTAAACAAACTTTTTTAGAAATTGTGTTGTAATTTTTACAAAAACAGGCTGCTATGACTTTTAACTATTGGACATTGATCTAGAGGCGTCCAGGAGTCTCCTCCAATATTCTTTTTTTTCCCCATCTCCTACCATTTTTGAAAAAAATTACCAAAATTATTTTTCAATTTTAAACAAACTTTTTTAGAAATTGTGTTGTAATTTTTACAAAAACAGGCTGCTATGACTTTTGACTATTGGACATTGATCTAGAGGCGTCCAGGAGTCTCCTCCAATATTCTTTTTTTTTCCCCATCTCCTACCATTTTTGAAAAAAATTACAAAAATTATTTTTAAATTTTAAACAACCTTTTTTAGAAATTGTGTTGTAATATTTACAAAAACAGGCTGCTATGACTTTTGACTATTGGACATTGATCTAGAGGCGTCCAGGAGTCTCCTCCAATATTCTTTTTTCCCCATCTCCTACCATTTTTGAAAAAAATTACCAAAATTATTTTCCAAATTTAAACAAACTTTTTTAGAAATTGTGTTGTAATTTTTACAAAAACAGGCTGCTATGACTTTTGACTATTGGACATTGATCTAGAGGCGTCCAGGAGTCTCCTCCAATATTCTTTTTTTCCCCATCTCCTACCATTTTTGAAAAAAATTACCAAAACTATTTTTCAATTTTAAACAAACTTTTTTAGAAATTGTGTTGCAATATTTACAGAAACAGGCTGTTATGACTTTTGACTATTGGACATTGATCTAGAGGCGTCCAGGAGTCTCCTCCAATATTCTTTTTTCCCCATCTCTACCATTTTTGAAAAAAATTACCAAAATTATTTTCCAAATTTAAACAAACTTTTTTAGAAATTGTGTTGTAATTTTTACAAAAACAGGCTGTTATGACTTTTGACTATTGGACATTGATCTAGAGGCGTCCAGGAGTCTTCTCCAATATTCTTTTTTTCCCCATCTCCAACCATTTTTGAAAAAAATTACCAAAATTATTTTTCAATTTTAAACAAACTTTTTTAGAAATTGTGTTGTAATTTTTACAAAAACAGGCTGTTATGACTTTTGACTATTGGACATTGATCTAGAGGCGTCCAGGAGTCTCCTCCAATATTCTTTTTTTTCCCCATCTCCAACCATTTTTGAAAAAAATTACCAAAATTATTTTTCAATTTTAAACAAACTTTTTTAGAAATTGTGTTGTAATTTTTACAAAAACAGGCTGTTATGACTTTTGACTATTGGACATTGATCTAGAGGCGTCCAGGAGTCTCCTCCAATATTCTTTTTTTCCCCATCTCCTACCATTTTTGAAAAAAATTACCAAAATTATTTTTCAATTTTAAACAAACTTTTTTAGAAATTGTGTTGCAATATTTACAGAAACAGGCTGTTATGACTTTTGACTATTGGACATTGATCTAGAGGCGTCCAGGAGTCTCCTCCAATATTCTTTTTTTCCCCATCTCCTACCATTTTTGAAAAAAATTACCAAAATTATTTTCCAAATTTAAACAAACTTTTTTAGAAATTGTGTTGTAATTTTTACAAAAACAGGCTGTTATGACTTTTGACTATTGGACATTGATCTAGAGGCGTCCAGGAGTCTTCTCCAATATTCTTTTTTTCCTCATCTCCTACCATTTTTGAAAAAAATTACCAAAACTATTTTCCAAATTTAAACAAACTTTTTTAGAAATTGTGTTGTAATTTTTACAAAAACAGGCTGCTATGACTTTTGACTATTGGACATTGATCTAGAGGCGTCCAGGAGTCTCCTCCAATATTCTTTTTTTTCCCCATCTCCTACCATTTTTGAAAAAAAATTACCAAAATTATTTTTCAAATTTAAACAAACTTTTTTAGAAATTGCGTTGTAATTTTTACAAAAACAGGCTGCTATGACTTTTGACTATTGGACATTGATCTAGAGGCGTCCAGGAGTCTCCTCCAATATTCTTTTTTCCCCATCTCCTACCATTTTTGAAAAAAATTACCAAAATTATTTTTCAATTTTAAACAAACTTTTTTAGAAATTGTGTTGTAATTTTTACAAAAACAGGCTTATGACTTTTGACTATTGGACATTGATCTAGAGGCGTCCAGGAGTCTCCTCCAATATTCTTTTTTTCCCCATCTCCTACCATTTTTGAAAAAAATTACCAAAATTATTTTCCAAATTTAAACAAACTTTTTTAGAAATTGTGTTGTAATTTTTACAAAAACAGGCTGCTATGACTTTTGACTATTGGACATTGATCTAGAGGCGTCCAGGAGTCTCCTCCAATATTCTTTTTCCCCATCTCCTACCATTTTTGAAAAAAATTACCAAAATTATTTTTCAAATTTAAACAAACTTTTTTAGAAATTGTGTTGTAATTTTTACAAAAACAGGCTGCTATGACTTTTGACTATTGGACATTTATCTAGAGGCGTCCAGGAGTCTCCTCCAATATTCTTTTTTCCCCATATCCTACCATTTTTGAAAAAAATTACCAAAATTATTTTCCAAATTTAGACAAACTTTTTTAGAAATTGTGTTGTAATTTTTACAAAAACAGGCTGCTATGACTTTTGACTATTGGACATTGATCTAGAGGCGTCCAGGAGTCTCCTCCAATATTCTTTTTTTCCCCATCTCCTACCATTTTTGAAAAAAATTACCAAAATTATTTTCCAAATTTAAACAAACTTTTTTAGAAATTGTGTTGTAATTTTTACAAAAACAGGCTGCTATGACTTTTGACTATTGGACATTGATCTAGAGGCGTCCAGGAGTCTCCTCCAATATTCTTTTTTCCCCATATCCTACCATTTTTGAAAAAAATTACCAAAATTATTTTCCAAATTTAGACAAACTTTTTTAGAAATTGTGTTGTAATTTTTACAAAAACAGGCTGCTATGACTTTTGACTATTGGACATTGATCTAGAGGCGTCCAGGAGTCTCCTCCAATATTCTTTTTTCCCCATATCCTACCATTTTTGAAAAAAATTACCAAAATTATTTTCCAAATTTAAACAAACTTTTTTAGAAATTGTGTTGTAATTTTTACAAAAACAGGCTGCTATGACTTTTGACTATTGGACATTGATCTAGAGGCGTCCAGGAGTCTCCTCCAATATTCTTTTTTTCCCCATCTCCTACCATTTTTGAAAAAAATTACCAAAATTATTTTCCAAATTTAAACAAACTTTTTTAGAAATTGTGTTGTAATTTTTACAAAAACAGGCTGCTATGACTTTTGACTATTGGACATTGATCTAGAGGCGTCCAGGAGTCTCCTCCAATATTCTTTTTTCCCCATATCCTACCATTTTTGAAAAAAATTACCAAAATTATTTTCCAAATTTAGACAAACTTTTTTAGAAATTGTGTTGTAATTTTTACAAAAACAGGCTGCTATGACTTTTGACTATTGGACATTGATCTAGAGGCGTCCAGGAGTCTTCTCCAATATTCTTTTTTTCCCCATCTCCTACCATTTTTGAAAAAAATTACCAAAATTATTTTTCAAATTTAAACAAACTTTTTTAGAAATTGTGTTGTAATTTTTACAAAAAACAGGCTGCTATGACTTTTGACTATTGGACATTGATCTAGAGGCGTCCAGGAGTCTCCTCCAATATTCTTTTTTTCCCCACCTCCTACCATTTTTGAAAAAAATTACCAAAATTATTTTTCAAATTTAAACAAACTTTTTTAGAAATTGTGTTGTAATTTTTACAAAAACAGGCTGCTATGACTTTTGACTATTGGACATTGATCTAGAGGCGTCCAGGAGTCTCCTCCAATATTCTTTTTTTTCCCCATCTCCTACCATTTTTGAAAAAAATTACCAAAATTATTTTCCAAATTTAAACAAACTTTTTTAGAAATTGTGTTGTAATTTTTACAAAAACAGGCTGCTATGACTTTTGACTATTGGACATTGATCTAGAGGCGTCCAGGAGTCTCCTCCAATATTCTTTTTTTCCCCATCTCCTACCATTTTTGAAAAAAATTACCAAAACTATTTTTCAATTTTAAACAAACTTTTTTAGAAATTGTGTTGCAATATTTACAGAAACAGGCTGTTATGACTTTTGACTATTGGACATTGATCTAGAGGCGTCCAGGAGTCTCCTCCAATATTCTTTTTTCCCCATCTCTACCATTTTTGAAAAAAATTACCAAAATTATTTTCCAAATTTAAACAAACTTTTTTAGAAATTGTGTTGTAATTTTTACAGAAACAGGCTGTTATGACTTTTGACTATTGGACATTGATCTAGAGGCGTCCAGGAGTCTCCTCCAATATTCTTTTTTCCCCATCTCTACCATTTTTGAAAAAAATTACCAAAATTATTTTCCAAATTTAAACAAACTTTTTTAGAAATTGTGTTGTAATTTTTACAAAAACAGGCTGTTATGACTTTTGACTATTGGACATTGATCTAGAGGCGTCCAGGAGTCTTCTCCAATATTCTTTTTTTCCCCATCTCCAACCATTTTTGAAAAAAATTACCAAAATTATTTTTCAATTTTAAACAAACTTTTTTAGAAATTGTGTTGTAATTTTTACAAAAACAGGCTGTTATGACTTTTGACTATTGGACATTGATCTAGAGGCGTCCAGGAGTCTCCTCCAATATTCTTTTTTCCCCATCTCTACCATTTTTGAAAAAAATTACCAAAATTATTTTCCAAATTTAAACAAACTTTTTTAGAAATTGTGTTGTAATTTTTACAAAAACAGGCTGTTATGACTTTTGACTATTGGACATTGATCTAGAGGCGTCCAGGAGTCTTCTCCAATATTCTTTTTTTCCCCATCTCCAACCATTTTTGAAAAAAATTACCAAAATTATTTTTCAATTTTAAACAAACTTTTTTAGAAATTGTGTTGTAATTTTTACAAAAACAGGCTGTTATGACTTTTGACTATTGGACATTGATCTAGAGGCGTCCAGGAGTCTTCTCCAATATTCTTTTTTTCCCCATCTCCTACCATTTTTGAAAAAAATTACCAAAATTATTTTTCAAATTTAAACAAACTTTTTTAGAAATTGTGTTGTAATTTTTACAAAAAACAGGCTGCTATGACTTTTGACTATTGGACATTGATCTAGAGGCGTCCAGGAGTCTCCTCCAATATTCTTTTTTTCCCCACCTCCTACCATTTTTGAAAAAAATTACCAAAATTATTTTTCAAATTTAAACAAACTTTTTTAGAAATTGTGTTGTAATTTTTACAAAAACAGGCTGCTATGACTTTTGACTATTGGACATTGATCTAGAGGCGTCCAGGAGTCTCCTCCAATATTCTTTTTTTTCCCCATCTCCTACCATTTTTGAAAAAAATTACCAAAATTATTTTCCAAATTTAAACAAACTTTTTTAGAAATTGTGTTGTAATTTTTACAAAAACAGGCTGCTATGACTTTTGACTATTGGACATTGATCTAGAGGCGTCCAGGAGTCTCCTCCAATATTCTTTTTTTCCCCATCTCCTACCATTTTTGAAAAAAATTACCAAAATTATTTTTCAAATTTAAACAAACTTTTTTAGAAATTGTGTTGTAATTTTTACAAAAACAGGCTGCTATGACTTTTGACTATTGGACATTGATCTAGAGGCGTCCAGGAGTCTCCTCCAATATTCTTTTTTTCCCCATCTCCTACCATTTTTGAAAAAAATTACCAAAATTATTTTCCAAATTTAAACAAACTTTTTTAGAAATTGTGTTGTAATTTTTACAAAAACAGGCTGCTATGACTTTTGACTATTGGACATTGATCTAGAGGCGTCCAGGAGTCTCCTCCAATATTCTTTTTTCCCCATATCCTACCATTTTTGAAAAAAATTACCAAAATTATTTTCCAAATTTAGACAAACTTTTTTAGAAATTGTGTTGTAATTTTTACAAAAACAGGCTGCTATGACTTTTGACTATTGGACATTGATCTAGAGGCGTCCAGGAGTCTTCTCCAATATTCTTTTTTTCCCCATCTCCTACCATTTTTGAAAAAAATTACCAAAATTATTTTTCAAATTTAAACAAACTTTTTTAGAAATTGTGTTGTAATTTTTACAAAAAACAGGCTGCTATGACTTTTGACTATTGGACATTGATCTAGAGGCGTCCAGGAGTCTCCTCCAATATTCTTTTTTTCCCCACCTCCTACCATTTTTGAAAAAAATTACCAAAATTATTTTTCAAATTTAAACAAACTTTTTTAGAAATTGTGTTGTAATTTTTACAAAAACAGGCTGCTATGACTTTTGACTATTGGACATTGATCTAGAGGCGTCCAGGAGTCTCCTCCAATATTCTTTTTTTCCCCATCTCCTACCATTTTTGAAAAAAATTACCAAAATTATTTTCCAAATTTAAACAAACTTTTTTAGAAATTGTGTTGTAATTTTTACAAAAACAGGCTGCTATGACTTTTGACTATTGGACATTGATCTAGAGGCGTCCAGGAGTCTCCTCCAATATTCTTTTTTTCCCCATCTCCTACCATTTTTGAAAAAAATTACCAAAATTATTTTCCAAATTTAAACAAACTTTTTTAGAAATTGTGTTGTAATTTTTACAAAAACAGGCTGCTATGACTTTTGACTATTGGACATTGATCTAGAGGCGTCCAGGAGTCTCCTCCAATATTCTTTTTTCCCCATATCCTACCATTTTTGAAAAAAATTACCAAAATTATTTTTCAAATTTAGACAAACTTTTTTAGAAATTGTGTTGTAATTTTTACAAAAACAGGCTGCTATGACTTTTGACTATTGGACATTGATCTAGAGGCGTCCAGGAGTCTCCTCCAATATTCTTTTTTTCCCCATCTCCTACCATTTTTGAAAAAAATTACCAAAATTATTTTCCAAATTTAAACAAACTTTTTTAGAAATTGTGTTGTAATTTTTACAAAAACAGGCTGCTATGACTTTTGACTATTGGACATTGATCTAGAGGCGTCCAGGAGTCTCCTCCAATATTCTTTTTTCCCCATATCCTACCAGTTTTGAAAAAAATTACCAAAATTATTTTCCAAATTTAGACAAACTTTTTTAGAAATTGTGTTGTAATTTTTACAAAAACAGGCTGCTATGACTTTTGACTATTGGACATTGATCTAGAGGCGTCCAGGAGTCTTCTCCAATATTCTTTTTTTCCCCATCTCCTACCATTTTTGAAAAAAATTACCAAAATTATTTTTCAAATTTAAACAAACTTTTTTAGAAATTGTGTTGTAATTTTTACAAAAAACAGGCTGCTATGACTTTTGACTATTGGACATTGATCTAGAGGCGTCCAGGAGTCTCCTCCAATATTCTTTTTTTCCCCACCTCCTACCATTTTTGAAAAAAATTACCAAAATTATTTTTCAAATTTAAACAAACTTTTTTAGAAATTGTGTTGTAATTTTTACAAAAACAGGCTGCTATGACTTTTGACTATTGGACATTGATCTAGAGGCGTCCAGGAGTCTCCTCCAATATTCTTTTTTTCCCCACCTCCTACCATTTTTGAAAAAAATTACCAAAATTATTTTTCAAATTTAAACAAACTTTTTTAGAAATTGTGTTGTAATTTTTACAAAAACAGGCTGCTATGACTTTTGACTATTGGACATTGATCTAGAGGCGTCCAGGAGTCTCCTCCAATATTCTTTTTTTCCCCATCTCCTACCATTTTTGAAAAAAATTACCAAAATTATTTTCCAAATTTAAACAAACTTTTTTAGAAATTGTGTTGTAATTTTTACAAAAACAGGCTGCTATGACTTTTGACTATTGGACATTGATCTAGAGGCGTCCAGGAGTCTCCTCCAATATTCTTTTTTTCCCCATCTCCTACCATTTTTGAAAAAAATTACCAAAATTATTTTTCAAATTTAAACAAACTTTTTTAGAAATTGTGTTGTAATTTTTACAAAAACAGGCTGCTATGACTTTTGACTATTGGACATTGATCTAGAGGCGTCCAGGAGTCTCCTCCAATATTCTTTTTTTCCCCATCTCCTACCATTTTTGAAAAAAATTACCAAAATTATTTTTCAATTTTAAACAAACTTTTTTAGAAATTGTGTTGCAATATTTACAGAAACAGGCTGTTATGACTTTTGACTATTGGACATTGATCTAGAGGCGTCCAGGAGTCTCCTCCAATATTCTTTTTTTCCCCATCTCCTACCATTTTTGAAAAAAATTACCAAAATTATTTTCCAAATTTAAACAAACTTTTTTAGAAATTGTGTTGTAATTTTTACAAAAACAGGCTGCTATGACTTTTGACTATTGGACATTGATCTAGAGGCGTCCAGGAGTCTCCTCCAATATTCTTTTTTTCCCCATCTCCTACCATTTTTGAAAAAAATTACCAAAATTATTTTCCAAATTTAAACAAACTTTTTTAGAAATTGTGTTGTAATTTTTACAAAAACAGGCTGCTATGACTTTTGACTATTGGACATTGATCTAGAGGCGTCCAGGAGTCTCCTCCAATATTCTTTTTTCCCCATATCCTACCATTTTTGAAAAAAATTACCAAAATTATTTTCCAAATTTAGACAAACTTTTTTAGAAATTGTGTTGTAATTTTTACAAAAACAGGCTGCTATGACTTTTGACTATTGGACATTGATCTAGAGGCGTCCAGGAGTCTTCTCCAATATTCTTTTTTTCCCCATCTCCTACCATTTTTGAAAAAAACTACCAAAATTATTTTTCAAATTTAAACAAACTTTTTTAGAAATTGTGTTGTAATTTTTACAAAAAACAGGCTGCTATGACTTTTGACTATTGGACATTGATCTAGAGGCGTCCAGGAGTCTCCTCCAATATTCTTTTTTTCCCCACCTCCTACCATTTTTGAAAAAAATTACCAAAATTATTTTTCAAATTTAAACAAACTTTTTTAGAAATTGTGTTGTAATTTTTACAAAAACAGGCTGCTATGACTTTTGACTATTGGACATTGATCTAGAGGCGTCCAGGAGTCTCCTCCAATATTCTTTTTTTCCCCACCTCCTACCATTTTTGAAAAAAATTACCAAAATTATTTTTCAAATTTAAACAAACTTTTTTAGAAATTGTGTTGTAATTTTTACAAAAACAGGCTGCTATGACTTTTGACTATTGGACATTGATCTAGAGGCGTCCAGGAGTCTCCTCCAATATTCTTTTTTTCCCCATCTCCTACCATTTTTGAAAAAAATTACCAAAATTATTTTCCAAATTTAGACAAACTTTTTTAGAAATTGTGTTGTAATTTTTACAAAAACAGGCTGCTATGACTTTTGACTATTGGACATTGATCTAGAGGCGTCCAGGAGTCTTCTCCAATATTCTTTTTTTCCCCATCTCCTACCATTTTTGAAAAAAATTACCAAAATTATTTTTCAAATTTAAACAAACTTTTTTAGAAATTGTGTTGTAATTTTTACAAAAAACAGGCTGCTATGACTTTTGACTATTGGACATTGATCTAGAGGCGTCCAGGAGTCTCCTCCAATATTCTTTTTTTCCCCACCTCCTACCATTTTTGAAAAAAATTACCAAAATTATTTTTCAAATTTAAACAAACTTTTTTAGAAATTGTGTTGTAATTTTTACAAAAACAGGCTGCTATGACTTTTGACTATTGGACATTGATCTAGAGGCGTCCAGGAGTCTCCTCCAATATTCTTTTTTTCCCCATCTCCTACCATTTTTGAAAAAAATTACCAAAATTATTTTCCAAATTTAGACAAACTTTTTTAGAAATTGTGTTGTAATTTTTACAAAAACAGGCTGCTATGACTTTTGACTATTGGACATTGATCTAGAGGCGTCCAGGAGTCTTCTCCAATATTCTTTTTTTCCCCATCTCCTACCATTTTTGAAAAAAATTACCAAAATTATTTTTCAAATTTAAACAAACTTTTTTAGAAATTGTGTTGTAATTTTTACAAAAAACAGGCTGCTATGACTTTTGACTATTGGACATTGATCTAGAGGCGTCCAGGAGTCTCCTCCAATATTCTTTTTTTCCCCACCTCCTACCATTTTTGAAAAAAATTACCAAAATTATTTTTCAAATTTAAACAAACTTTTTTAGAAATTGTGTTGTAATTTTTACAAAAACAGGCTGCTATGACTTTTGACTATTGGACATTGATCTAGAGGCGTCCAGGAGTCTCCTCCAATATTCTTTTTTTCCCCATCTCCTACCATTTTTGAAAAAAATTACCAAAATTATTTTCCAAATTTAAACAAACTTTTTTAGAAATTGTGTTGTAATTTTTACAAAAACAGGCTGCTATGACTTTTGACTATTGGACATTGATCTAGAGGCGTCCAGGAGTCTCCTCCAATATTCTTTTTTTCCCCATCTCCTACCATTTTTGAAAAAAATTACCAAAATTATTTTTCAAATTTAAACAAACTTTTTTAGAAATTGTGTTGTAATTTTTACAAAAACAGGCTGCTATGACTTTTGACTATTGGACATTGATCTAGAGGCGTCCAGGAGTCTCCTCCAATATTCTTTTTTTCCCCATCTCCTACCATTTTTGAAAAAAATTACCAAAATTATTTTTCAATTTTAAACAAACTTTTTTAGAAATTGTGTTGCAATATTTACAGAAACAGGCTGTTATGACTTTTGACTATTGGACATTGATCTAGAGGCGTCCAGGAGTCTCCTCCAATATTCTTTTTTTCCCCATCTCCTACCATTTTTGAAAAAAATTACCAAAATTATTTTCCAAATTTAAACAAACTTTTTTAGAAATTGTGTTGTAATTTTTACAAAAACAGGCTGCTATGACTTTTGACTATTGGACATTGATCTAGAGGCGTCCAGGAGTCTCCTCCAATATTCTTTTTTTCCCCATCTCCTACCATTTTTGAAAAAAATTACCAAAATTATTTTCCAAATTTAAACAAACTTTTTTAGAAATTGTGTTGTAATTTTTACAAAAACAGGCTGCTATGACTTTTGACTATTGGACATTGATCTAGAGGCGTCCAGGAGTCTCCTCCAATATTCTTTTTTCCCCATATCCTACCATTTTTGAAAAAAATTACCAAAATTATTTTTCAAATTTAAACAAACTTTTTTAGAAATTGTGTTGTAATTTTTACAAAAAACAGGCTGCTATGACTTTTGACTATTGGACATTGATCTAGAGGCGTCCAGGAGTCTCCTCCAATATTCTTTTTTTTCCCCACCTCCTACCATTTTTGAAAAAAATTACCAAAATTATTTTTCAATTTTAAACAAACTTTTTTAGAAATTGTGCTGTAATTTTTACAAAAACAGGCTTATGACTTTTGAATATTGGACATTGATCTAGAGGCGTCCAGGAGTCTCCTCCAATATTCCTTTTTTTTTTCCCATCTCCTACCATTTTTGAAAAAAATTACCAAAATTATTTTCCAAATTTAAACAAACTTTTTTAGAAATTGTGTTGTAATTTTTACAAAAACAGGCTGCTATGACTTTTGACTATTGGACATTGATCTAGAGGCGTCCAGGAGTCTCCTCCAATATTCTTTTTTTCCCCATCTCCTACCATTTTTGAAAAAAATTACCAAAATTATTTTCCAAATTTAAACAAACTTTTTTAGAAATTGTGTTGTAATTTTTACAAAAACAGGCTGCTATGACTTTTGACTATTGGACATTGATCTAGAGGCGTCCAGGAGTCTCCTCCAATATTCTTTTTTCCCCATATCCTACCATTTTTGAAAAAAATTACCAAAATTATTTTCCAAATTTAGACAAACTTTTTTAGAAATTGTGTTGTAATTTTTACAAAAACAGGCTGCTATGACTTTTGACTATTGGACATTGATCTAGAGGCGTCCAGGAGTCTCCTCCAATATTCTTTTTTCCCCATATCCTACCATTTTTGAAAAAAATTACCAAAATTATTTTCCAAATTTAGACAAACTTTTTTAGAAATTGTGTTGTAATTTTTACAAAAACAGGCTGCTATGACTTTTGACTATTGGACATTGATCTAGAGGCGTCCAGGAGTCTCCTCCAATATTCTTTTTTTCCCCATCTCCTACCATTTTTGAAAAAAATTACCAAAATTATTTTCCAAATTTAAACAAACTTTTTTAGAAATTGTGTTGTAATTTTTACAAAAACAGGCTGCTATGACTTTTGACTATTGGACATTGATCTAGAGGCGTCCAGGAGTCTCCTCCAATATTCTTTTTTCCCCATATCCTACCATTTTTGAAAAAAATTACCAAAATTATTTTCCAAATTTAGACAAACTTTTTTAGAAATTGTGTTGTAATTTTTACAAAAACAGGCTGCTATGACTTTTGACTATTGGACATTGATCTAGAGGCGTCCAGGAGTCTTCTCCAATATTCTTTTTTTCCCCATCTCCTACCATTTTTGAAAAAAATTACCAAAATTATTTTTCAAATTTAAACAAACTTTTTTAGAAATTGTGTTGTAATTTTTACAAAAAACAGGCTGCTATGACTTTTGACTATTGGACATTGATCTAGAGGCGTCCAGGAGTCTCCTCCAATATTCTTTTTTTCCCCACCTCCTACCATTTTTGAAAAAAATTACCAAAATTATTTTTCAAATTTAAACAAACTTTTTTAGAAATTGTGTTGTAATTTTTACAAAAACAGGCTGCTATGACTTTTGACTATTGGACATTGATCTAGAGGCGTCCAGGAGTCTCCTCCAATATTCTTTTTTTTCCCCATCTCCTACCATTTTTGGAAAAAATTACCAAAATTATTTTCCAAATTTAAACAAACTTTTTTAGAAATTGTGTTGTAATTTTTACAAAAACAGGCTGCTATGACTTTTGACTATTGGACATTGATCTAGAGGCGTCCAGGAGTCTCCTCCAATATTCTTTTTTTCCCCATCTCCTACCATTTTTGAAAAAAATTACCAAAATTATTTTTCAAATTTAAACAAACTTTTTTAGAAATTGTGTTGTAATTTTTACAAAAACAGGCTGCTATGACTTTTGACTATTGGACATTGATCTAGAGGCGTCCAGGAGTCTCCTCCAATATTCTTTTTTTCCCCATCTCCTACCATTTTTGAAAAAAATTACCAAAATTATTTTCCAAATTTAAACAAACTTTTTTAGAAATTGTGTTGTAATTTTTACAAAAACAGGCTGCTATGACTTTTGACTATTGGACATTGATCTAGAGGCGTCCAGGAGTCTCCTCCAATATTCTTTTTTCCCCATATCCTACCATTTTTGAAAAAAATTACCAAAATTATTTTCCAAATTTAGACAAACTTTTTTAGAAATTGTGTTGTAATTTTTACAAAAACAGGCTGCTATGACTTTTGACTATTGGACATTGATCTAGAGGCGTCCAGGAGTCTTCTCCAATATTCTTTTTTTCCCCATCTCCTACCATTTTTGAAAAAAATTACCAAAATTATTTTTCAAATTTAAACAAACTTTTTTAGAAATTGTGTTGTAATTTTTACAAAAAACAGGCTGCTATGACTTTTGACTATTGGACATTGATCTAGAGGCGTCCAGGAGTCTCCTCCAATATTCTTTTTTTCCCCACCTCCTACCATTTTTGAAAAAAATTACCAAAATTATTTTTCAAATTTAAACAAACTTTTTTAGAAATTGTGTTGTAATTTTTACAAAAACAGGCTGCTATGACTTTTGACTATTGGACATTGATCTAGAGGCGTCCAGGAGTCTCCTCCAATATTCTTTTTTTCCCCATCTCCTACCATTTTTGAAAAAAATTACCAAAATTATTTTCCAAATTTAAACAAACTTTTTTAGAAATTGTGTTGTAATTTTTACAAAAACAGGCTGCTATGACTTTTGACTATTGGACATTGATCTAGAGGCGTCCAGGAGTCTCCTCCAATATTCTTTTTTTCCCCATCTCCTACCATTTTTGAAAAAAATTACCAAAATTATTTTTCAAATTTAAACAAACTTTTTTAGAAATTGTGTTGTAATTTTTACAAAAACAGGCTGCTATGACTTTTGACTATTGGACATTGATCTAGAGGCGTCCAGGAGTCTCCTCCAATATTCTTTTTTTCCCCATCTCCTACCATTTTTGAAAAAAATTACCAAAATTATTTTTCAATTTTAAACAAACTTTTTTAGAAATTGTGTTGCAATATTTACAGAAACAGGCTGTTATGACTTTTGACTATTGGACATTGATCTAGAGGCGTCCAGGAGTCTCCTCCAATATTCTTTTTTTCCCCATCTCCTACCATTTTTGAAAAAAATTACCAAAATTATTTTCCAAATTTAAACAAACTTTTTTAGAAATTGTGTTGTAATTTTTACAAAAACAGGCTGCTATGACTTTTGACTATTGGACATTGATCTAGAGGCGTCCAGGAGTCTCCTCCAATATTCTTTTTTTCCCCATCTCCTACCATTTTTGAAAAAAATTACCAAAATTATTTTCCAAATTTAAACAAACTTTTTTAGAAATTGTGTTGTAATTTTTGCAAAAACAGGCTGCTATGACTTTTGACTATTGGACATTGATCTAGAGGCGTCCAGGAGTCTCCTCCAATATTCTTTTTTCCCCATATCCTACCATTTTTGAAAAAAATTACCAAAATTATTTTTCAAATTTAGACAAACTTTTTTAGAAATTGTGTTGTAATTTTTACAAAAACAGGCTGCTATGACTTTTGACTATTGGACATTGATCTAGAGGCGTCCAGGAGTCTCCTCCAATATTCTTTTTTTCCCCATCTCCTACCATTTTTGAAAAAAATTACCAAAATTATTTTCCAAATTTAGACAAACTTTTTTAGAAATTGTGTTGTAATTTTTACAAAAACAGGCTGCTATGACTTTTGACTATTGGACATTGATCTAGAGGCGTCCAGGAGTCTTCTCCAATATTCTTTTTTTCCCCATCTCCTACCATTTTTGAAAAAAATTACCAAAATTATTTTTCAAATTTAAACAAACTTTTTTAGAAATTGTGTTGTAATTTTTACAAAAAACAGGCTGCTATGACTTTTGACTATTGGACATTGATCTAGAGGCGTCCAGGAGTCTCCTCCAATATTCTTTTTTTCCCCACCTCCTACCATTTTTGAAAAAAATTACCAAAATTATTTTTCAAATTTAAACAAACTTTTTTAGAAATTGTGTTGTAATTTTTACAAAAACAGGCTGCTATGACTTTTGACTATTGGACATTGATCTAGAGGCGTCCAGGAGTCTCCTCCAATATTCTTTTTTTCCCCACCTCCTACCATTTTTGAAAAAAATTACCAAAATTATTTTTCAAATTTAAACAAACTTTTTTAGAAATTGTGTTGTAATTTTTACAAAAACAGGCTGCTATGACTTTTGACTATTGGACATTGATCTAGAGGCGTCCAGGAGTCTCCTCCAATATTCTTTTTTTCCCCATCTCCTACCATTTTTGAAAAAAATTACCAAAATTATTTTCCAAATTTAAACAAACTTTTTTAGAAATTGTGTTGTAATTTTTACAAAAACAGGCTGCTATGACTTTTGACTATTGGACATTGATCTAGAGGCGTCCAGGAGTCTCCTCCAATATTCTTTTTTTCCCCATCTCCTACCATTTTTGAAAAAAATTACCAAAATTATTTTTCAAATTTAAACAAACTTTTTTAGAAATTGTGTTGTAATTTTTACAAAAACAGGCTGCTATGACTTTTGACTATTGGACATTGATCTAGAGGCGTCCAGGAGTCTCCTCCAATATTCTTTTTTTCCCCATCTCCTACCATTTTTGAAAAAAATTACCAAAATTATTTTTCAATTTTAAACAAACTTTTTTAGAAATTGTGTTGCAATATTTACAGAAACAGGCTGTTATGACTTTTGACTATTGGACATTGATCTAGAGGCGTCCAGGAGTCTCCTCCAATATTCTTTTTTTCCCCATCTCCTACCATTTTTGAAAAAAATTACCAAAATTATTTTCCAAATTTAAACAAACTTTTTTAGAAATTGTGTTGTAATTTTTACAAAAACAGGCTGTTATGACTTTTGACTATTGGACATTGATCTAGAGGCGTCCAGGAGTCTTCTCCAATATTCTTTTTTTCCCCATCTCCTACCATTTTTGAAAAAAATTACCAAAATTATTTTCCAAATTTAAACAAACTTTTTTAGAAATTGTGTTGTAATTTTTACAAAAACAGGCTGCTATGACTTTTGACTATTGGACATTGATCTAGAGGCGTCCAGGAGTCTCCTCCAATATTCTTTTTTTCCCCATCTCCTACCATTTTTGAAAAAAATTACCAAAATTATTTTCCAAATTTAAACAAACTTTTTTAGAAATTGTGTTGTAATTTTTACAAAAACAGGCTGCTATGACTTTTGACTATTGGACATTGATCTAGAGGCGTCCAGGAGTCTCCTCCAATATTCTTTTTTCCCCATATCCTACCATTTTTGAAAAAAATTACCAAAATTATTTTCCAAATTTAGACAAACTTTTTTAGAAATTGTGTTGTAATTTTTACAAAAACAGGCTGCTATGACTTTTGACTATTGGACATTGATCTAGAGGCGTCCAGGAGTCTCCTCCAATATTCTTTTTTTCCCCATCTCCTACCATTTTTGAAAAAAATTACCAAAATTATTTTCCAAATTTAAACAAACTTTTTTAGAAATTGTGTTGTAATTTTTACAAAAACAGGCTGCTATGACTTTTGACTATTGGACATTGATCTAGAGGCGTCCAGGAGTCTCCTCCAATATTCTTTTTTCCCCATATCCTACCATTTTTGAAAAAAATTACCAAAATTATTTTCCAAATTTAGACAAACTTTTTTAGAAATTGTGTTGTAATTTTTACAAAAACAGGCTGCTATGACTTTTGACTATTGGACATTGATCTAGAGGCGTCCAGGAGTCTTCTCCAATATTCTTTTTTTCCCCATCTCCTACCATTTTTGAAAAAAATTACCAAAATTATTTTTCAAATTTAAACAAACTTTTTTAGAAATTGTGTTGTAATTTTTACAAAAAACAGGCTGCTATGACTTTTGACTATTGGACATTGATCTAGAGGCGTCCAGGAGTCTCCTCCAATATTCTTTTTTTCCCCACCTCCTACCATTTTTGAAAAAAATTACCAAAATTATTTTTCAAATTTAAACAAACTTTTTTAGAAATTGTGTTGTAATTTTTACAAAAACAGGCTGCTATGACTTTTGACTATTGGACATTGATCTAGAGGCGTCCAGGAGTCTCCTCCAATATTCTTTTTTTCCCCACCTCCTACCATTTTTGAAAAAAATTACCAAAATTATTTTTCAAATTTAAACAAACTTTTTTAGAAATTGTGTTGTAATTTTTACAAAAACAGGCTGCTATGACTTTTGACTATTGGACATTGATCTAGAGGCGTCCAGGAGTCTCCTCCAATATTCTTTTTTTCCCCATCTCCTACCATTTTTGAAAAAAATTACCAAAATTATTTTCCAAATTTAAACAAACTTTTTTAGAAATTGTGTTGTAATTTTTACAAAAACAGGCTGCTATGACTTTTGACTATTGGACATTGATCTAGAGGCGTCCAGGAGTCTCCTCCAATATTCTTTTTTTCCCCATCTCCTACCATTTTTGAAAAAAATTACCAAAATTATTTTTCAAATTTAAACAAACTTTTTTAGAAATTGTGTTGTAATTTTTACAAAAACAGGCTGCTATGACTTTTGACTATTGGACATTGATCTAGAGGCGTCCAGGAGTCTCCTCCAATATTCTTTTTTTCCCCATCTCCTACCATTTTTGAAAAAAATTACCAAAATTATTTTTCAATTTTAAACAAACTTTTTTAGAAATTGTGTTGCAATATTTACAGAAACAGGCTGTTATGACTTTTGACTATTGGACATTGATCTAGAGGCGTCCAGGAGTCTCCTCCAATATTCTTTTTTTCCCCATCTCCTACCATTTTTGAAAAAAATTACCAAAATTATTTTCCAAATTTAAACAAACTTTTTTAGAAATTGTGTTGTAATTTTTACAAAAACAGGCTGTTATGACTTTTGACTATTGGACATTGATCTAGAGGCGTCCAGGAGTCTTCTCCAATATTCTTTTTTTCCCCATCTCCTACCATTTTTGAAAAAAATTACCAAAATTATTTTCCAAATTTAAACAAACTTTTTTAGAAATTGTGTTGTAATTTTTACAAAAACAGGCTGCTATGACTTTTGACTATTGGACATTGATCTAGAGGCGTCCAGGAGTCTCCTCCAATATTCTTTTTTTCCCCATCTCCTACCATTTTTGAAAAAAATTACCAAAATTATTTTCCAAATTTAAACAAACTTTTTTAGAAATTGTGTTGTAATTTTTACAAAAACAGGCTGCTATGACTTTTGACTATTGGACATTGATCTAGAGGCGTCCAGGAGTCTCCTCCAATATTCTTTTTCCCCATATCCTACCATTTTTGAAAAAAATTACCAAAATTATTTTCCAAATTTAGACAAACTTTTTTAGAAATTGTGTTGTAATTTTTACAAAAACAGGCTGCTATGACTTTTGACTATTGGACATTGATCTAGAGGCGTCCAGGAGTCTCCTCCAATATTCTTTTTTTCCCCATCTACCATTTTTGAAAAAAATTACCAAAATTATTTTCCAAATTTAAACAAACTTTTTTAGAAATTGTGTTGTAATTTTTACAAAAACAGGCTGCTATGACTTTTGACTATTGGACATTGATCTAGAGGCGTCCAGGAGTCTCCTCCAATATTCTTTTTTCCCCATATCCTACCATTTTTGAAAAAAATTACCAAAATTATTTTCCAAATTTAGACAAACTTTTTTAGAAATTGTGTTGTAATTTTTACAAAAACAGGCTGCTATGACTTTTGACTATTGGACATTGATCTAGAGGCGTCCAGGAGTCTTCTCCAATATTCTTTTTTTCCCCATCTCCTACCATTTTTGAAAAAAATTACCAAAATTATTTTTCAAATTTAAACAAACTTTTTTAGAAATTGTGTTGTAATTTTTACAAAAAACAGGCTGCTATGACTTTTGACTATTGGACATTGATCTAGAGGCGTCCAGGAGTCTCCTCCAATATTCTTTTTTTCCCCACCTCCTACCATTTTTGAAAAAAATTACCAAAATTATTTTTCAAATTTAAACAAACTTTTTTAGAAATTGTGTTGTAATTTTTACAAAAACAGGCTGCTATGACTTTTGACTATTGGACATTGATCTAGAGGCGTCCAGGAGTCTCCTCCAATATTCTTTTTTTCCCCATCTCCTACCATTTTTGAAAAAAATTACCAAAATTATTTTCCAAATTTAAACAAACTTTTTTAGAAATTGTGTTGTAATTTTTACAAAAACAGGCTGCTATGACTTTTGACTATTGGACATTGATCTAGAGGCGTCCAGGAGTCTCCTCCAATATTCTTTTTTTCCCCATCTCCTACCATTTTTGAAAAAAATTACCAAAATTATTTTTCAAATTTAAACAAACTTTTTTAGAAATTGTGTTGTAATTTTTACAAAAACAGGCTGCTATGACTTTTGACTATTGGACATTGATCTAGAGGCGTCCAGGAGTCTCCTCCAATATTCTTTTTTTCCCCATCTCCTACCATTTTTGAAAAAAATTACCAAAATTATTTTCCAAATTTAAACAAACTTTTTTAGAAATTGTGTTGTAATTTTTACAAAAACAGGCTGCTATGACTTTTGACTATTGGACATTGATCTAGAGGCGTCCAGGAGTCTCCTCCAATATTCTTTTTTCCCCATATCCTACCATTTTTGAAAAAAATTACCAAAATTATTTTCCAAATTTAGACAAACTTTTTTAGAAATTGTGTTGTAATTTTTACAAAAACAGGCTGCTATGACTTTTGACTATTGGACATTGATCTAGAGGCGTCCAGGAGTCTCCTCCAATATTCTTTTTTTCCCCATCTCCTACCATTTTTGAAAAAAATTACCAAAATTATTTTTCAAATTTAAACAAACTTTTTTAGAAATTGTGTTGTAATTTTTACAAAAACAGGCTGCTATGACTTTTGACTATTGGACATTGATCTAGAGGCGTCCAGGAGTCTCCTCCAATATTCTTTTTTTCCCCATCTCCTACCATTTTTGAAAAAAATTACCAAAATTATTTTTCAATTTTAAACAAACTTTTTTAGAAATTGTGTTGCAATATTTACAGAAACAGGCTGTTATGACTTTTGACTATTGGACATTGATCTAGAGGCGTCCAGGAGTCTCCTCCAATATTCTTTTTTTCCCCATCTCCTACCATTTTTGAAAAAAATTACCAAAATTATTTTCCAAATTTAAACAAACTTTTTTAGAAATTGTGTTGTAATTTTTACAAAAACAGGCTGCTATGACTTTTGACTATTGGACATTGATCTAGAGGCGTCCAGGAGTCTCCTCCAATATTCTTTTTTTCCCCATCTCCTACCATTTTTGAAAAAAATTACCAAAATTATTTTCCAAATTTAAACAAACTTTTTTAGAAATTGTGTTGTAATTTTTACAAAAACAGGCTGCTATGACTTTTGACTATTGGACATTGATCTAGAGGCGTCCAGGAGTCTCCTCCAATATTCTTTTTTCCCCATATCCTACCATTTTTGAAAAAAATTACCAAAATTATTTTCCAAATTTAGACAAACTTTTTTAGAAATTGTGTTGTAATTTTTACAAAAACAGGCTGCTATGACTTTTGACTATTGGACATTGATCTAGAGGCGTCCAGGAGTCTCCTCCAATATTCTTTTTTTCCCCATCTACCATTTTTGAAAAAAATTACCAAAATTATTTTCCAAATTTAAACAAACTTTTTTAGAAATTGTGTTGTAATTTTTACAAAAACAGGCTGCTATGACTTTTGACTATTGGACATTGATCTAGAGGCGTCCAGGAGTCTCCTCCAATATTCTTTTTTCCCCATATCCTACCATTTTTGAAAAAAATTACCAAAATTATTTTCCAAATTTAGACAAACTTTTTTAGAAATTGTGTTGTAATTTTTACAAAAACAGGCTGCTATGACTTTTGACTATTGGACATTGATCTAGAGGCGTCCAGGAGTCTTCTCCAATATTCTTTTTTTCCCCATCTCCTACCATTTTTGAAAAAAATTACCAAAATTATTTTTCAAATTTAAACAAACTTTTTTAGAAATTGTGTTGTAATTTTTACAAAAAACAGGCTGCTATGACTTTTGACTATTGGACATTGATCTAGAGGCGTCCAGGAGTCTCCTCCAATATTCTTTTTTTCCCCACCTCCTACCATTTTTGAAAAAAATTACCAAAATTATTTTTCAAATTTAAACAAACTTTTTTAGAAATTGTGTTGTAATTTTTACAAAAACAGGCTGCTATGACTTTTGACTATTGGACATTGATCTAGAGGCGTCCAGGAGTCTCCTCCAATATTCTTTTTTTCCCCATCTCCTACCATTTTTGAAAAAAATTACCAAAATTATTTTCCAAATTTAAACAAACTTTTTTAGAAATTGTGTTGTAATTTTTACAAAAACAGGCTGCTATGACTTTTGACTATTGGACATTGATCTAGAGGCGTCCAGGAGTCTCCTCCAATATTCTTTTTTTCCCCATCTCCTACCATTTTTGAAAAAAATTACCAAAATTATTTTTCAAATTTAAACAAACTTTTTTAGAAATTGTGTTGTAATTTTTACAAAAACAGGCTGCTATGACTTTTGACTATTGGACATTGATCTAGAGGCGTCCAGGAGTCTCCTCCAATATTCTTTTTTTCCCCATCTCCTACCATTTTTGAAAAAAATTACCAAAATTATTTTCCAAATTTAAACAAACTTTTTTAGAAATTGTGTTGTAATTTTTACAAAAACAGGCTGCTATGACTTTTGACTATTGGACATTGATCTAGAGGCGTCCAGGAGTCTCCTCCAATATTCTTTTTTCCCCATATCCTACCATTTTTGAAAAAAATTACCAAAATTATTTTCCAAATTTAGACAAACTTTTTTAGAAATTGTGTTGTAATTTTTACAAAAACAGGCTGCTATGACTTTTGACTATTGGACATTGATCTAGAGGCGTCCAGGAGTCTTCTCCAATATTCTTTTTTTTCCCCATCTCCTACCATTTTTGAAAAAAATTACCAAAATTATTTTTCAAATTTAAACAAACTTTTTTAGAAATTGTGTTGTAATTTTTACAAAAAACAGGCTGCTATGACTTTTGACTATTGGACATTGATCTAGAGGCGTCCAGGAGTCTCCTCCAATATTCTTTTTTTCCCCACCTCCTACCATTTTTGAAAAAAATTACCAAAATTATTTTTCAAATTTAAACAAACTTTTTTAGAAATTGTGTTGTAATTTTTACAAAAACAGGCTGCTATGACTTTTGACTATTGGACATTGATCTAGAGGCGTCCAGGAGTCTCCTCCAATATTCTTTTTTTCCCCATCTCCTACCATTTTTGAAAAAAATTACCAAAATTATTTTCCAAATTTAAACAAACTTTTTTAGAAATTGTGTTGTAATTTTTACAAAAACAGGCTGCTATGACTTTTGACTATTGGACATTGATCTAGAGGCGTCCAGGAGTCTCCTCCAATATTCTTTTTTTCCCCATCTCCTACCATTTTTGAAAAAAATTACCAAAATTATTTTTCAAATTTAAACAAACTTTTTTAGAAATTGTGTTGTAATTTTTACAAAAACAGGCTGCTATGACTTTTGACTATTGGACATTGATCTAGAGGCGTCCAGGAGTCTCCTCCAATATTCTTTTTTTCCCCATCTCCTACCATTTTTGAAAAAAATTACCAAAATTATTTTTCAATTTTAAACAAACTTTTTTAGAAATTGTGTTGCAATATTTACAGAAACAGGCTGTTATGACTTTTGACTATTGGACATTGATCTAGAGGCGTCCAGGAGTCTCCTCCAATATTCTTTTTTTCCCCATCTCCTACCATTTTTGAAAAAAATTACCAAAATTATTTTCCAAATTTAAACAAACTTTTTTAGAAATTGTGTTGTAATTTTTACAAAAACAGGCTGTTATGACTTTTGACTATTGGACATTGATCTAGAGGCGTCCAGGAGTCTTCTCCAATATTCTTTTTTTCCCCATCTCCTACCATTTTTGAAAAAAATTACCAAAATTATTTTCCAAATTTAAACAAACTTTTTTAGAAATTGTGTTGTAATTTTTACAAAAACAGGCTGCTATGACTTTTGACTATTGGACATTGATCTAGAGGCGTCCAGGAGTCTCCTCCAATATTCTTTTTTTTCCCCATCTCCTACCATTTTTGAAAAAAATTACCAAAATTATTTTCCAAATTTAAACAAACTTTTTTAGAAATTGTGTTGTAATTTTTACAAAAACAGGCTGCTATGACTTTTGACTATTGGACATTGATCTAGAGGCGTCCAGGAGTCTCCTCCAATATTCTTTTTTCCCCATATCCTACCATTTTTGAAAAAAATTACCAAAATTATTTTCCAAATTTAGACAAACTTTTTTAGAAATTGTGTTGTAATTTTTACAAAAACAGGCTGCTATGACTTTTGACTATTGGACATTGATCTAGAGGCGTCCAGGAGTCTTCTCCAATATTCTTTTTTTCCCCATCTCCTACCATTTTTGAAAAAAATTACCAAAATTATTTTTCAAATTTAAACAAACTTTTTTAGAAATTGTGTTGTAATTTTTACAAAAAACAGGCTGCTATGACTTTTGACTATTGGACATTGATCTAGAGGCGTCCAGGAGTCTCCTCCAATATTCTTTTTTTCCCCACCTCCTACCATTTTTGAAAAAAATTACCAAAATTATTTTTCAAATTTAAACAAACTTTTTTAGAAATTGTGTTGTAATTTTTACAAAAACAGGCTGCTATGACTTTTGACTATTGGACATTGATCTAGAGGCGTCCAGGAGTCTCCTCCAATATTCTTTTTTTCCCCATCTCCTACCATTTTTGAAAAAAATTACCAAAATTATTTTCCAAATTTAAACAAACTTTTTTAGAAATTGTGTTGTAATTTTTACAAAAACAGGCTGCTATGACTTTTGACTATTGGACATTGATCTAGAGGCGTCCAGGAGTCTCCTCCAATATTCTTTTTTTCCCCATCTCCTACCATTTTTGAAAAAAATTACCAAAATTATTTTTCAAATTTAAACAAACTTTTTTAGAAATTGTGTTGTAATTTTTACAAAAACAGGCTGCTATGACTTTTGACTATTGGACATTGATCTAGAGGCGTCCAGGAGTCTCCTCCAATATTCTTTTTTTCCCCATCTCCTACCATTTTTGAAAAAAATTACCAAAATTATTTTCCAAATTTAAACAAACTTTTTTAGAAATTGTGTTGTAATTTTTACAAAAACAGGCTGCTATGACTTTTGACTATTGGACATTGATCTAGAGGCGTCCAGGAGTCTCCTCCAATATTCTTTTTTCCCCATATCCTACCATTTTTGAAAAAAATTACCAAAATTATTTTCCAAATTTAGACAAACTTTTTTAGAAATTGTGTTGTAATTTTTACAAAAACAGGCTGCTATGACTTTTGACTATTGGACATTGATCTAGAGGCGTCCAGGAGTCTTCTCCAATATTCTTTTTTTTTCCCCATCTCCTACCATTTTTGAAAAAAATTACCAAAATTATTTTTCAAATTTAAACAAACTTTTTTAGAAATTGTGTTGTAATTTTTACAAAAAACAGGCTGCTATGACTTTTGACTATTGGACATTGATCTAGAGGCGTCCAGGAGTCTCCTCCAATATTCTTTTTTTCCCCACCTCCTACCATTTTTGAAAAAAATTACCAAAATTATTTTTCAAATTTAAACAAACTTTTTTAGAAATTGTGTTGTAATTTTTACAAAAACAGGCTGCTATGACTTTTGACTATTGGACATTGATCTAGAGGCGTCCAGGAGTCTCCTCCAATATTCTTTTTTTCCCCATCTCCTACCATTTTTGAAAAAAATTACCAAAATTATTTTCCAAATTTAAACAAACTTTTTTAGAAATTGTGTTGTAATTTTTACAAAAACAGGCTGCTATGACTTTTGACTATTGGACATTGATCTAGAGGCGTCCAGGAGTCTCCTCCAATATTCTTTTTTTCCCCATCTCCTACCATTTTTGAAAAAAATTACCAAAATTATTTTTCAAATTTAAACAAACTTTTTTAGAAATTGTGTTGTAATTTTTACAAAAACAGGCTGCTATGACTTTTGACTATTGGACATTGATCTAGAGGCGTCCAGGAGTCTCCTCCAATATTCTTTTTTTCCCCATCTCCTACCATTTTTGAAAAAAATTACCAAAATTATTTTTCAATTTTAAACAAACTTTTTTAGAAATTGTGTTGCAATATTTACAGAAACAGGCTGTTATGACTTTTGACTATTGGACATTGATCTAGAGGCGTCCAGGAGTCTCCTCCAATATTCTTTTTTTCCCCATCTCCTACCATTTTTGAAAAAAATTACCAAAATTATTTTCCAAATTTAAACAAACTTTTTTAGAAATTGTGTTGTAATTTTTACAAAAACAGGCTGTTATGACTTTTGACTATTGGACATTGATCTAGAGGCGTCCAGGAGTCTTCTCCAATATTCTTTTTTTCCCCATCTCCTACCATTTTTGAAAAAAATTACCAAAATTATTTTCCAAATTTAAACAAACTTTTTTAGAAATTGTGTTGTAATTTTTACAAAAACAGGCTGCTATGACTTTTGACTATTGGACATTGATCTAGAGGCGTCCAGGAGTCTCCTCCAATATTCTTTTTTTTCCCCATCTCCTACCATTTTTGAAAAAAAATTACCAAAATTATTTTTCAAATTTAAACAAACTTTTTTAGAAATTGTGTTGTAATTTTTACAAAAACAGGCTGCTATGACTTTTGACTATTGGACATTGATCTAGAGGCGTCCAGGAGTCTCCTCCAATATTCTTTTTTCCCCATCTCCTACCATTTTTGAAAAAAATTACCAAAATTATTTTTCAATTTTAAACAAACTTTTTTAGAAATTGTGTTGTAATTTTTACAAAAACAGGCTTATGACTTTTGAATATTGGACATTGATCTAGAGGCGTCCAGGAGTCTCCTCCAATATTCTTTTTTTCCCCATCTCCTACCATTTTTGAAAAAAATTACCAAAATTATTTTCCAAATTTAAACAAACTTTTTTAGAAATTGTGTTGTAATTTTTACAAAAACAGGCTGTTATGACTTTTGACTATTGGACATTGATCTAGAGGCGTCCAGGAGTCTTCTCCAATATTCTTTTTTTCCCCATCTCCTACCATTTTTGAAAAAAATTACCAAAATTATTTTCCAAATTTAAACAAACTTTTTTAGAAATTGTGTTGTAATTTTTACAAAAACAGGCTGTTATGACTTTTGACTATTGGACATTGATCTAGAGGCGTCCAGGAGTCTCCTCCAATATTCTTTTTTTCCCCATCTCCTACCATTTTTGAAAAAAATTACCAAAATTATTTTCCAAATTTAAACAAATTTTTTAGAAATTGTGTTGTAATTTTTACAAAAACAGGCTGCTATGACTTTTGACTATTGGACATTGATCTAGAGGCGTCCAGGAGTCTCCTCCAATATTCTTTTTTCCCCATCTCCTACCATTTTTGAAAAAAATTACCAAAATTATTTTTCAATTTTAAACAAACTTTTTTAGAAATTGTGTTGTAATTTTTACAAAAACAGGCTTATGACTTTTGAATATTGGACATTGATCTAGAGGCGTCCAGGAGTCTCCTCCAATATTCTTTTTTTCCCCATCTGCTACCATTTTTGAAAAAAATTACCAAAATTATTTTCCAAATTTAAACAAACTTTTTTAGAAATTGTGTTGTAATTTTTACAAAAACAGGCTGCTATGACTTTTGACTATTGGACATTGATCTAGAGGCGTCCAGGAGTCTCCTCCAATATTCTTTTTTTCCCCATCTCCTACCATTTTTGAAAAAAATTACCAAAATTATTTTCCAAATTTAAACAAACTTTTTTAGAAATTGTGTTGTAATTTTTACAAAAACAGGCTGCTATGACTTTTGACTATTGGACATTGATCTAGAGGCGTCCAGGAGTCTCCTCCAATATTCTTTTTTTCCCCATCTACCATTTTTGAAAAAAATTACCAAAATTATTTTCCAAATTTAAACAAACTTTTTTAGAAATTGTGTTGTAATTTTTACAAAAGCAGGCTGCTATGACTTTTGACTATTGGACATTGATCTAGAGGCGTCCAGGAGTCTCCTCCAATATTCTTTTTTTCCCCATCTCCTACCATTTTTGAAAAAAATTACCAAAATTATTTTTCAAATTTAAACAAACTTTTTTATAAATTGTGTTGTAATTTTTACAAAAACAGGCTGCTATGACTTTTGACTATTGGACATTGATCTAGAGGCGTCCAGGAGTCTCCTCCAATATTCTTTTTTTTCCCCATCTCCTACCATTTTTGAAAAAAATTACCAAAATTATTTTTCAATTTTAAACAAACTTTTTTAGAAATTGTGTTGTAATTTTTACAAAAACAGGCTTATGACTTTTGAATATTGGACATTGATCTAGAGGCGTCCAGGAGTCTCCTCCAATATTCTTTTTTTCCCCATCTGCTACCATTTTTGAAAAAAATTACCAAAATTATTTTCCAAATTTAAACAAACTTTTTTAGAAATTGTGTTGTAATTTTTACAAAAACAGGCTGCTATGACTTTTGACTATTGGACATTGATCTAGAGGCGTCCAGGAGTCTCCTCCAATATTCTTTTTTTCCCCATCTCCTACCATTTTTGAAAAAAATTACCAAAATTATTTTCCAAATTTAAACAAACTTTTTTAGAAATTGTGTTGTAATTTTTACAAAAACAGGCTGCTATGACTTTTGACTATTGGACATTGATCTAGAGGCGTCCAGGAGTCTCCTCCAATATTCTTTTTTTCCCCATCTACCATTTTTGAAAAAAATTACCAAAATTATTTTCCAAATTTAAACAAACTTTTTTAGAAATTGTGTTGTAATTTTTACAAAAGCAGGCTGCTATGACTTTTGACTATTGGACATTGATCTAGAGGCGTCCAGGAGTCTCCTCCAATATTCTTTTTTTCCCCATCTCCTACCATTTTTGAAAAAAATTACCAAAATTATTTTTCAAATTTAAACAAACTTTTTTATAAATTGTGTTGTAATTTTTAGAAAAACAGGCTGCTATGACTTTTGACTATTGGACATTGATCTAGAGGCGTCCAGGAGTCTCCTCCAATATTCTTTTTTTTCCCCATCTCCTACCATTTTTGAAAAAAATTACCAAAATTATTTTTCAATTTTAAACAAACTTTTTTAGAAATTGTGTTGTAATTTTTACAAAAACAGGCTGTTATGACTTTTGACTATTGGACAATGATCTAGAGGCATCCAGGAGTCTCCATCAGTATTCTTTTTTCCCCCCATCTCCTACCATTTTTGAAAAAAATTACCAAAATTATTTTTCAAATTTAAACAAACTTTTTTAGAAATTGTGTTGTAATTTTTACAAAAACAGGCTGCTATGACTTTTGACTATTGGACATTGATCTAGAGGCGTCCAGGAGTCTCCTCCAATATTCTTTTTTTTCCCATCTCCTACCATTTTTGAAAAAAATTACCAAAATTATTTTTCAATTTTAAACAAACTTTTTTAGAAATTGTGTTGTAATTTTTACAAAAACAGGCTGTTATGACTTTTGACTATTGGACAATGATCTAGAGGCATCCAGGAGTCTCCATCAGTATTCTTTTTTCCCCCATCTCCTACCATTTTTGAAAAAAATTACCAAAATTATTTTTCAATTTTAAACAAACTTTTTTAGAAATTGTGTTGCAATTTTTACAGAAACAGGCTGTTATGACTTTTGACTATTGGACATTGATCTAGAGGCGTCCAGGAGTCTCCTCCAATATTCTTTTTTTTCCCATCTCCTACCATTTTTGAAAAAAATTACCAAAATTATTTTCCAAATTTAAACAAACTTTTTTAGAAATTGTGTTGTAATTTTTACAAAAACAGGCTGTTATGACTTTTGACTATTGGACTTTGATCTAGAGGCGTCCAGGAGTCTCCTCCAATATTCTTTTTTCCCCATCTCCTACCATTTTTGAAAAAAATTACCAAAATTATTTTTCAAATTTAAATAAACTTTTTTAGAAATTGTGTTGTAATTTTTACAAAAACAGGCTGCTATGACTTTTGACTATTGGACATTGATCTAGAGGCGTCCAGGAGTCTCCTCCAATATTCTTTTTTTCCCCATCTCCTACCATTTTTGAAAAAAATTACCAAAATTATTTTTCAAATTTAAACAAACTTTTTTAGAAATTGTCTTGTAATTTTTACAAAAACAGGCTGTTATGACTTTTGACTATTGGACATTGATCTAGAGGCGTCCAGGAGTCTCCTCCAATATTCTTTTTTTCCCCATCTACCATTTTTGAAAAAAATTACCAAAATTATTTTTCAATTTTAAACAAACTTTTTTAGAAATTGTGTTGTAATTTTTACAAAAACAGGCTGTTATGACTTTTGACTATTGGACATTGATCCAGAGGCGTCCAGGAGTCTCCTCCAATATTCTTTTTTTCCCCATCCCCTACCATTTTTGAAAAAAATTACCAAAATTATTTTCCAAATTTAAACAAACTTTTTTAGAAATTGTGTTGTAATTTTTACAAAAACAGGCTGCTATGACTTTTGACTATTGGACATTGATCTAGAGGCGTCCAGGAGTCTCCTCCAATATTCTTTTTTCCCCATCTCCTACCATTTTTGAAAAAATTACCAAAATTATTTTTCAAATTTAAACAAACTTTTTTAGAAATTGTCTTGTAATTTTTACAAAAACAGGCTGTTATGACTTTTGACTATTGGACATTGATCTAGAGGCGTCCAGGAGTCTCCTCCAATATTCTTTTTTTCCCCATCTCCTACCATTTTTGAAAAAAATTACCAAAATTATTTTCCAAATTTAAACAAACTTTTTTAGAAATTGTGTTGTAATTTTTACAAAAACAGGCTGTTATGACTTTTGACTATTGGACATTGATCTAGAGGCGTCCAGGAGTCTCCTCCAATATTCTTTTTTTCCCCATCCCCTACCATTTTTGAAAAAAATTACCAAAATTATTTTTCAATTTTAAACAAACTTTTTTAGAAATTGTGTTGCAATATTTACAGAAACAGACTGTTATGACTTTTGACTATTGGACATTGATCTAGAGGCGTCCAGGAGTTTCCTCCAATATTCTTTTTTCCCCATCTCCTACCATTTTTGAAAAAAATTACCAAAATTATTTTCCAAATTTAAACAAACTTTTTTAGAAATTGTGTTGTAATTTTTACAAAAACAGGCTGCTATGACTTTTGACTATTGGACATTGATCTAGAGGCGTCCAGGAGTCTCCTCCAATATTCTTTTTTTTCCCCATCTCCTACCATTTTTGAAAAAAATTACCAAAATTATTTTTCAATTTTAAACAAACTTTTTTAGAAATTGTGTTGTAATTTTTACAAAAACAGGCTGTTATGACTTTTGACTATTGGACAATGATCTAGAGGCATCCAGGAGTCTCCATCAGTATTCTTTTTTCCCCCCATCTCCTACCATTTTTGAAAAAAATTACCAAAATTATTTTTCAAATTTAAACAAACTTTTTTAGAAATTGTGTTGTAATTTTTACAAAAACAGGCTGCTATGACTTTTGACTATTGGACATTGATCTAGAGGCGTCCAGGAGTCTCCTCCAATATTCTTTTTTTTCCCATCTACCATTTTTGAAAAAAATTACCAAAATTATTTTTCAATTTTAAACAAACTTTTTTAGAAATTGTGTTGTAATTTTTACAAAAACAGGCTGTTATGACTTTTGACTATTGGACAATGATCTAGAGGCATCCAGGAGTCTCCATCAGTATTCTTTTTTCCCCCATCTCCTACCATTTTTGAAAAAAATTACCAAAATTATTTTTCAATTTTAAACAAACTTTTTTAGAAATTGTGTTGCAATTTTTACAGAAACAGGCTGTTATGACTTTTGACTATTGGACATTGATCTAGAGGCGTCCAGGAGTCTCCTCCAATATTCTTTTTTTCCCCATCTACCATTTTTGAAAAAAATTACCAAAATTATTTTTCAATTTTAAACAAACTTTTTTAGAAATTGTGTTGTAATTTTTACAAAAACAGGCTGTTATGACTTTTGACTATTGGACATTGATCCAGAGGCGTCCAGGAGTCTCCTCCAATATTCTTTTTTCCCCCATCTCCTACCATTTTTGAAAAAAATTACCAAAATTATTTTCCAAATTTAAACAAACTTTTTTAGAAATTGTGTTGTAATTTTTACAAAAACAGGCTGCTATGACTTTTGACTATTGGACATTGATCTAGAGGCGTCCAGGAGTCTCCTCCAATATTCTTTTTTCCCCATCTCCTACCATTTTTGAAAAAATTACCAAAATTATTTTTCAAATTTAAACAAACTTTTTTAGAAATTGTCTTGTAATTTTTACAAAAACAGGCTGTTATGACTTTTGACTATTGGACATTGATCTAGAGGCGTCCAGGAGTCTCCTCCAATATTCTTTTTTCCCCATCTACCATTTTTGAAAAAAATTACCAAAATTATTTTTCAATTTTAAACAAACTTTTTTAGAAATTGTGTTGTAATTTTTACAAAAACAGGCTGTTATGACTTTTGACTATTGGACATTGATCTAGAGGCGTCCAGGAGTCTCCTCCAATATTCTTTTTTTCCCCATCTCCTACCATTTTTGAAAAAAATTACCAAAATTATTTTTCAATTTTAAACAAACTTTTTTAGAAATTGTGTTGCAATATTTACAGAAACAGGCTGTTATGACTTTTGACTATTGGACATTGATCTAGAGGCGTCCAGGAGTTTCCTCCAATATTCTTTTTTCCCCATCTCCTACCATTTTTGAAAAAAATTACCAAAATTATTTTCCAAATTTAAACAAACTTTTTTAGAAATTGTGTTGTAATTTTTACAAAAACAGGCTGCTATGACTTTTGACTATTGGACATTGATCTAGAGGCGTCCAGGAGTCTCCTCCAATATTCTTTTTTTTCCCCATCTCCTACCATTTTTGAAAAAAATTACCAAAATTATTTTTCAATTTTAAACAAACTTTTTTAGAAATTGTGTTGTAATTTTTACAAAAACAGGCTGTTATGACTTTTGACTATTGGACAATGATCTAGAGGCATCCAGGAGTCTCCATCAGTATTCTTTTTTCCCCCCATCTCCTACCATTTTTGAAAAAAATTACCAAAATTATTTTTCAAATTTAAACAAACTTTTTTAGAAATTGTGTTGTAATTTTTACAAAAACAGGCTGCTATGACTTTTGACTATTGGACATTGATCTAGAGGCGTCCAGGAGTCTCCTCCAATATTCTTTTTTTCCCATCTCCTACCATTTTTGAAAAAAATTACCAAAATTATTTTTCAATTTTAAACAAACTTTTTTAGAAATTGTGTTGTAATTTTTACAAAAACAGGCTGTTATGACTTTTGACTATTGGACAATGATCTAGAGGCATCCAGGAGTCTCCATCAGTATTCTTTTTTCCCCCATCTCCTACCATTTTTGAAAAAAATTACCAAAATTATTTTTCAATTTTAAACAAACTTTTTTAGAAATTGTGTTGCAATTTTTACAGAAACAGGCTGTTATGACTTTTGACTATTGGACATTGATCTAGAGGCGTCCAGGAGTCTCCTCCAATATTCTTTTTTTTCCCCATCTCCTACCATTTTTGAAAAAATTTACCAAAATTATTTTCCAAATTTAAACAAACTTTTTTAGAAATTGTGTTGTAATTTTTACAAAAACAGGCTGTTATGACTTTTGACTATTGGACTTTGATCTAGAGGCGTCCAGGAGTCTCCTCCAATATTCTTTTTTCCCCATCTCCTACCATTTTTGAAAAAAATTACCAAAATTATTTTTCAAATTTAAATAAACTTTTTTAGAAATTGTGTTGTAATTTTTACAAAAACAGGCTGCTATGACTTTTGACTATTGGACATTGATCTAGAGGCGTCCAGGAGTCTCCTCCAATATTCTTTTTTTCCCCATCTCCTACCATTTTTGAAAAAAATTACCAAAATTATTTTTCAAATTTAAACAAACTTTTTTAGAAATTGTCTTGTAATTTTTACAAAAACAGGCTGTTATGACTTTTGACTATTGGACATTGATCTAGAGGCGTCCAGGAGTCTCCTCCAATATTCTTTTTTTCCCCATCTACCATTTTTAAAAAAAATTACCAAAATTATTTTTCAATTTCAAACAAACTTTTTTAGAAATTGTGTTGTAATTTTTACAAAAACAGGCTGTTATGACTTTTGACTATTGGACATTGATCCAGAGGCGTCCAGGAGTCTCCTCCAATAATCTTTTTTTCCCCATCTCTTACCATTTTTGAAAAAAATTACCAAAATTATTTTCCAAATTTAAACAAACTTTTTTAGAAATTGTGTTGTAATTTTTACAAAAACAGGCTGCTATGACTTTTGACTATTGGACATTGATCTAGAGGCGTCCAGGAGTCTCCTCCAATATTCTTTTTTCCCCATCTCCTACCATTTTTGAAAAAATTACCAAAATTATTTTTCAAATTTAAACAAACTTTTTTAGAAATTGTCTTGTAATTTTTACAAAAACAGGCTGTTATGACTTTTGACTATTGGACATTGATCTAGAGGCGTCCAGGAGTCTCCTCCAATATTCTTTTTTTCCCCATCTACCATTTTTGAAAAAAATTACCAAAATTATTTTTCAATTTTAAACAAACTTTTTTAGAAATTGTGTTGTAATTTTTACAAAAACAGGCTGTTATGACTTTTGACTATTGGACATTGATCTAGAGGCGTCCAGGAGTCTCCTCCAATATTCTTTTTTTCCCCATCTCCTACCATTTTTGAAAAAAATTACCAAAATTATTTTTCAATTTTAAACAAACTTTTTTAGAAATTGTGTTGCAATATTTACAGAAACAGGCTGTTATGACTTTTGACTATTGGACATTGATCTAGAGGCGTCCAGGAGTTTCCTCCAATATTCTTTTTTCCCCATCTCCTACCATTTTTGAAAAAAATTACCAAAATTATTTTCCAAATTTAAACAAACTTTTTTAGAAATTGTGTTGTAATTTTTACAAAAACAGGCTGTTATGACTTTTGACTATTGGACATTGATCTAGAGGCGTCCAGGAGTCTTCTCCAATATTCTTTTTTTCCCCATCTCCTACCATTTTTGAAAAAAATTACCAAAATTATTTTCCAAATTTAAACAAACTTTTTTAGAAATTGTGTTGTAATTTTTACAAAAACAGGCTGTTATGACTTTTGACTATTGGACATTGATCCAGAGGCGTCCAGGAGTCTCCTCCAATATTCTTTTTTTTTCCCATCTCCTACCATTTTTGAAAAAAATTACCAAAATTATTTTCCAAATTTAAACAAACTTTTTTAGAAATTGTGTTGTAATTTTTACAAAAACAGGCTGCTATGACTTTTGACTATTGGACATTGATCTAGAGGCGTCCAGGAGTCTCCTCCAATATTCTTTTTTTCCCCATCTCCTACCATTTTTGAAAAAAATTACCAAAATTATTTTTCAAATTTAAACAAACTTTTTTAGAAATTGTGTTGTAATTTTTACAAAAACAGGCTGTTATGACTTTTGACTATTGGACATTGATCTAGAGGCGTCCAGGAGTCTCCTCCAATATTCTTTTTTTCCCCATCTACCATTTTTGAAAAAAATTACCAAAATTATTTTTCAATTTTAAACAAACTTTTTTAGAAATTGTTTCGTAATTTTTACAAAAACAGGCTGTTATGACTTTTGACTATTGGACATTAATCTAGAGGCGTCCAGGAGTCTCCTCCAATATTCTTTTTTTCCCCATCTCCTACCATTTTTGAAAAAAATTACCAAAATTATTTTTCAATTTTAAACAAACTTTTTTAGAAATTGTGTTGCAATATTTACAGAAACAGGCTGTTATGACTTTTGACTATTGGACATTGATCTAGAGGCGTCCAGGAGTCTCCTCCAATATTCTTTTTTCCCCATCTCCTACCATTTTTGAAAAAAATTACCAAAATTATTTTCCAAATTTAAACAAACTTTTTTAGAAATTGTGTTGTAATTTTTACAAAAACAGGCTGTTATGACTTTTGACTATTGGACATTGATCTAGAGGCGTCCAGGAGTCTTCTCCAATATTCTTTTTTTCCCCATCTCCTACCATTTTTGAAAAAAATTACCAAAATTATTTTCCAAATTTAAACAAACTTTTTTAGAAATTGTGTTGTAATTTTTACAAAAACAGGCTGCTATGACTTTTGACTATTGGACATTGATCTAGAGGCGTCCAGGAGTCTCCTCCAATATTCTTTTTTTTCCCCATCTCCTACCATTTTTGAAAAAAAATTACCAAAATTATTTTTCAAATTTAAACAAACTTTTTTAGAAATTGTGTTGTAATTTTTACAAAAACAGGCTGCTATGACTTTTGACTATTGGACATTGATCTAGAGGCGTCCAGGAGTCTCCTCCAATATTCTTTTTTCCCCATCTCCTACCATTTTTGAAAAAAATTACCAAAATTATTTTTCAATTTTAAACAAACTTTTTTAGAAATTGTGTTGTAATTTTTACAAAAACAGGCTGTTATGACTTTTGACTATTGGACAATGATCTAGAGGCATCCAGGAGTCTCCATCAGTATTCTTTTTTCCCCCCATCTCCTACCATTTTTGAAAAAAATTACCAAAATTATTTTTCAAATTTAAACAAACTTTTTTAGAAATTGTGTTGTAATTTTTACAGAAACAGGCTGTTATGACTTTTGACTATTGGACATTGATCTAGAGGCGTCCAGGAGTCTCCTCCAATATTCTTTTTTCCCCATCTCCTACCATTTTTGAAAAAAATTACCAAAATTATTTTTCAAATTTAAACAAACTTTTTTAGAAATTGTGTTGTAATTTTAACAAAAACAGGCTGCTATGACTTTTGACTATTGGACATTGATCTAGAGGCGTCCAGGAGTCTCCTCCAATATTCTTTTTTTCCCCATCTCCTACCATTTTTGAAAAAAATTACCAAAATTATTTTTCAAATTTAAACAAACTTTTTTAGAAATTGTGTTGTAATTTTTACAAAAACAGGCTGCTATGACTTTTGACTATTGGACATTGATCTAGAGGCGTCCAGGAGTCTTCTCCAATATTCTTTTTTTCCCCATCTCCTACCATTTTTGAAAAAAATTACCAAAATTATTTTCCAAATTTAAACAAACTTTTTTAGAAATTGTGTTGTAATTTTTACAAAAACAGGCTGCTATGACTTCTGACTATTGGACATTGATCTAGAGGCGTCCAGGAGTCTTCTCCAATATTCTTTTTTCCCCATCTCCTACCATTTTTGAAAAAAATTACCAAAATTATTTTCCAAATTTAAACAAACTTTTTTAGAAATTGTGTTGTAATTTTTACAAAAACAGGCTGCTATGACTTTTGACTATTGGACATTGATCTAGAGGCGTCCAGGAGTCTCCTCCAATATTCTTTTTTTCCCCATCTACCATTTTTGAAAAAAATTACAAAAATTATTTTTAAATTTTAAACAAACTTTTTTAGAAATTGTGTTGTATACTTTACAAAAACAGGCTGCTATGACTTTTGACTATTGGACATTGATCTAGAGGCGTCCAGGAGTCTCCTCCAATATTCTTTTTTCCCCATCTCCTACCATTTTTGAAAAAAATTACCAAAACTATTTTCCAAATTTAAACAAACTTTTTTAGAAATTGTGTTGTAATTTTTACAAAAACAGGCTGCTATGACTTTTGACTATTGAACATTGATCTAGAGGCGTCCAGGAGTCTCCTCCAATATTCTTTTTTTTTTCCCCATCTCCTACCATTTTTGAAAAAAATTACCAAAATTATTTTTCAATTTTAAACAAACTTTTTTAGAAATTGTGTTGCAATTTTTACAGAAACAGGCTGCTATGACTTTTGACTATTGGACATTGATCTAGAGGCGTCCAGGAGTCTCCTCCAATATTCTTTTTTTTCCCCATCTCCTACCATTTTTGAAAAAAATTACCAAAATTATTTTTCAATTTTAAACAAACTTTTTTAGAAATTGTGTTGTAATTTTTACAGAAACAGGCTGTTATGACTTTTGACAATTGGACATTGATCTAGAGGCGTCCAGGAGTCTCCTCCAATATTCTTTTTTTTCCCCCCCATCTCCTACCATTTTTGAAAAAAATTACCAAAATTATTTTCCAAATTTAAACAAACTTTTTTAGAAATTGTGTTGTAATTTTTACAAAAACAGGCTGTTATGACTTTTGACTATTGGACATTGATCTAGAGGCGTCCAGGAGTCTCCTCCAATATTCTTTTTTTTCCCCCCCATCTCCTACCATTTTTGAAAAAAATTACCAAAATTATTTTTCAAATTTAAACAAACTTTTTTAGAAATTGTGTTTTAATTTTTACAAAAACAGGCTGCTATGACTTTTGACTATTGGACATTGATCTAGAGGCGTCCGGGAGTCTCCTCCAATATTCTTTTTTTTTCCCATCTCCTACCATTTTTGAAAAAAATTACCAAAATTATTTTTCAAATTTAAACAAACTTTTTTAGAAATTTTGTTGTAATTTTTACAAAAACAGGCTGCTATGACTTTTGACTATTGGACATTGATCTAGAGGCGTCCAGGAGTCTCCTCCAATATTCTTTTTTTCCCCATCTCCTACCATTTTTGAAAAAAATTACCAAAATTATTTTTCAAATTTAAACAAACTTTTTTAGAAATTGTGTTGTAATTTTTACAAAAACAGGCTGCTATGACTTTTGACTATTGGACATTGATCTAGAGGCGTCCAGGAGTCTCCTCCAATATTCTTTTTTTCCCCATCTCCTACCATTTTTGAAAAAAATTACCAAAACTATTTTCCAAATTTAAACAAACTTTTTTAGAAATTGTGTTGTAAATTTTACAAAAACAGGCTGTTATGACTTTTGACTATTGGACATTGATCTAGAGGCGTCCAGGAGTCTCCTCCAATATTCTTTTTTCCCCATCTCCTACCATTTTTGAAAAAAATTACCAAAACTATTTTTCAAATTTAAACAAACTTTTTTAGAAATTGTGTTGTAATTTTTACAAAAACAGGCTGTTATGACTTTTGACTATTGGACATTGATCTAGAGGCGTCCAGGAGTCTTCTCCAATATTCTTTTTTTCCCCATCTCCTACCATTTTTGAAAAAAATTACCAAAATTATTTTCCAAATTTAAACAAACTTTTTTAGAAATTGTGTTGTAATTTTTACAAAAACAGGCTGTTATGACTTTTGACTATTGGACATTGATCTAGAGGCGTCCAGGAGTCTCCTCCAATATTCTTTTTTTCCCCATCTCCTACCATTTTTGAAAAAAATTACCAAAATTATTTTCCAAATTTAAACAAACTTTTTTAGAAATTGTGTTGTAATTTTTACAAAAACAGGCTGCTATGACTTTTGACTATTGGACATTGATCTAGAGGCGTCCAGGAGTCTCCTCCAATATTCTTTTTTTCCCCATCTCCTACCATTTTTGAAAAAAATTACCAAAATTATTTTTCAAATTTAAACAAACTTTTTTAGAAATTGTGTTTTAATTTTTACAAAAACAGGCTGCTATGACTTTTGACTATTGGACATTGATCTAGAGGCGTCCAGGAGTCTCCTCCAATATTCTTTTTTTTCCCCATCTCCTACCATTTTTGAAAAAAATTACCAAAATTATTTTTCAAATTTAAACAAACTTTTTTAGAAATTGTGTTGTAATTTTTACAAAAACAGGCTGCTATGACTTTTGACTATTGGACATTGATCTAGAGGCGTCCAGGAGTCTCCTCCAATATTCTTTTTTTCCCCATCTCCTACCATTTTTGAAAAAAATTACCAAAATTATTTTTCAAATTTAAACAAACTTTTTTAGAAATTGTGTTGTAATTTTTACAGAAACAGGCTGTTATGACTTTTGACTATTGGACATTGATCTAGAGGCGTCCAGGAGTCTCCTCCAATATTCTTTTTTTCCCCATCTCCTACCATTTTTGAAAAAAATTACCAAAATTATTTTCCAAATTTAAACAAACTTTTTTAGAAATTGTGCTGTAATTTTTACAAAAACAGGCTGTTATGACTTTTGACTATTGGACATTGATCTAGAGGCGTCCAGGAGTCTTCTCCAATATTCTTTTTTTCCCCATCTCCTACCATTTTTGAAAAAAATTACCAAAATTATTTTTCAAATTTAAACAAACTTTTTTAGAAATTGTGTTGTAATTTTAACAAAAACAGGCTGCTATGACTTTTGACTATTGGACATTGATCTAGAGGCGTCCAGGAGTCTCCTCCAATATTCTTTTTTTCCCCATCTCCTACCATTTTTGAAAAAAATTACCAAAATTATTTTTCAAATTTAAACAAACTTTTTTAGAAATTGTGTTGTAATTTTTACAAAAACAGGCTGCTATGACTTTTGACTATTGGACATTGATCTAGAGGCGTCCAGGAGTCTTCTCCAATATTCTTTTTTTCCCCATCTCCTACCATTTTTGAAAAAAATTACCAAAATTATTTTCCAAATTTAAACAAACTTTTTTAGAAATTGTGTTGTAATTTTTACAAAAACAGGCTGCTATGACTTCTGACTATTGGACATTGATCTAGAGGCGTCCAGGAGTCTTCTCCAATATTCTTTTTTCCCCATCTCCTACCATTTTTGAAAAAAATTACCAAAATTATTTTCCAAATTTAAACAAACTTTTTTAGAAATTGTGTTGTAATTTTTACAAAAACAGGCTGCTATGACTTTTGACTATTGGACATTGATCTAGAGGCGTCCAGGAGTCTCCTCCAATATTCTTTTTTTCCCCATCTACCATTTTTGAAAAAAATTACAAAAATTATTTTTAAATTTTAAACAAACTTTTTTAGAAATTGTGTTGTATACTTTACAAAAACAGGCTGCTATGACTTTTGACTATTGGACATTGATCTAGAGGCGTCCAGGAGTCTCCTCCAATATTCTTTTTTTCCCCATCTCCTACCATTTTTGAAAAAAATTACCAAAACTATTTTTCAAATTTAAACAAACTTTTTTAGAAATTGTGTTGTAATTTTTACAAAAACAGGCTGCTATGACTTTTGACTATTGGACATTGATCTAGAGGCGTCCAGGAGTCTTCTCCAATATTCTTTTTTTCCCCATCTCCTACCATTTTTGAAAAAAATTACCAAAATTATTTTCCAAATTTAAACAAACTTTTTTAGAAATTGTGTTGTAATTTTTACAAAAACAGGCTGCTATGACTTCTGACTATTGGACATTGATCTAGAGGCGTCCAGGAGTCTTCTCCAATATTCTTTTTTCCCCATCTCCTACCATTTTTGAAAAAAATTACCAAAATTATTTTCCAAATTTAAACAAACTTTTTTAGAAATTGTGTTGTAATTTTTACAAAAACAGGCTGCTATGACTTTTGACTATTGGACATTGATCTAGAGGCGTCCAGGAGTCTCCTCCAATATTCTTTTTTTCCCCATCTACCATTTTTGAAAAAAATTACAAAAATTATTTTTAAATTTTAAACAAACTTTTTTAGAAATTGTGTTGTATACTTTACAAAAACAGGCTGCTATGACTTTTGACTATTGGACATTGATCTAGAGGCGTCCAGGAGTCTCCTCCAATATTCTTTTTTCCCCATCTCCTACCATTTTTGAAAAAAATTACCAAAACTATTTTCCAAATTTAAACAAACTTTTTTAGAAATTGTGTTGTAATTTTTACAAAAACAGGCTGCTATGACTTTTGACTATTGAACATTGATCTAGAGGCGTCCAGGAGTCTCCTCCAATATTCTTTTTTTTTTCCCCATCTCCTACCATTTTTGAAAAAAATTACCAAAATTATTTTTCAATTTTAAACAAACTTTTTTAGAACTTGTGTTGCAATTTTTACAGAAACAGGCTGTTATGACTTTTGACTATTGGACATTGATCTAGAGGCGTCCAGGAGTCTCCTCCAATATTCTTTTTTTTCCCCATCTCCTACCATTTTTGAAAAAAATTACCAAAACTATTTTCCAAATTTAAACAAACTTTTTTAGAAATTGTGTTGTAATTTTTACAAAAACAGGCTGTTATGACTTTTGACTATTGGACATTGATCTAGAGGCGTCCAGGAGTCTCCTCCAATATTCTTTTTTCCCCCATCTCCTACCATTTTTGAAAAAAATTACCAAAACTATTTTCCAAATTTAAACAAACTTTTTTAGAAATTGTGTTGTAATTTTTACAAAAACAGGCTGTTATGACTTTTGACTATTGGACATTGATCTAGAGGCGTCCAGGAGTCTCCTCCAATATTCTTTTTTCCCCATCTCCTACCATTTTTGAAAAAAATTACCAAAATTATTTTTCAAATTTAAACAAACTTTTAGAAATTGTGTTGTAATTTTTACAAAAACAGGCTGCTATGACTTTTGACTATTGGACATTGATCTAGAGGCGTCCAGGAGTCTCCTCCAATATTCTTTTTTTCCCCATCTCCTACCATTTTTGAAAAAAATTACCAAAATTTTTTTTCAAATTTAAACAAACTTTTTTAGAAATTGTGTTGTAATTTTTACAAAAACAGGCTGCTATGACTTTTGACTATTGGACATTGATCTAGAGGCGTCCAGGAGTCTCCTCCAATATTCTTTTTTTCCCCATCTCCTACCATTTTTGAAAAAAAATTACCAAAATTATTTTCCAAATTTTAACAAACTTTTTTAGAAATTGTGTTGTAATTTTTACAAAAACAGGCTGCTATGACTTTTGACTATTGGACATTGATCTAGAGGCGTCCAGGAGTCTTCTCCAATATTCTTTTTTTCCCCATCTCCTACCATTTTTGAAAAAAATTACCAAAATTATTTTTCAAATTTAAACAAACTTTTTTAGAAATTGTGTTGTAATTTTTACAGAAACAGGCTGTTATGACTTTTGACTATTGGACATTGATCTAGAGGGGTCCAGGAGTCTCCTCCAATATTCTTTTTTTTCCCCCATCTCCTACCATTTTTGAAAAAAATTACCAAAATTATTTTCCAAATTTAAACAAACTTTTTTAGAAATTGTGTTGTAATTTTTACAAAAACAGGCTGTTATGACTTTTGACTATTGGACATTGATCTAGAGGCGTCCAGGAGTCTTCTCCAATATTCTTTTTTTCCCCATCTCCTACCATTTTTGAAAAAAATTACCAAAATTATTTTTCAAATTTAAACAAACTTTTTTAGAAATTGTGTTGTAATTTTTACAAAAACAGGCTGCTATGACTTTTGACTATTGGACATTGATCTAGAGGCTTTTAGAAATTGTGTTGTAATTTTTACAAAAACAGGCTGTTATGACTTTTGACTATTGGACATTGATCTAGAGGCGTCCAGGAGTCTCCTCCAATATTCTTTTTTCCCCATCTCCTACCATTTTTGAAAAAAATTACCAAAATTATTTTTCAAATTTAAACAAACTTTTTTAGAAATTGTGTTGTAATTTTTACAAAAACAGGCTGCTATGACTTTTGACTATTGGACATTGATCTAGAGGCGTCCAGGAGTCTCCTCCAATATTCTTTTTTTCCCCATCTCCTACCATTTTTGAAAAAAATTACCAAAATTATTTTTCAATTTTAAACAAACTTTTTTAGAAATTGTGTTGTAATTTTTACAGAAACAGGCTGTTATGACTTTTGACTATTGGACATTGATCTAGAGGCGTCCAGGAGTCTCCTCCAATATTCTTTTTTTTCCCATCTCCTACCATTTTTGAAAAAAATTACCAAAATTATTTTCCAAATTTAAACAAACTTTTTTAGAAATTGTGTTGTAATTTTTACAAAAACAGGCTGTAATGACTTTTGACTATTGGACATTGATCTAGAGGCGTCCAGGAGTCTTCTCCAATATTCTTTTTTTTCCCATCTCCTACCATTTTTGAAAAAAATTACCAAAATTATTTTTCAAATTTAAACAAACTTTTAGAAATTGTGTTGTAATTTTTACAAAAACAGGCTGCTATGACTTTTGACTATTGGACATTGATCTAGAGGCGTCCAGGAGTCTCCTCCAATATTCTTTTTTTCCCCATCTCCTACCATTTTTGAAAAAAATTACCAAAATTATTTTTCAAATTTAAACAAACTTTTTTAGAAATTGTGTTGTAATTTTTACAAAAACAGGCTGCTATGACTTTTGACTATTGGACATTGATCTAGAGGCGTCCAGGAGTCTCCTCCAATATTCTTTTTTCCCCATCTCCTACCATTTTTGAAAAAAATTACCAAAATTATTTTCCAAATTTAAACAAACTTTTTTAGAAATTGTGTTGCAATTTTTACAGAAACAGGTTGTTATGACTTTTGACTATTGGACATTGATCTAGAGGTGTCCAGGAGTCTCCTCCAATATTCTTTTTTTTCCCATCTACCATTTTTGAAAAAAATTACCAAAACTATTTTCCAAATTTAAACAAACTTTTTTAGAAATTGTGTTGTAATTTTTACAAAAACAGGCTGTTGTGACTTTTGACTATTGGACATTGATCTAGAGGCGTCCAGGAGTCTCCTCCAATATTCTTTTTTTCCCCATCTCCTACCATTTTTGAAAAAAATTACCAAAATTATTTTTCAAATTTAAACAAACTTTTTTAGAAATTGTGTTGTAATTTTTACAAAAACAGGCTGCTATGACTTTTGACTATTGGACATTGATCTAGAGGCGTCCAGGAGTCTCCTCCAATATTCTTTTTTTCCCCATCTCCTACCATTTTTGAAAAAAATTACCAAAATTATTTTTCAAATTTAAACAAACTTTTTTAGAAATTGTGTTGTAATTTTTACAAAAACAGGCTGTTATGACTTTTGACTATTGGACATTGATCTAGAGGCGTCCAGGAGTCTCCTCCAATATTCTTTTTTCCCCATCTACCATTTTTGAAAAAAATTACCAAAATTATTTTTCAATTTTAAACAAACTTTTTTAGAAATTGTGTTGTAATTTTTACAAAAACAGGCTGTTATGACTTTTGACTATTGAACATTGATCTAGAGGCGTCCAGGAGTCTCCTCCAATATTCTTTTTTCCCCATCTCCTACCATTTTTGAAAAAAATTACCAAAATTATTTTTAAATATTAAACAAACTTTTTTAGAAATTGTGTTGTAATTTTTACAAAAACAGGCTGCTATGACTTTTGACTATTGGACATTGATCTAGAGGCGTCCAGGAGTCTCCTCCAATATTCTTTTTTTCCCCATCTCCTACCATTTTTGAAAAAAATTACCAAAATTATTTTTCAAATTTAAACAAACTTTTTTAGAAATTGTGTTGTAATTTTTACAGAAACAGGCTGTTATGACTTTTGACTATTGGACATTGATCTAGAGGCGTCCAGGAGTCTCCTCCAATATTCTTTTTTTCCCCATCTCCTACCATTTTTGAAAAAAATTACCAAAATTATTTTCCAAATTTAAACAAACTTTTTTAGAAATTGTGCTGTAATTTTTACAAAAACAGGCTGTTATGACTTTTGACTATTGGACATTGATCTAGAGGCGTCCAGGAGTCTTCTCCAATATTCTTTTTTTCCCCATCTCCTACCATTTTTGAAAAAAATTACCAAAATTATTTTTCAAATTTAAACAAACTTTTTTAGAAATTGTGTTGTAATTTTAACAAAAACAGGCTGCTATGACTTTTGACTATTGGACATTGATCTAGAGGCGTCCAGGAGTCTCCTCCAATATTCTTTTTTTCCCCATCTCCTACCATTTTTGAAAAAAATTACCAAAATTATTTTTCAAATTTAAACAAACTTTTTTAGAAATTGTGTTGTAATTTTTACAAAAACAGGCTGCTATGACTTTTGACTATTGGACATTGATCTAGAGGCGTCCAGGAGTCTTCTCCAATATTCTTTTTTTCCCCATCTCCTACCATTTTTGAAAAAAATTACCAAAATTATTTTCCAAATTTAAACAAACTTTTTTAGAAATTGTGTTGTAATTTTTACAAAAACAGGCTGCTATGACTTCTGACTATTGGACATTGATCTAGAGGCGTCCAGGAGTCTTCTCCAATATTCTTTTTTCCCCATCTCCTACCATTTTTGAAAAAAATTACCAAAATTATTTTCCAAATTTAAACAAACTTTTTTAGAAATTGTGTTGTAATTTTTACAAAAACAGGCTGCTATGACTTTTGACTATTGGACATTGATCTAGAGGCGTCCAGGAGTCTCCTCCAATATTCTTTTTTTCCCCATCTACCATTTTTGAAAAAAATTACAAAAATTATTTTTAAATTTTAAACAAACTTTTTTAGAAATTGTGTTGTATACTTTACAAAAACAGGCTGCTATGACTTTTGACTATTGGACATTGATCTAGAGGCGTCCAGGAGTCTCCTCCAATATTCTTTTTTCCCCATCTCCTACCATTTTTGAAAAAAATTACCAAAACTATTTTCCAAATTTAAACAAACTTTTTTAGAAATTGTGTTGTAATTTTTACAAAAACAGGCTGCTATGACTTTTGACTATTGAACATTGATCTAGAGGCGTCCAGGAGTCTCCTCCAATATTCTTTTTTTTTTCCCCATCTCCTACCATTTTTGAAAAAAATTACCAAAATTATTTTTCAATTTTAAACAAACTTTTTTAGAACTTGTGTTGCAATTTTTACAGAAACAGGCTGTTATGACTTTTGACTATTGGACATTGATCTAGAGGCGTCCAGGAGTCTCCTCCAATATTCTTTTTTTTCCCCATCTCCTACCATTTTTGAAAAAAATTACCAAAACTATTTTCCAAATTTAAACAAACTTTTTTAGAAATTGTGTTGTAATTTTTACAAAAACAGGCTGTTATGACTTTTGACTATTGGACATTGATCTAGAGGCGTCCAGGAGTCTCCTCCAATATTCTTTTTTCCCCCATCTCCTACCATTTTTGAAAAAAATTACCAAAACTATTTTCCAAATTTAAACAAACTTTTTTAGAAATTGTGTTGTAATTTTTACAAAAACAGGCTGTTATGACTTTTGACTATTGGACATTGATCTAGAGGCGTCCAGGAGTCTCCTCCAATATTCTTTTTTCCCCATCTCCTACCATTTTTGAAAAAAATTACCAAAATTATTTTTCAAATTTAAACAAACTTTTAGAAATTGTGTTGTAATTTTTACAAAAACAGGCTGCTATGACTTTTGACTATTGGACATTGATCTAGAGGCGTCCAGGAGTCTCCTCCAATATTCTTTTTTTCCCCATCTCCTACCATTTTTGAAAAAAATTACCAAAATTTTTTTTCAAATTTAAACAAACTTTTTTAGAAATTGTGTTGTAATTTTTACAAAAACAGGCTGCTATGACTTTTGACTATTGGACATTGATCTAGAGGCGTCCAGGAGTCTCCTCCAATATTCTTTTTTTCCCCATCTCCTACCATTTTTGAAAAAAAATTACCAAAATTATTTTCCAAATTTTAACAAACTTTTTTAGAAATTGTGTTGTAATTTTTACAAAAACAGGCTGCTATGACTTTTGACTATTGGACATTGATCTAGAGGCGTCCAGGAGTCTTCTCCAATATTCTTTTTTTCCCCATCTCCTACCATTTTTGAAAAAAATTACCAAAATTATTTTTCAAATTTAAACAAACTTTTTTAGAAATTGTGTTGTAATTTTTACAGAAACAGGCTGTTATGACTTTTGACTATTGGACATTGATCTAGAGGGGTCCAGGAGTCTCCTCCAATATTCTTTTTTTTCCCCCATCTCCTACCATTTTTGAAAAAAATTACCAAAATTATTTTCCAAATTTAAACAAACTTTTTTAGAAATTGTGTTGTAATTTTTACAAAAACAGGCTGTTATGACTTTTGACTATTGGACATTGATCTAGAGGCGTCCAGGAGTCTTCTCCAATATTCTTTTTTTCCCCATCTCCTACCATTTTTGAAAAAAATTACCAAAATTATTTTTCAAATTTAAACAAACTTTTTTAGAAATTGTGTTGTAATTTTTACAAAAACAGGCTGCTATGACTTTTGACTATTGGACATTGATCTAGAGGCTTTTAGAAATTGTGTTGTAATTTTTACAAAAACAGGCTGTTATGACTTTTGACTATTGGACATTGATCTAGAGGCGTCCAGGAGTCTCCTCCAATATTCTTTTTTCCCCATCTCCTACCATTTTTGAAAAAAATTACCAAAATTATTTTTCAAATTTAAACAAACTTTTTTAGAAATTGTGTTGTAATTTTTACAAAAACAGGCTGCTATGACTTTTGACTATTGGACATTGATCTAGAGGCGTCCAGGAGTCTCCTCCAATATTCTTTTTTTCCCCATCTCCTACCATTTTTGAAAAAAATTACCAAAATTATTTTTCAATTTTAAACAAACTTTTTTAGAAATTGTGTTGTAATTTTTACAGAAACAGGCTGTTATGACTTTTGACTATTGGACATTGATCTAGAGGCGTCCAGGAGTCTCCTCCAATATTCTTTTTTTTCCCATCTCCTACCATTTTTGAAAAAAATTACCAAAATTATTTTCCAAATTTAAACAAACTTTTTTAGAAATTGTGTTGTAATTTTTACAAAAACAGGCTGTAATGACTTTTGACTATTGGACATTGATCTAGAGGCGTCCAGGAGTCTTCTCCAATATTCTTTTTTTTCCCATCTCCTACCATTTTTGAAAAAAATTACCAAAATTATTTTTCAAATTTAAACAAACTTTTAGAAATTGTGTTGTAATTTTTACAAAAACAGGCTGCTATGACTTTTGACTATTGGACATTGATCTAGAGGCGTCCAGGAGTCTCCTCCAATATTCTTTTTTTCCCCATCTCCTACCATTTTTGAAAAAAATTACCAAAATTATTTTTCAAATTTAAACAAACTTTTTTAGAAATTGTGTTGTAATTTTTACAAAAACAGGCTGCTATGACTTTTGACTATTGGACATTGATCTAGAGGCGTCCAGGAGTCTCCTCCAATATTCTTTTTTCCCCATCTCCTACCATTTTTGAAAAAAATTACCAAAATTATTTTCCAAATTTAAACAAACTTTTTTAGAAATTGTGTTGCAATTTTTACAGAAACAGGTTGTTATGACTTTTGACTATTGGACATTGATCTAGAGGTGTCCAGGAGTCTCCTCCAATATTCTTTTTTTTCCCATCTACCATTTTTGAAAAAAATTACCAAAACTATTTTCCAAATTTAAACAAACTTTTTTAGAAATTGTGTTGTAATTTTTACAAAAACAGGCTGTTGTGACTTTTGACTATTGGACATTGATCTAGAGGCGTCCAGGAGTCTCCTCCAATATTCTTTTTTTCCCCATCTCCTACCATTTTTGAAAAAAATTACCAAAATTATTTTTCAAATTTAAACAAACTTTTTTAGAAATTGTGTTGTAATTTTTACAAAAACAGGCTGCTATGACTTTTGACTATTGGACATTGATCTAGAGGCGTCCAGGAGTCTCCTCCAATATTCTTTTTTTCCCCATCTCCTACCATTTTTGAAAAAAATTACCAAAATTATTTTTCAAATTTAAACAAACTTTTTTAGAAATTGTGTTGTAATTTTTACAAAAACAGGCTGTTATGACTTTTGACTATTGGACATTGATCTAGAGGCGTCCAGGAGTCTCCTCCAATATTCTTTTTTCCCCATCTACCATTTTTGAAAAAAATTACCAAAATTATTTTTCAATTTTAAACAAACTTTTTTAGAAATTGTGTTGTAATTTTTACAAAAACAGGCTGTTATGACTTTTGACTATTGAACATTGATCTAGAGGCGTCCAGGAGTCTCCTCCAATATTCTTTTTTCCCCATCTCCTACCATTTTTGAAAAAAATTACCAAAATTATTTTTAAATATTAAACAAACTTTTTTAGAAATTGTGTTGTAATTTTTACAAAAACAGGCTGCTATGACTTTTGACTATTGGACATTGATCTAGAGGCGTCCAGGAGTCTCCTCCAATATTCTTTTTTTCCCCATCTCCTACCATTTTTGAAAAAAAATTACCAAAATTATTTTTCAAATTTAAACAAACTTTTTTAGAAATTGTGTTGTAATTTTTACAAAAACAGGCTGCTATGACTTTTGACTATTGGACATTGATCTAGAGGCGTCCAGGAGTCTCCTCCAATATTCTTTTTTTCCCCATTTACAATTTTTGAAAAAAATTACCAAAATTATTTTTCAATTTTAAACAAACTTTTTTAGAAATTGTGTTGTAATTTTTACAAAAACAGGCTGTTATGACTTTTGACTATTGGACATTGATCTAGAGGCGTCCAGGAGTCTCCTCCAATATTCTTTTTTCCCCATCTCCTACCATTTTTGAAAAAAATTACCAAAATTATTTTTCAAATTTAAACAAACTTTTTTAGAAATTCTGTTGTAATTTTTACAAAAACAGGCTGTTATGACTTTTGACTATTGGACATTGATCTAGAGGCGTCCAGGAGTCTTCTCCAATATTCTTTTTTTTCCCCATCTCCTACCATTTTTGAAAAAAATTACCAAAATTATTTTCCAAATTTAAACAAACTTTTTTAGAAATTGTGTTGTAATTTTTACAAAAACAGGCTGTTATGACTTTTGACTATTGGACATTGATCTAGAGGCGTCCAGGAGTCTCCTCCAATATTCTTTTTTTCCCCATCTCCTACCATTTTTGAAAAAAATTACCAAAATTATTTTCCAAATTTAAACAAACTTTTTTAGAAATTGTGTTGTAATTTTTACAAAAACAGGCTGCTATGACTTTTGACTATTGGACATTGATCTAGAGGCGTCCAGGAGTCTCCTCCAATATTCTTTTTTTCCCCATCTCCTACCATTTTGGAAAAAAATTACCAAAATTATTTTTCAAATTTAAACAAACTTTTTTAGAAATTGTGTTGTAATTTTTACAAAAACAGGCTGCTATGACTTTTGACTATTGGACATTGATCTAGAGGCGTCCAGGAGTCTCCTCCAATATTCTTTTTTTTCCCCATCTCCTACCATTTTTGAAAAAAATTACCAAAATTATTTTTCAATTTTAAACAAACTTTTTTAGAAATTGTGTTGTAATTTTTACAGAAACAGGCTGTTATGACTTTTGACTATTGGACATTGATCTAGAGGCGTCCAGGAGTCTCCTCCAATATTCTTTTTTTTCCCCATCTCCTACCATTTTTGAAAAAAATTACCAAAATTATTTTCCAAATTTAAACAAACTTTTTTAGAAATTGTGTTGTAATTTTTACAAAAACAGGCTGTTATGACTTTTGACTATTGGACATTGATCTAGAGGCGTCCAGGAGTCTCCTCCAATATTCTTTTTTTCCCCATCTCCTACCATTTTTGAAAAAAATTACCAAAATTATTTTCCAAATTTAAACAAACTTTTTTAGAAATTGTGTTGTAATTTTTACAAAAACAGGCTGCTATGACTTTTGACTATTGGACATTGATCTAGAGGCGTCCAGGAGTCTCCTCCAATATTCTTTTTTTTCCCCATCTCCTACCATTTTTGAAAAAAATTACCAAAATTATTTTTCAAATTTAAACAAACTTTTTTAGAAATTGTGTTGTAATTTTTACAAAAACAGGCTGCTATGACTTTTGACTATTGGACATTGATCTAGAGGCGTCCAGGAGTCTCCTCCAATATTCTTTTTTTTCCCCATCTCCTACCATTTTTGAAAAAAATTACCAAAATTATTTTTCAATTTTAAACAAACTTTTTTAGAAATTGTGTTGTAATTTTTACAGAAACAGGCTGTTATGACTTTTGACTATTGGACATTGATCTAGAGGCGTCCAGGAGTCTCCTCCAATATTCTTTTTTTTCCCCATCTCCTACCATTTTTGAAAAAAATTACCAAAATTATTTTCCAAATTTAAACAAACTTTTTTAGAAATTGTGTTGTAATTTTTACAAAAACAGGCTGTTATGACTTTTGACTATTGGACATTGATCTAGAGGCGTCCAGGAGTCTCCTCCAATATTCTTTTTTTCCCCACCTCCTACCATTTTTGAAAAAAATTACCAAAATTATTTTCCAAATTTAAACAAACTTTTTTAGAAATTGTGTTGTAATTTTTACAAAAACAGGCTGCTATGACTTTTGACTATTGGACATTGATCTAGAGGCGTCCAGGAGTCTCCTCCAATATTGTTTTTTTCCCCATCTCCTACCATTTTTGAAAAAAATTACCAAAATTATTTTCCAAATTTAAACAAACTTTTTTAGAAATTGTGTTGTAATTTTTACAAAAACAGGCTGTTATGACTTTTGACTATTGGACATTCATCTAGAGGCGTCCAGGAGTCTTCTCCAATATTCTTTTTTTCCCCATCTCCTACCATTTTTGAAAAAAATTACCAAAATTATTTTCCAAATTTAAACAAACTTTTTTAGAAATTGTGTTGTAATTTTTACAAAAACAGGCTGTTATGACTTTTGACTATTGGACATTGATCTAGAGGCGTCCAGGAGTCTCCTCCAATATTCTTTTTTTCCCCATCTCCTACCATTTTTGAAAAAAATTACCAAAATTATTTTCCAAATTTAAACAAATTTTTTAGAAATTGTGTTGTAATTTTTACAAAAACAGGCTGCTATGACTTTTGACTATTGGACATTGATCTAGAGGCGTCCAGGAGTCTCCTCCAATATTCTTTTTTTCCCCATCTCCTACCATTTTGGAAAAAAATTACCAAAATTATTTTTCAAATTTAAACAAACTTTTTTAGAAATTGTGTTGTAATTTTTACAAAAACAGGCTGCTATGACTTTTGACTATTGGGCATTGATCTAGAGGCGTCCAGGAGTCTCCTCCAATATTCTTTTTTTTCCCCATCTCCTACCATTTTTGAAAAAAATTACCAAAATTATTTTTCAATTTTAAACAAACTTTTTTAGAAATTGTGTTGTAATTTTTACAGAAACAGGCTGTTATGACTTTTGACTATTGGACATTGATCTAGAGGCGTCCAGGAGTCTCCTCCAATATTCTTTTTTTTCCCCATCTCCTACCATTTTTGAAAAAAATTACCAAAATTATTTTCCAAATTTAAACAAACTTTTTTAGAAATTGTGTTGTAATTTTTACAAAAACAGGCTGTTATGACTTTTGACTATTGGACATTGATCTAGAGGCGTCCAGGAGTCTCCTCCAATATTCTTTTTTTCCCCATCTCCTACCATTTTTGAAAAAAATTACCAAAATTATTTTCCAAATTTAAACAAACTTTTTTAGAAATTGTGTTGTAATTTTTACAAAAACAGGCTGCTATGACTTTTGACTATTGGACATTGATCTAGAGGCGTCCAGGAGTCTCCTCCAATATTCTTTTTTTTCCCCATCTCCTACCATTTTTGAAAAAAATTACCAAAATTATTTTTCAAATTTAAACAAACTTTTTTAGAAATTGTGTTGTAATTTTTACAAAAACAGGCTGCTATGACTTTTGACTATTGGACATTGATCTAGAGGCGTCCAGGAGTCTCCTCCAATATTCTTTTTTTTCCCCATCTCCTACCATTTTTGAAAAAAATTACCAAAATTATTTTTCAATTTTAAACAAACTTTTTTAGAAATTGTGTTGTAATTTTTACAGAAACAGGCTGTTATGACTTTTGACTATTGGACATTGATCTAGAGGCGTCCAGGAGTCTCCTCCAATATTCTTTTTTTTCCCCATCTCCTACCATTTTTGAAAAAAATTACCAAAATTATTTTCCAAATTTAAACAAACTTTTTTAGAAATTGTGTTGTAATTTTTACAAAAACAGGCTGTTATGACTTTTGACTATTGGACATTGATCTAGAGGCGTCCAGGAGTCTTCTCCAATATTCTTTTTTTCCCCATCTCCTACCATTTTTGAAAAAAATTACCAAAATTATTTTTCAAATTTAAACAAACTTTTAGAAATTGTGTTGTAATTTTTACAAAAACAGGCTGCTATGACTTTTGACTATTGGACATTGATCTAGAGGCGTCCAGGAGTCTCCTCCAATATTCTTTTTTTCCCCATCTCCTACCATTTTTGAAAAAAATTACCAAAATTATTTTTCAAATTTAAACAAACTTTTTTAGAAATTGTGTTGTAATTTTTACAAAAACAGGCTGCTATGACTTTTGACTATTGGACATTGATCTAGAGGCGTCCAGGAGTCTCCTCCAATATTCTTTTTTTCCCCACCTCCTACCATTTTTGAAAAAAATTACCAAAATTATTTTCCAAATTTAAACAAACTTTTTTAGAAATTGTGTTGTAATTTTTACAAAAACAGGCTGCTATGACTTTTGACTATTGGACATTGATCTAGAGGCGTCCAGGAGTCTCCTCCAATATTCTTTTTTTCCCCATCTCCTACCATTTTTGAAAAAAATTACCAAAATTATTTTTCAAATTTAAACAAACTTTTTTAGAAATTGTGTTGTAATTTTTACAAAAACAGGCTGCTATGACTTTTGACTATTGGACATTGATCTAGAGGCGTCCAGGAGTCTCCTCCAATATTCTTTTTTTCCCCATCTCCTACCATTTTTGAAAAAAATTACCAAAATTATTTTTCAAATTTAAACAAACTTTTTTAGAAATTGTGTTGTAATTTTTACAAAAACAGGCTGTTATGACTTTTGACTATTGGACATTGATCTAGAGGCGTCCAGGAGTCTCCTCCAATATTCTTTTTTTCCCCATCTACCATTTTTGAAAAAAATTACCAAAATTATTTTTCAATTTTAAACAAACTTTTTTAGAAATTGTGTTGTAATTTTTACAGAAACAGGCTGTTATGACTTTTGACTATTGGACATTGATCTAGAGGCGTCCAGGAGTCTCCTCCAATATTCTTTTTTTTCCCCATCTCCTACCATTTTTGAAAAAAATTACCAAAATTATTTTCCAAATTTAAACAAACTTTTTTAGAAATTGTGTTGTAATTTTTACAAAAACAGGCTGTTATGACTTTTGACTATTGGACATTGATCTAGAGGCGTCCAGGAGTCTTCTCCAATATTCTTTTTTTCCCCATCTCCTACCATTTTTGAAAAAAATTACCAAAATTATTTTTCAAATTTAAACAAACTTTTAGAAATTGTGTTGTAATTTTTACAAAAACAGGCTGCTATGACTTTTGACTATTGGACATTGATCTAGAGGCGTCCAGGAGTCTCCTCCAATATTCTTTTTTTTCCCCATCTCCTACCATTTTTGAAAAAAATTACCAAAATTATTTTTCAAATTTAAACAAACTTTTTTAGAAATTGTGTTGTAATTTTTACAAAAACAGGCTGCTATGACTTTTGACTATTGGACATTGATCTAGAGGCGTCCAGGAGTCTCCTCCAATATTCTTTTTTTCCCCACCTCCTACCATTTTTGAAAAAAATTACCAAAATTATTTTCCAAATTTAAACAAACTTTTTTAGAAATTGTGTTGTAATTTTTACAAAAACAGGCTGCTATGACTTTTGACTATTGGACATTGATCTAGAGGCGTCCAGGAGTCTCCTCCAATATTCTTTTTTTCCCCATCTCCTACCATTTTTGAAAAAAATTACCAAAATTATTTTTCAAATTTAAACAAACTTTTTTAGAAATTGTGTTGTAATTTTTACAAAAACAGGCTGCTATGACTTTTGACTATTGGACATTGATCTAGAGGCGTCCAGGAGTCTCCTCCAATATTCTTTTTTTCCCCATCTCCTACCATTTTTGAAAAAAATTACCAAAATTATTTTTCAAATTTAAACAAACTTTTTTAGAAATTGTGTTGTAATTTTTACAAAAACAGGCTGTTATGACTTTTGACTATTGGACATTGATCTAGAGGCGTCCAGGAGTCTCCTCCAATATTCTTTTTTTCCCCATCTACCATTTTTGAAAAAAATTACCAAAATTATTTTTCAATTTTAAACAAACTTTTTTAGAAATTGTGTTGTAATTTTTACAGAAACAGGCTGTTATGACTTTTGACTATTGGACATTGATCTAGAGGCGTCCAGGAGTCTCCTCCAATATTCTTTTTTTTCCCCATCTCCTACCATTTTTGAAAAAAATTACCAAAATTATTTTCCAAATTTAAACAAACTTTTTTAGAAATTGTGTTGTAATTTTTACAAAAACAGGCTGTTATGACTTTTGACTATTGGACATTGATCTAGAGGCGTCCAGGAGTCTTCTCCAATATTCTTTTTTTCCCCATCTCCTACCATTTTTGAAAAAAATTACCAAAATTATTTTTCAAATTTAAACAAACTTTTAGAAATTGTGTTGTAATTTTTACAAAAACAGGCTGCTATGACTTTTGACTATTGGACATTGATCTAGAGGCGTCCAGGAGTCTCCTCCAATATTCTTTTTTTCCCCATCTCCTACCATTTTTGAAAAAAATTACCAAAATTATTTTTCAAATTTAAACAAACTTTTTTAGAAATTGTGTTGTAATTTTTACAAAAACAGGCTGCTATGACTTTTGACTATTGGACATTGATCTAGAGGCGTCCAGGAGTCTCCTCCAATATTCTTTTTTTCCCCATCTCCTACCATTTTTGAAAAAAATTACCAAAATTATTTTCCAAATTTAAACAAACTTTTTTAGAAATTGTGTTGTATACTTTACAAAAACAGGCTGTTATGACTTTTGACTATTGGACATTGATCTAGAGGCGTCCAGGAGTCTTCTCCAATATTCTTTTTTTCCCCATCTCCTACCATTTTTGAAAAAAATTACCAAAATTATTTTCCAAATTTAAACAAACTTTTTTAGAAATTGTGTTGTAATTTTTACAAAAACAGGCTGTTATGACTTTTGACTATTGGACATTGATCTAGAGGCGTCCAGGAGTCTCCTCCAATATTCTTTTTTTCCCCATCTCCTACCATTTTTGAAAAAAATTACCAAAATTATTTTCCAAATTTAAACAAACTTTTTTAGAAATTGTGTTGTAATTTTTACAAAAACAGGCTGCTATGACTTTTGACTATTGGACATTGATCTAGAGGCGTCCAGGAGTCTCCTCCAATATTCTTTTTTTCCCCATCTCCTACCATTTTGGAAAAAAATTACCAAAATTATTTTTCAAATTTAAACAAACTTTTTTAGAAATTGTGTTGTAATTTTTACAAAAACAGGCTGCTATGACTTTTGACTATTGGGCATTGATCTAGAGGCGTCCAGGAG